>JAHZTW010000002.1:75397122-75418815 GCA_020283515.1 Alliaria petiolata | reverse complement strand
TTTTTTATAGACATAATTAGTTGTAATATTTAAGTATTGATTAATTTTCTTATATATTATGTAAACGTTATGTTTTTATACATATAAAGTTTTAGTGTTTAACAACACTCATACACACATTTCATTTCGTTTTGTGTCTTTTGAAACTGATTTATTTTAATTTTATTTTTATTTTCTTCTACTGTTTACAATGACATATAATTGCAAATATAAAAGTTATATTAAATAATAAATAAATTCTTATAATATGTCTTGAATATTATATATTCTATGCTTTATTTTCTCTTTACACAATATAATTTTGCAAATATATATATTTTAAGTATACATTTGCCTTTGACCTATTGCTAATTAAACCAAAATGGATTTTACCATCTTTACTTATTCTAAGAGCGGATAGATGGTTGGTCCACACATTTGTGCGTACCAATCACCTTACCGCTCTTAAGACATATAAAGATTTAAAAAATAGATATAAATTGTCTAATAATTAAAATTAAAATTGGACTATAATCGAGTTAACAAAATGCATACACAATAAGTTTGCATACGACTTTGACTTTTGCATAATTAATATTTATATCCACACGCATATTTATCGAAAAATTTATGTATAGCTTTTATTTGTTAATCGAAATATTTATGTATCCGCCAATATTACTAGTTTAGTCTTTCCTATTTCCTATATGTATGTCCGATCCTACTCTTTAATATGGATAAACACAATACAGAACCCTAGTATTATATACAGCCGTATCACGTCTTAGGTGTTAACAAAAATAATTAATCGGATAGGTTAAGGTATTTGCTAATTCCGTGAATTTGCTTCTGATACTCACAGTCTTATTCGTTTTTTTGGTCTTTCTTCTATTACTGATTGTTCTATGAATAACACACACTGAGAAACTCATATCTCTTGTTTGCCTTATTTATGTTTCCAGGCTGAAAGAATAAGTGTTAGCTCTAAACTATGTACATGACAATATTAGCAAAAAAAGCAAAAACTATGGACAGGATAAGTCAGTTGCCTGATGATCTTCTCTTGAGGATATTGTCGTTTCTGCGTACTACAAAAGATGTTTTGGAAACTATGGTTTTGTCGCAACGGTGGGAATTTCTCTGGACGATGGTGCCAAGGCTCGCATACGTTTATTACAAGCCAAAAATTTCCAATGAAGAATTTACGCGTTTTGTAGACAGGTCTTTGCTCCTTCACGAGGCTCCTGCTATAGAAGCTTTGCGTTTCGTACTTGATGACGTTCGTGATAGTACTAAAGATATACGAGTGTGGATTAGAGCTGCAGAAAAACGCTCTGTGCGTGAGCTGATTATCGAGATTGACACTAGTGATTGTGCACCACCAGTAGTGGAACTTCCTAGGAGCTTGTATAGAAGCTACAGGATGCTTGTGACCTTGAAATTACGTAACGCGGTTCTTGTGGATGATGTAGCTTCTCCGGTTTCTTTCCCATCCCTAAAAAAACTGAGTCTTGAATCCATGAAGTACCCTAATGATGTGTTTCTCGACAAGCTTTTATCCGGTTGTCCTGTTCTTGAAGACTTGGTTGTGGAGCAATGCCAAGGTGACAATGTGCCCATTATTCGCGTTAGAATGCTTCACCTAAAGAGTTTAGTCTTGGGTACATCAGAAGACAAAGCTGAAGGCGAGGAACATGGGTTTGTGATAGATGCTCCTTCTTTGGAGTGCTTGGACATTGATGATTACGATTTTGGGTTTTGTGTCATTGAGAATAATATGAGTAAGATTTTGAAGACAAAACTCCACAATGGTGGTCCCCATGATGAGAAGCTTGTTTCTATAACTTCAGCCAAGCTTCTTCGTCTCTGCTTACCAACCTCGAAGGTAATAAATAATATGTTTCTCTTTTGTGTTTTAAAATCTGACACTGTTTCAAAAACTTATCCTTTCTACTGTCTTCCGCCCTCTAGTACATTTAGAGATATGCACATGTTATACAGAATGGTTGAATCTACTTATGCGTATGCTCAATGATTCCCCTAATTTACAATCTCTCAAACTCCGAAAGGTTCGTTCCCCCAAATTATTCAGTTTAATTACTTGATTAGTGTATATATATATATGTATGACCATCTCTAACGCACTGTATCTCTGTGCCGTCACTCTCAGACCCATGAATATGATGATGTTCCCGCGCGCCCGTGCTGGAATAAACCGAGCTCAGTTCCTGAATGTCTGTTAACGACTCTTAAAACTTTCGAATGGGTTGTTTATGGAGGAACAGAAGAAGAGAAAGAAGTAGTAGCTTTCATCTTAAGAAACGGATGCTGTTTAGAGAAGGTAGCCATCTCCTCTGGCTCCACTGACAGCGACAAGAAACTTGAGATGATCAAGGAGTTAACGCTTTTGCCCAGGAGTTCCCGTACTTGTGGGATTAAGTTTCGCTGAAGTTACAGTTTCAGCTCTGAGGGAGACCAGACTTGTTCAATAGTCAAGTGACATGATTTCCTCTGTTTCTTGTTTTCTTCATGTCCTCTGTTTCTAACACCTCTCCGTTCTGTTATATTGCGGAAATCTAATGAGGATTCATTTTTTGAGCGAATGGGAGGGTGCAGTTTCTGTTATCGCTATTAATTAACAGTCTCTGAGTCTTAACGACATTTAAAATCATTACTACGGCACAAAAGATTAATATTTTTAGTCTTGTTTAATTATTTTCACATGTTGTTTAACACAAAAGTTGGTTAACGTTATCAATTACTTGAGTGATTTATGGATGAATGTTGTGCTTTTTGGTAGAGAGTTTTCTATAAACTAAAAATCTAGTAAGTTATTCGATTAAATTTCAGAGGTATTAATAGCATTCTCGGAAAATATCTGAGTTTACAGAATTTTTTTTTTTTTTTTAATTAACTGTGGAAGTTTTGGGTCTTAGACCCGTAATCTCCCCCAGTATCCGGAGTTAACCCTTTCTATATTCCCAAAGGAGATTTGAATCCGGAGCACAAGAGAACCAAACCCCTTGCACTTTGCACTACCACTAAGCCACCACCTCTTTGGTAGAAAATATCTGAATTTACCGACTTTTTTAGAGTTTACCGACTTCAATAATAGTTTTTTGAAAAGGACTTCAATAATAGTTTTAACTCTATTTTCACTCTTTATCCTGGCATAGAAAATGTGTTAAATTGATAGAGATGGGCATGAATCCGTATCTTCATCATATACGATCAAGTAACGAAAGATACAAGAATCAAAGAGAGTTAGATATATTGTTTTTTTTTTCGTATTAAATGTAATAATATACACAAGTACAAGAACAAATCGTTGTCAATATGATATCCTTGGAGGCCTTGGCCCATTCTGACTAGTCAAACTATATATATAACAAAATGTATATAATTAGATCTATTTTTTAGCATTACATGTCGTCTAGTTCACGTGCGAAATAGTATTATTTGCCCATCTAGCTCTACGCAAAAAAATTCTTCTGAATTTACGAATTTTCTTGGTTGGGCCATAGCATAATTATGACAGATAATATAAAATTATAATACTTTCGAACTACATTTTTTATGAGTCATTAACTAGTAATTTTTGTTTTCACACTTTATATCCAAATCATTTCATTACCAAATTGCAATTTTCTCCATCAAAAGACATAGCCTTTCGTTAACTATTGAGGCAGTATATAAGTTTTAGGGAATCTTAAGAGGAATTATGCTAACACATTGTACTAAAAGTTAAATAAAGTAAATTAGAGATTTACTCGCCGTCCAAATAAAACATTTAGGTTGATCGGTGACCAACCAAAAACTGCCATTTGTCAACCAAATACACTTCCCCTTCTTGTCCCTCTCTCCTCTCTGTCCCTCTCTTTCTCCCTCCTCGCCACTGACTTTGCTCTGATTACAGAAGAATTTCAAACTTCATCTCTTCCACAGCTCAAATCTTTTCATCTCTTTCCCTTTCATCGGCGTTGAGACTGGATATATCTTTTTCTGATTAACGTGTTTTATTTTTGGTCTTGATCGTCTTTTCTCTCCTAGAGAAAGAAAAAAAAGATCGATTTGTTGGCGCAACTTCGATTTCCCGTTTCTGGGTTATCATCTTCCGACTCAGAAAACAATAAATTTTCAGACGGAAAGATCAGGTACGAATCGATAATTTTGTCATCGCTCGTTTTTGGGAGAATTCTCCGTCGGCTTTAAAGGCTGTAGATAAAGCTTTCCATTTTCGGTTAGCCTCTTTGATTACTGATTTATACGATCTGTGCGGATTCTTGGTGATTTGGGTTTGTGCAGATCAATTAAAAGGAAAAGCCTTTAATCATCCCTCGATTTATTAATCTTTCCCCTTAATAACCTCTGCGTAGGGCTTTTGGTTTATTCCGTGTGTGTACTGTTGAGATATTGCTTAATTTGCTTGATTAATGGAATCGTTACTGAATCAAAAGAGAACTGTCTCTCTCTCTCTCTCTCTCTCTCTCTCTCTCTCTCTTTCTCTCTTGTGTGTTGTTAGGTGGTGAATCTTGTTTTTTAGTCTCTGTGGCTTTATATAGAAAGAAAATGCAAAATGGTTGCTAAGAAAGGACGCAGAGATTCGTCGGAGTCTTCTCCGATTGTGGAGGTTGGGGAGATAGACACAAGCGCTCCTTTTCAATCGGTTAAAGATGCGGTTAACCTTTTCGGGGAAGCTGCCTTTTCAGCTGAAAAGCCCATCATTCGAAAAGCCAGTCCTCAATCCGCTGAGGTAAGACTTCTTCAGTTTGATTTGATTTCACAAACAATCTGAGTGAGTTAATAAGGAGTTTTCAAATCTATATTGTGTTGTGGGTTTGCAGAAAGTTCTGGTGAAGCAAACAGAGCTTCACTTGGCGCAGAAAGAGCTGAACAAGTTGAAGGAACAGCTTAAGAATGCTGAAACAGTCAGAGAGCAAGCGTTGAGTGAGCTCGAGTGGGCTAGAAGAACTGTTGATGAGCTTACTCGTAAGCTTGGAGCGGTAAATGAATCGAGAGATTCTGCGAATAAAGTGACTGAAGCTGCTAAGAGTCAAATCGAAGAAGCCAAACCGGGGAATGGTTCCGTGTCTAGTAGTGATGCTCACTCTCGGGATATGGAACAGTATGGGACGGTATGCAAGGAGCTTGATACAGCGAAGCAAGAGCTGAGAAAGATCCGTCAGGTTTCCAATGAGATTTCGGATACAAAGACTGTTGCTTTAACCAAAGTAGAGGAAGCTAAGGAGGTGACTAAAGCTAATTCCGAGAAGATTGAGTTGCTTCGAAAGGAAATCGCAGCTGTTAATGAATCAGTTGAACAGACGAAGCTTGCGTGTTCTCAAGCCCGGAAAGAACAAACCGAGATATTTGCAGAGAAGGAGATCCAGAAGCAATCGTATAAAGCTGGCATGGAAGAATCCGCCAAGAAGTTGCTCGCTTTGAAGAACGAATTTGATCCCGAATTTGCAAAGAAGCTTGAGGTACAGTTGACTGAGACATATAACGAGATTGATGAGTTGCAGAAGCAAATGGACACTGCGAAGGCATCAGACGTGGATTCCGTTAATGGTGTGAGTTTGGAGTTGAATGAAGCAAAGGGTTTACTCGAGAGATTTGTGGAAGAAGAGAAATCTCTGCAAGAGTCAGTGGAATCTCTTAAAGCAGAATTGAAGAATGTGAAGACGAAGCACAGTGAAGTTGAAGCGAAGGAGGCTGAAATCGAATCTGTGGCTGGTGATCTTCATCTGAAGCTAAGCAAAAGCAAGAGTGAGCTAGAGGAATGTGTTGAAGAGGAATCTAAAGCAAAGGCTGCTTTGGAAGATATGATGTTAACCTTGAATCAGATAACTTCCGAGACAGAAGCTGCTCGACGAGAAGCTGAGGAAATGAGAAACAAAGCCGAAGGGTTAATGAAGGAAGCGGAAACCGCGCATCTCGCGCTTGAAGACACAGAGCTACATTTGAGGGTTGCTCTAGATGAAGCCGAAGAAGCAAAAGCTGCCGAGACAAAAGCGCTTGAACAGATAAAGTCAGTCTCTGAAAAAACCAACGCTGCACGTAATTCGACATCATCCGAGTCTGGAGCTCAGAGCATAACACTGTCTCAGGAGGAGTTTAAGTCTCTGAGCAAGAGAGCTGAGGTATTCGATAAGTTAGCGGATATGAAAGTGGCGGCTGCATTGGCTCAGGTGGAAGCAGTGAGAGCTAGCGAAAACGAGACACTGAAGAAGCTAGAGACAACACAAGAGGAGATTGAGAAGCTAAAGACTGCAACTCAGGAGGCACTGAAGAAAGCAGCTATGGCTGATGCTGCTAAGAAAGCGGTTGAAGGAGAGCTCAGGAGGTGGCGGGAAAGAGATCAGAAGAAAGCAGAGGAAGTGGCGTCGAGGATTCTTGCTGAGGCCGAGGCGAAGATGTCCGCTGAATCATCACCGCAACATCACTACAAAACTACGAAACAGAAACCTGTCCATAACAAACTGGAGAAGACGAAAACTTCAGTGGTATCAAGGAAAGTGCTTTTGCCGAATCTAAGTGGAATCTTTAATAGAAAGAAGAATCAAGTGGAGTGGGGTTCTCCTTCCTATCTCCCTGGAGAGAAACCCTTTTGATGATTTCTTTTTTTCTCTCATGATTTGAACTTTGGTTGTTGTGAACGATTAGAAAATTGTGTGCTTTTTTTTGGTAAAAAAGGTTGTGGTTTGAGATCAGAGGCTGTTGCAGATTTGGTCTATAATGTGAGAGACTGGTTTGACCCCCAAAAAAAAAAAAAAAATGTGAGAAACTGGTTTGTTGCTGTAAATTGGATCAACGCTATTATAGGTTGTTCTATTTTTGGCTCGCTGTTGTAATTTGTAAATGGTTTTTTTTGTAAATTGGATCAAGAACTCTGGTACCGTACTTATCAAGATTGAACCATCGAGAATGAACAGGACGGTTTTGAAGTAAAGTACATATTCTTAATGGTTTTGAAGTAAAGGGGACGAGAAAAATAGAAAATCCTACGCCGCTTGTCAAAGAGAGAAGATTCTCATTAAATAGACCACCGTTCTGTTCATTCTCGATGGTTTGATAAGTACAGAGTTCTTGAGGGAGACTAAAGGAGGAAAGAAGATAAGTTCTCGAGGATTCACCTGCGAATCTGTCTTGAAGGAGGCTACCAATGTGATGGACGAGTCAACAATGTTGAAAATATATGTTTGAAAATATATATGTTTGAAAGTATATACAAATCTCTTGTACCGGTTACTCCCATCCAAGAGCAAAGGAATGAATTTCGGCCCAGCTTGAAACCGTGTAAAGTGTTCCAGAGAGTCCCTTCCAGGTTGATGATGATTCTTCTTGACTATGCTGTTTCTGTTTCTGCACGATTCCGGAGAACAAAGGCACAAACGAGACCCCGAAATGACTTCCCACTCTCCTGAGGCTCGAGCTAGAGCCAACCACGATTCCTATGTCTGCTTCGAGGAGACAGAGCAAGTCACCTACTGAATCTCCAATATACACAGTAAGGAGGCTTTTCTTCTTATCATCATGATCCTTTCTGTTTTGTAGGATGCTTTTGAACTGCTGAGCCTTGTCGATCGGGGATTCCACTTTCCTTTCGATTTCACCAGTCGAGATGGATTCCTCGAATGTGAATTCATTTGCATGTACTTCGACTGCATCTACTCCGCCTGTAAAGAGGAGATTGTTTTAGCATAGTTTTTTTTTTAATTTAGGAGGATAAGTCTGCACAAATCATAAAATTATGGTTTTTGTCACATACGTGCAGAAAAGGCTGCCCTGATGAGGTCACCACACCAACAATACGAAAGCACGTGGACTTTTGCATTCAGATTCCGAGTCTTTAAAATTTTCTGCAAGACATTGATGCAGCCATCTTGAAGAATTAACCTTTCCCCAGCTCGCTTAATGTCTTCGAGATTCAGCCCCTTGAGTACACCAGACTCGATCACCCAATTGTTTGCCTTTTTCTCAAATTCTGAGTGCTGCTCTAGTGCTTTACATAAACCCTCGTAGTCAAACTTGTCCGCTGCATAGGAATGGAAGAAAAAAATTTCCACATTAAAACAAAATCAAGCAGAAAGTCTCAACTAGTTTATAAAGGCAAAGTGGATTAGTATAATCTTTGAAACCGGGATAGACAAAAGTAAACGAGACTGACCTTTTTCCTTATTCAGAATATTATCTATACATTCTTCATAGTGCTCCGTATATTGTTTGGAAAGTAGACTCCAGGTGTTCTTAAGGTCAGCGGAAAGCATCCGATGAGTTTGTTGCCCAGATTGACTCTGCTCATCTTTGGGGGCGGTTACAATTGCGATTTCAGCTAAAATTGCAGAAGAATCAACAACGGTGCAAGTCAGATCAAAATCAGAAAATATCAGCAAGTCATCTTTAGAGTGGTTTTTGAGCAGTGGAACTATGCTAGGCTGAGCAAGCGGTTGGGCATGGAAGAACTCCACTTCAAGTTTCATAGCCTGTTGATACAATTTTTCAATGATGTCCAGTTCTTCGCCGGTCATAGAGACACTAAGCTTCTCGAGCAAATCTTCAGTTTGCTTGGCTGATGCCTAGATAAAGGCACAACAGACATTTTATTATACAAGATGCATCATCTCAGATAGCGTACTTGAAAACTATGAATGTTAACAAAATTAGTCAGAAACATACCAATATGACATACCTGGAAAGCATCACTAGAATAATTATCGATCCATTTCTTATAGGGATGGTTCAATTCACTCGGATCTAGAAGTGCTCCAAACTCCTTACCAAGAAAGGCATACAACTTCATGCAAGGTGTCACAGCACCAAGTGTGTAGGCGGCAACTTTCGTTTTCTCAAATGGAGTATCAAGCATACCGGGAGCTTTGAGTCCTTCTACTTTTCCGGATGCTGTAGCTAACAAGAACTCAGTGTATCTCAAAGTTGCTGAGTTAACACTTACTTCTTTGTTGATGTCTAAATCCCAATCCTGCAGAGATCAGAAAAGCGATCTACTGAGAATATCACTTGATCAGAAAATCGTAATAACGATGGCCACTTTAGGTCAATGAAAGTAAGATTAGAAATCTTGCAGAAAACTTGAGAACAATATTTTTTAATAGTTTAGAAGCTAAGTGGTACCAATTTACATAATAAATTCAGTATCCAGAATGAGGAAGCCGCATATAAAGGCCTCAATAAATATCCTAGTACTTTCAGTCTTTCTCAATTCTCACTACACTAGCCAAGTTTTTGCGGTTAAAAAAAAGTGATTCTTTCACTAATAGCACTTGGAGTTCAGCACCAAAAGGCTTAAATTAACTATTTCAATCAATTTTTTGCTGATGGATATGCATTATTAAAACATTTAGCCTCTATCTCAAAATGTAAATCAACCATTTAGTCACTGATGTCAGATGACAAAATCAGGGAATATATTGAACCATCCTCCAACATTTAGTAAAAACAACTAACTAGATATTGAACCATCATCCCCTATAGTTAGATATATAACTTTAACTAATATTTCAGGAATTCGGCTACAATATATCTATCGTGGTAAACGAATTTGAGAGATCAAACGAGTACATTAATTGCAGTTTGTTTTTCAGCGATTATATGAAGACCTTTTTCCAATCTAAGCAGCAAACATGTTTTGTCTAGTTAGATACAAGAAATTAGTTCCATGCTACAGACTCATGTGAATTTTTATGTTCCATTTCCTGTTGATATGAAATAAATGAGCATGTAAAACAAGAAAGATCTTATGCCCCACCTGTACAAACGAGTCGTGCATTTTTAGTTCCTCCATCACGCTTTTCCTCAAGTCAGAAATTGCCAACTTATCATCATCATCATCAGCACACTCAGCGGCCAATTCATACCTAAAAATGCAGGGAAAAAATAGATGATTAAAGAAAACAAGAAAAACTATGAAAGCCATTCATCGGAAGGTTTACAGAGGTTTTGTATTATACAAAACTTAACCATCTCTTCATATCTTATCAGTAATAAGAAAAACAAAAAGATACTCACATTTTATTGTAACAAAATCAAATCATTTTGATCAACTGCTAAAAGCAAAAGATACCGTGAAAGTAATCATCATTTCCTAATGCAATCAGAAGAATATAAATCAACATGACCTGAAACCAACTTCATTTGGTTATTAACGGGCCCTAATTGAGAACAGCGCAGCATCCAAGACCTCAAAGTCGAATCTAATGATGAAGAAGAATCCTATCCTATGTCAGGGGATAGTATGGTAATCAAATGCAAGGCGAAAGCATTCCAAGGGAACATATAACTCTTTGAGAATTAGAAGACCAGATAAAAAGCATTTACACATAAATAAACTACTCATGATGTACTTTGTTTCATATACTTTGCCATATATTCATACAGGGAAATGGAATTCCAAATCCCTACTGAAAGAAAACTAATCTACGCACCACCATAGTTAAGAGTCGATCTTATCGCTCAACTTTATATTATTAACAAACAACTTCACAAACCCTAAAGGTAAGAGTTCTTAATTCAATAAAATCGACATCAACCACTAAGTGTGTGGTTAACAAATGAAATAATGGTTGACAAAAGCATCAAACATATATTACATTTGTGAATTCTTCTCTTACAATTGTTCCAGATCCATTATTTCATAGCTTTTGATTCTAACAACTTACAATTGTTCCAGATCCATTATTTCAACAACTATTTCTAACCCTAATTTTAAAACCTTCAATCGTTAACATGATCTATATGTATTCATCTTCACTTTCAATTCTAAAGATCCAACATAAAAATTGTCTATATATCAACTCACCAACTTCTAAAGCAATTATCACGCATCATTTTTCCTCAACCAATGTACACGGAAGGAATCCAATTCACAGCGAAACTAAGTATCAATTCACAGCGAAACTAAGTATATTAGCTTAAGAGAATAGAGAACTCACGCGTGAGCAAACGCCTTAAGGAAATGAACATCTTGTGAAATATAGTGGCAGAATGTCTCGATCCTGAGATTTCCGGCGGCCAAAGAGACGGCGAAGGGGCTGTAGATAGAGAAGAGGCATTCTCTGTTAAACTTGAACCACAGCCTTCCCGGCAGAGCTTCTTCCGAGTGGTTAACGGCGATGTTAGAAGGAATCGCCATCGCCGAAGAGAAGGCGGCCACTGCCATTGGATTAATCGGGGATCGGAAGACTAGGGACTTGCTGCCAACCAAGAGGGAACAGATCGGCGCGGCGGCGCGTGGCGATCGGAGAAGATTGAGCGAGTTATTGATCAGGCGTGTGGAGAAGAGGAAGCGCATAAAAAGTTTTAAAAGAGAAGAGTTGAAAAAATTGACGGAGTTGAAGATCGAGCGAGTTATTGATCAGGCGTGTGGAGAACAGGTTTCTTTAGAAATCGTGTTGGCTCATCAAGGTAAACCGTCGGGAGGGCTGGAGTTTAGAAGCACGAAAGCATTGACGGAGTTGCGATTCTCGCTCCGGAATCGGAACCGAGTGTGGAATCGATCGAAATCGCACCAGAATCGTGATTCCCAAAAAAGGATGTTTGGAATCGCTGTGGAAACACACAGTTTTGAGTTAGAATCGGATTGTGTGTATATCGGAAGCGTGAAACAAATTTCTTTTTGTCGTCGGCGGTTTGATATGAAGAAGATGAAGACGTACCTTTCTTTTTGGGCCTTTAGATTGTTTGTTGGCCTTATAGCCCAATTTGTCTAATAGTTACAATATATATACGCTTTCAACACGTTTTGTGTTGTGTTTGCTTCCAAAAATCTAGAACTTTTAATTTTAGTATATCTAATTTGATATTTATATGAATGTTAAAAAAATTTATATATATATATGAATTTTTAATTTTACGGTGTTATGTATAAATATATTTAATAAAAACTTAAATTATATAAAAAAATATTTCCTGATTACTCCACATTTTATTTCCAATAATTTTTGAAAATATCGTTAGAACCAGATCAAACGTCCGATTAACGCATAAAGGGGAAAACATTAGCCAAAATGAGTTTGTAAGTAGTCGATCCGTTACTTCGAGGTCAGAGACTGAGTATTAACTCAACTGAACTGCAGTCATAATTGACTATCTCTAGGCAAGTAATATATTTAACCACATATTTAATCATTTTGTTATTAATTAACTATAATATTTAAAATATTTAAAAATTAATTTCTGATTTTTCTATTAGGCGCTAAGCTTGATCCGGCAGTTAGCCTAGCGCAATTTTGAACAATGTCTTGAAAGTAGTAGAAATGAGATAATTTGGCTTTGATTTCTTCCCTTTGATTTTGATGGTGTAAAGGCAAAAATTGATTTGGGAAGAGAGACATATACGGTTACCGACTTGTTACTTTTATTTAAAAGGTATTTTCGTCCATATTATATATTACACCCACAATATTCTAGCCAAAATTTAATATGGTTATTTCATTAATTGAAATTTTTTTATAGTTATTTAGTATAATTTCTCTTTATGAATATAAAAGCTTCTAATAATTACGAGAAACACAGGAAACATGACGACAAATTGAGTTTTGTCTAAACCTCAATTATTGCGGGAGTCTCTAAAAGTAGTAGATGCAGAGAAGAAACTTGATTTCCCTTTTTTTTTTTTTTGCATACCTTTCACTGTTAAGAAAATTGGCTAAATAACGCAATCGGAAATCAGTTTTCAAAAATGTCTTCGGACTAATTTAGAGTGGATAATTAGTTGGAATCTTGGATAGTACCGGTAGATTAATTGTTATAGAATCTTCTATATAATAATTAGTAAGATAATTTAATGAAAAAAAAACTGATTTGTTTTAATCATTTCTATTTTTATGCTAAAAACTATAATTTTTATGCTGAAAACTTATTTTTTTTAAAACTAATCTACTATCAAAATATAATTGTAAAACTATCATTTTTGTTAATTTATGGAATTTGTATTCTGAATAGTACAAAAATTTTATAAAAAAAGTTTTTAGTTTCCATAAGTTTTATGAAATTACCTTAGATTTTTCAGAAATTTTTGGGATGAGTTATAAATTAATAGAATTCATATAAAAAGTCAATTCCAAAGATCTACCAAAATTGTACAAAACATCATTTTTCTACTATAATTAGAGATTGTTCGAATTATGGAAAAAATATTGAATCAAGAATAAAAAAGTTAGTAAAACGATATACCGTCTTGCTGGAATATAAAATGTTAACTATAATCTTCGAAGGTAGTGAATTTTACTTTTCTGAGCCGGATCATGTTAGACATTAAAATGATTTTTATGCAAATATTTTTATCTTTTTTTATTACAAACTAAAAAATCAATATTAAAAGCTTACATCCCAACAACAAGAGCAAGTGGTGACATTGTCTCTCGAGTGTGCTCGCATATATGTTAATGCCAAATGAACAATAAATTCCCTATATATATTTCAATGCTTATATTATTCTACCAGATACCAATATATATAAAAATTAATCAAATAAATGGAAAAAGAGAAGAAAAATATATACATTTCCATCGAAAGAATAGAAACCAGTGACAGATTCCACTCGAACCATCAAATGTCTTTTTTTCTCCAAGAGCCGTATGATGAAACTTTCATAATATTTAAATACCCTTAGTTCGGGCGGAGGAGGTGAAAACATTGTGCAACACCATAACCCTAATATTAGCCGCTCTGTTTTTTTATATATCAGTTATCATCAATTTTGCTTGTTTTCATATAGTTTTTACTTAGTTTTGATAAATCTACAATCTAACAACCGACTTCAATCTATCAAAACTGGAAAAGTGATTTTTTTATATATATCTCATTTGTTGGCCGGATATATTAAAATCGCCATAGTTGGTCATAGGGGTGGACGTTCGGATTATTCGAATACAATCGGATCGGGTCTTTCGGGTATCGGATCTTCGGATATAGAGGCATGGAATCCACTCGGATATTTATAATTTTTGGGTCGGGTACGGGTCGGTTATAATCGAGTTCGGGTCGGTTCCGGATATCCGAATCACTCAAAATTTATTTAAATATTTTTTTACAAAACTTAAATATTTTATATATTTCAGTTATTTGGTTGAATTTTGCCAAAAAAATATTATCTTAACAAATATAACTAAAGATTTTTCGCTGTAAAAAAAACTAAAAAATTTTCGATATTTTGATTATTTTAGTCTAAAATTATCTAATATATTTGATTTATAATTATAATTTTAAATATTTTAGTTATTCGAGTTTAACTATAAATAATATTCTTAGGTATATAATTGTATTTCGAATATTTCGGATACCCATTCGATTCTCGGTTCGGTCCAGGTTCGGATCCGGTTCTTCGGATATAGAAGTGTAGGATCCGTTTGGGTTATTACGTCAGTTCCGGTTCGGTTCGATACCTTTTAGTTCGGTACAGTTTTGTTCGGTTCTTCGGGTCCGGTTAAAATGCACATGCCTAGTTGAGTTGGCCACTGTCGAACGCTTCACCACCGCTTAATCGGCTGCCATGACCGTATTTTCGAAGAAGGGATGAAATAGAACGATGGTGAAAACAAAAAAGTCTCCTCAATGATTTATTCTTAATTGAAGTCAACCTTATGATAATTTTCAAATAGCTATGTCATTCATAATTTCATTATACTGATTTTGTTCGTTAGAGATTGTGAATTATTAAATATGTCTCCAATTGGTTATCACATGAGAAACATCGAACCAAGAAAAGTTATTTACCTCTATCGATTAACAGACGATAAAGCAAGTAACGGAAGGGATGGTTGTGACAAATGACGACGAAATAACGATTAGGATAATATTTAGGAAAAAATAAAGTAAAAACAAAAAAACAGAAAAATCAATAAAAAGGTGACAAACGTTGATGAAGAAAATCTCAAAACAAACAAAAACAAGAAATAAGATAAAACTGATTTGGTTATATATATAACTTGACAAAAACAAATGACTCATGTACATTTATAGTATGAAAGTTTGAAAGAGTTACTTCTTTTAAATTGGCATTTCAAGGTTAAAAATCACAATGATTCGCTTGAAAGTTTTGATAGTTGAAGAGTTGAAACGTTTTGATTATGTGCATTCGTTTAATCTTAAAATAAGATAATATTAACTGTTAGATAGTTTATTTTTCCTCTAAAAATAGTGACATCAGCAAACCATTCTTATGTGTTAGATTTGCTAATCAGAACAAATGTAACCGTTAAATTTAGTATTTTTTTCTAAAAATACTAAAAATCCAAGAAGATGTTTAGATGTTCCAAAAGTGGTTTTGCTATCTTATTATATAGATTAACTACAATAGGACACGCATATATGCGGGTTTTCAATAAAATATTTTAAACCCGTAAAAATAAATGAAAAACAAAATCGAGTAATCTGTAAAGAAAAAATAAAATTTATTTTTATTAATATTTCGAGATATATATTTTTTAATATTCTTATCTGAATTATTTTTATTCTTAATGCTTTATATATATATTCTAAAATTTTGGCGAATTAATTATCCTTTTTTTATGATAATTAGATTTATCATAATTAAAATCTAGATTAGGATCAGCGTATACGCAGATTTATAATAATAATATTTAAAATTCATTAATATATTTTGTAAAAAAAATAGAAAACAAAATCTGATCACTACTGAAAAAATATATGAAAAACATAACTTCCAATCCTAAGAGTTATTTATTTATTTTAATTCTCATTTATTTTTAATTAAAATATTTAAAACGCAGAATATATTGCATATCCTAAGCAACATTAACCATACTTCTCATATAGTTCACACTTTATCAACTATCTTTTCTGTTCCGCTGCATTAAAAACTTGGATATTTAATTTGAGTGCTTCGAGTATGTTAACGATATTTCTATTAACTCTCTTCAAACAAATAAAGTCTCTCTTTCTCTTCATATTTCATCTCCCTTATATGATCTCTCTACTCTCTAGAGAAATTATGCTTCTTAAAATTCGCATCAAAAGCCTCTCTACATGATTCTTGATATCCTCCTCCTCATTGATCTTATCATCGTTTAATGTCATATCATTAGCATCTAAAATATTCTTTTGTATTTAATTAAAATATTTCCTAGTTAATCTAATTTACTTTTTGTTTTTGTTTTTATTTTTCTTTTGAAATAGATCCTTTTATTTCTATTTTCTTTTTCTTAAATTAAAATATATTCTAGTTAATTTTATTTTACTTTTGTAATCTAAATCAATAAATTTGCCTTTTTTAGAAATTCCTTTTTTCTTTAAAAAATAATATTTTACCGAGACGCGTATCGAAATCTAAATCGATAAACTGATTTACTTCACACAATATCTTATTATGTAATAACATACATCTTCTAATGTCATATCATTAACATCTAAAATTTCTTTTTTTAATTGAAATATATCCTAATTAATCAAATTTACTTTTCGTTTTTAATTTTTTTCTCTCTCATATACATGATCTCTGTGCTCTCTAGAGAAGTTATGCTTCTCAAGACTCGCATCAAAAGCTTCTCTACATGATTCTTGCTATCATCCTCCTCATTGAGCCCATCATTGTCTAATGTCTTATCATTAGAATCTGAAATCTCTATTTTTAATTGAAATATACCATAGTTAATCAAATTTATTTTTTGTTTTTATTTTTCTTCTCTTAAATTGAAATAAATCCTTTTATTTTATTTTATTTTTATTAAATTGAAATATATCCTAGTTGATTTTATTTTATAATCAAAATCGATAAATTTGAGGTTTTTATTTTTTAAACCGTAGCTAACTATACGAATAGGCAAAATAGTTAAATCTTTTCTAACTAATAAAAACACAAAAAGAAAATTTAATGAATAAGATAAAAGAAACTTATTATTTACCTTTTTGATTTTTTGATTTTTTGATTTTCCTTTTAGTATTAGTAATTGATCATATAATTCCTCAATTTAAATGAAAAACATAAAAAAACTTATTTTCCTTTTTCTTAATTTTTTTATTTAACTTTTTGATTTTTGTTTTTTCTTTTGGTATTAGTAATTGAAAAAGAAATTTAATTTCCTTTTCTATTTTTAAAACTAATTTTTTGATTTTCTTTTCAGTATTAGTAATTGATCATACAACTTATTTTCCTTTTTCTTAATTTTTTTATTTTTCTTTTGGTATTAGTAATTGAAAAAGAAACTTATTTTCCTTTTCTATTTCTAAAACTAATTTTTTGATTTTTTTAGTATTAGTAATTGATCATACAATTTCTTTAATTTAAATTAAAAACATTAAAAAAAATTATTTTCCTTTTTTCTTAATTTTCTTATTTACCTTTTCCATTTTCATATTTATAAAAAAACTTATTTTCCTATTTATTAATTTTCTTATTTACCTTTTCGATTTTTTAATTGATATATATCATAATTAATCAAAATTATTTTTTGTTTTTATTTTCTTTTTCTTAAATTGAAATAAATCTTTTTATTTTATTTTTCTTTTTCTTAAATTGAAATATATCCTTGAATTTTTTTATCACGTGTCAAAATCTAATTAATTAACTTGACACGTGGCAAATCTATTTATTTTTCTTTTTAAAATAGTAGTATTTCTTTTTTCTTTTAGTATTAGTATATTTTTCTTTATAATATATTTTAATTAAAACACGTGTCAAAATCTTATCGATTAACTTATTTTTATTTTAAAAATAATAATAATTTCTTTTTTCTTTTAGGATTAGTATATTTTTTCTTTATAATAAGATATTTTTCCTTTTATTTTATTTATTTTTCTTTTTAAAATAGTAGTATTTCCTTTTTTCCTTGAATTTTTTATCACGTGTCAAAATCTAATTAATTAACTTGACACGTGGCAAATCTATTTATTTTTCTTTTTAAAATAGTAGTATTTCCTTTTTCTTTTAAGATTAGTATATTTTTCTTTATAATATATTTTAACTAAAACACGTATCAAAATCTTATCGATTAACTTATTTTTATTTTAAAAATAATAATAATTTCTTTTTTCTTTTAGTATTAGTATATTTTTTCTTTATAATAAGATATCTTTCCTTTTATTTTTTAAAATAGTAGTATTTCCTTTTTTTCTTTTAGGATTAGTATATTTTTTCCTTTATAATATATTTTAATTAAAACACGTGTCAAAATCTAATTAATTAATTTGACACGTGTCACAATCATGTTAAAAAGTAACTTTGACGCATTCTACTCTATATAATAAGATAACTAAAAATCCAAGAAGATATAAACCAAAATGTATGTCATTTACGTCATATGAACGACGTGTCGAACTATGGTGCTAGTCTGGTAGATATTATTAATTCACTTTTTTATTGACTAACAAATTCTTTTTACCCTCTGTCCATCTTCTCCAAACTTTCAGGTTCGATCTCCAAAAATTTCAACTTTTTTTCGAATTCAATGGGAAGCGGAAGATATTTAGACGACCCTTTAACCTTCACCAGAAACCCACCATCTTCGTCGTCTCCCATCACCGTATCCAACCATCTCGACAGCTTTCTCGGCGAATCGACCTCTCGCTCTGGAAGCTTCGAAAGTGAGAGCATTAGCGACGCCGATCTCGGACCTGAGAAACTCGCCGGGACCGTACAGTTCTACGAGAGACATGTCTTCTTGTGCTACAAAAAACCCTCCGTGTGGCCAGCGAGGATCGAGGCGTCGGAGTTCGATCGGTTACCGAGGCTTCTCTCTTCCGTCGTATCGGCAAGGAAGAGTGATATGAAGAAAGAGGTGATTTTTTAAAAGTTCTTTTCAATGCTAATCCTGTGATTTCAAGTGGATTTAGGTCTCCCTTTGATGTTAATCCCAGAATTACTGTGATTCAAGTGGACTTAGGTCTGATCCAAATCGTTTGTGATTCTAACTTGGGGAGCTTAAAAGTAAAATCCCTATCAAATGTTTCGCTAATGAACATTTTATTTGCAATTTTGGTTTCTGGTACGATTCTAATTAGCTGCAATATGAGTGAAGGCACTGACACTTCTTTTCGTTTTTGTCTAGTCAAGACTTTCTAACACCTCAATGAGTTGTGAAGTCGGTTTCTACTAAGGACATTTTGGATTCTCTGAGTTACAATTTTGGAACTTTTGGATTTGTGAGATGGGTTCCATAATACACAATTATAACGCCTTTGATGCTAACTTTACAATGTGGCTTCTTATGGTCTTGCATCAGTGATGAAATCTCTTTCTTGTTTTTTTTTTGTCCATTGAATTGCAGACTCTACTCACAATATGTGAGGGCCATGATGGAACAGAGACATCGAATGGAGATGTTCTGATATTCCCCGATATGATCAGATACAGGTACTCGGTAGATGTTGTGTTTGATGATTCCTGATATACGGTAAACTCATTTTGACATTCTCAAACAAAAAAAATTGCAGAAGGTTGACTCATTTTGATGTCGACACATTTGTTGAAGAGGTGCTTGTGAAGGATGTTGAGTGGTTGCCTGGAAATCCTGAATCTCTAACTGGTTCATATGTCTTTGTATGTTGCCATGGATCCCGGGACCGGCAATGTGGGGTTTGTGGACCGTCTCTGGTTAGTAGATTTAGAGAAGAAATTGAATTATGTGGTCTTGGAGGTGAAGTTTCGGTCAGCCCTTGTTCTCACATAGGTGGTCACAAATACACTGGAGATGTTATCATCTATGGATTAAACGTCAACCAGAGAATCACAGGACACTGGTAAGTAAAACAATCCCATATTTGGATAAAGAAGATTGAGTTGTCTATCCGTCAAGACTTGATTTTACGATGGATTGTCGTCTTCAAATGAATTGGTATCTTGGAAATTAAGAAAAAGGAGTAAATTTTATCCATTTTATGCGAGCTTCTAAGTGATTCTTGTCTCTTAGGTACGGGTTTGTGACTCTAGAAGATGTAACTCAACTGTTGGAGCAGCATATTAACAAAGGCGAAATTGTAGACCGGCTCTGGAGGTATATAAGATCAAAGGTTCTTGATTTTGACTAGTCGGTGTTTAAACACTTTTAATCGATTGTTTTACAGGGGTGAAATGGGCCTGTTAGAAGAAGATCAGAAGAAAACTCAAGAACAAAGGTTTCAAGAACTAAATGGCGAAAAGATCAACAACGGGGAGGTGACTCAAGAATCAGATAACATCGGTTTCTGTTGCCAATCCCGAGCTGTCCCAGAGCTTAATGGCAGTTGTTGCCAACAAAATGGGAACTCATCTTGCTGTTTGGAGGAGAATCACACAGAGAACATTACCTCGGAAAAAGAAATCTCTGTAAAAAATGCATCTTTTCGGATAAGTAGCAGCGAGAAGGTATCTTCTTGTGGATTCAAGGTTTGTGCTGCGATGTCAATGTGGTTGGAGAATTGGGAGAAAGAAGATACATATGCTGCTTTATCTGTTGCCTGTGCTGCTGCATCTGTGGCTATTGCTTATAACTGCTATAAACAATTGAAATGAAACCATTTGTTATATATCTTGTTTCCTTGGAATTGTGATTATTATCTCAGCCCTTTAGATTTTTCCTCTTCGTCTGTATAGAGTTCGAAGAGGAGGGTTTTATCACTTTTATGTAAGCACTGTTTGTTCTTAATATATATAATAAGATTATCCATTTTGTAAGAAATAACGTTTTTTTTTTCAAAATTGGTTCTCCAGAAGAGTTTTGATCAATTCAGTTAAACCACCAGATTGGACATCTCTGGTTTTGAGTTAAGAGATCAATGAAAAGCAAAGAACTTTCTGGTTTTTGGAATTGGTGTATTTGCGATTCTCAGTGGTTTCGTGTCAAATAATAATTAACACAAGAAAATGGTACAGAGATGTCTTAGATTTTTGAAGAATGATACAAAGCTCATAACTTGTTCAAGACGTGAAAAGAAAAGGAAAAAAAAAACAAAAAAGAAGAAGAAGAAGAACACATTTCTCGAAAACACTACAGTTTCTGAAGAATTTGCAAAGAAACAATAAGAGAATCATCAAATTTGGGGAAACAGCTTCTTGCAGAAAACCTTCAGAAGAAATCAAACTCAAGATAATTGCCCTGATCAGATCTCACGCTTGTAGATGCAGCAGCCGGTACGGCAGGAGTATGATTCACCGGTCCAAGATCAACCGGTTTAGGAATCTCCGGTGGACTGGCACACCGAACCAAAGCCCAATTGACTCCTTCAAAGAAAGGATGTTGCTTTATCTCCGTTGCTCCACGCTTGTAAGCTAATCTATGTTGTGGCTCCTTCACCAGCAAACTCCTTATCAAATCCCTAGCTGCGAAGCTAACAACCGGAGATTCCGGGAACCTCAAAGGCTGACCAACGACGTTGAAGAGCGTCGCTCGATTTCCCGACCCTTTGAACGGTGTTTTACCGAACAGCAACTCATAAAGAAAGATCCCAAAAGTCCACCAATCGACCGCACTTCCATGTCCTTCACCTTTGATGATCTCTGGAGCCAAGTACTCGTGTGTGCCCACAAATGACATCGAACGGGCGCTCGTGGGCTCTGCAACGAGCTCCGGTAACGGAGTTACTTGGTGGTTACCGTTGTCGGTTTTCGGTTTCTTGTCCTTCTTAGATTTAGATGAGAAGAACCGAGGACCGAAGCAAGATGTTGGAGCCATTGAGATGCAAGATGGTTGCTGGATGCAAGCGGGCTGTTGCGAGCAAGAAACCGAACTCTTCGACAAGCCTTCGGATCCGAGGCTGGTT
>JAHZTW010000002.1:75193671-75346116 GCA_020283515.1 Alliaria petiolata | reverse complement strand
TTCTTAATGGTTTTGAAGTAAAGGGGACGAGAAAAATAGAAAATCCTACGCCGCTTGTCAAAGAGAGAAGATTCTCATTAAATAGACCACCGTTCTGTTCATTCTCGATGGTTTGATAAGTACAGAGTTCTTGAGGGAGACTAAAGGAGGAAAGAAGATAAGTTCTCGAGGATTCACCTGCGAATCTGTCTTGAAGGAGGCTACCAATGTGATGGACGAGTCAACAATGTTGAAAATATATGTTTGAAAATATATATGTTTGAAAGTATATACAAATCTCTTGTACCGGTTACTCCCATCCAAGAGCAAAGGAATGAATTTCGGCCCAGCTTGAAACCGTGTAAAGTGTTCCAGAGAGTCCCTTCCAGGTTGATGATGATTCTTCTTGACTATGTTGTTTCTGTTTCTGCACGATTCCGGAGAACAAAGGCACAAACGAGACCCCGAAATGACTTCCCACTCTCCTGAGGCTCGAGCTAGAGCCAACCACGATTCCTATGTCTGCTTCGAGGAGACAGAGCAAGTCACCTACTGAATCTCCAATATACACAGTAAGGAGGCTTTTGTTCTTATCATCATGATCCTTTCTGTTTTGTAGGATGCTTTTGAACTGCTGAGCCTTGTCGATCGGGGATTCCACTTTCCTTTCGATTTCACCAGTCGAGATGGATTCCTCGAATGTGAATTCATTTGCATGTACTTCGACTGCATCTACTCCGCCTGTAAAGAGGAGATTGTTTTAGCATAGTTTTTTTCATTTAGGATAAGTCTGCACAAATCATAAAATTAAGGATTTTGTGTCACATACGTGCAGAAAAGGCTGCCCTGATGAGGTCACCACACCAACAATACGAAAGCACGTGGACTTTTGCATTCAGATTCCGAGTCTTTAAAATTTTCTGCAAGACATTGATGCAGCCATCTTGAAGAATTAACCTTTCCCCAGCTCGCTTAATGTCTTCGAGATTCAGCCCCTTGAGTACACCAGACTCGATCACCCAATTGTTTGCCTTTTTCTCAAATTCTGAGTGCTGCTCTAGTGCTTTACATAAACCCTCGTAGTCAAACTTGTCCGCTGCATAGGAATGGAAGAAAAAAATTTCCACATTAAAACAAAATCAAGCAGAAAGTCTCAACTAGTTTATAAAGGCAAAGTGGATTAGTATAATCTTTGAAACCGGGATAGACAAAAGTAAACGAGACTGACCTTTTTCCTTATTCAGAATATTATCTATACATTCTTCATAGTGCTCCGTATATTGTTTGGAAAGTAGACTCCAGGTGTTCTTAAGGTCAGCGGAAAGCATCCGATGAGTTTGTTGCCCAGATTGACTCTGCTCATCTTTGGGGGCGGTTACAATTGCGATTTCAGCTAAAATTGCAGAAGAATCAACAACGGTGCAAGTCAGATCAAAATCAGAAAATATCAGCAAGTCATCTTTAGAGTGGTTTTTGAGCAGTGGAACTATGCTAGGCTGAGCAAGCGGTTGGGCATGGAAGAACTCCACTTCAAGTTTCATAGCCTGTTGATACAATTTTTCAATGATGTCCAGTTCTTCGCCGGTCATAGAGACACTAAGCTTCTCGAGCAAATCTTCAGTTTGCTTGGCTGATGCCTAGATAAAGGCACAACAGACATTTTATTATACAAGATGCATCATCTCAGATAGCGTACTTGAAAACTATGAATGTTAACAAAATTAGTCAGAAACATACCAATATGACATACCTGGAAAGCATCACTAGAATAATTATCGATCCATTTCTTATAGGGATGGTTCAATTCACTCGGATCTAGAAGTGCTCCAAACTCCTTACCAAGAAAGGCATACAACTTCATGCAAGGTGTCACAGCACCAAGTGTGTAGGCGGCAACTTTCGTTTTCTCAAATGGAGTATCAAGCATACCGGGAGCTTTGAGTCCTTCTACTTTTCCGGATGCTGTAGCTAACAAGAACTCGGTGTATCTCAAAGTTGCTGAGTTAACACTTACTTCTTTGTTGATGTTTAAATCCCAATCCTGCAGAGATCAGAAAAGCGTTCTACTGAGAATATCACTTGATCAGAAAATCGTAATAACGATGTTCTCCGGGCCACTTTAGGTCAATGAAAGTAAGATTAGAAATCTTGCAGAAAACTTGAGAACAATATTTTTTAATAGTTTAGAAGCTAAGTGGTACCGATTTACATAATATATTCAGTATCCAGAATGAGGAAGCCGCATATAAAGGCCTCAATAAATATTCAAGTACTTTCAGTCTTTCTCAATTCTCACTTAGCCAAGTTTTTGCGGTTAAAAAAAAGTGATTCTTTCACTAATAGCGCTTGGAGTTCAGCACCAAAAGGATTAAATTAACTATTTCAATCAATTTTGCTGATGGATATGCATTATTAAAACATTTAGCCTCTATCTCAAAAATGTAAATCAACCATTTAGTCACTGATGTCAGATGACAAAATCAGGGAATATATTGAACCATCATCCCCTATAGTTAGATATATAACTTTAACTAATATTTCAGGGATTCGGCTACAATATATCTATCGTGGTAAACGAATTTGAGAGATCAAACGAGTACATTAATTGCAGTTTGTTTTTCTGCGATGTAATGAAGACCTTTTTCCAATCTAAGCAGCAAACAGGTTTTGTCTAGTTAGATACATGAAATTAGTTCCATGCTACAGACTCATGTGAATTGTTATGTTCCATTTCCTGTTGATATGAAATAAATGAGCATGTAAAACAAGAAAGACCTTATGCCCCACCTGTACAAACGAGTCGTGCATTTTTAGTTCCTCCATCACGCTTTTCCTCAAGTCAGAAATTGCCAACTTATCATCATCATCATCAGCACACTCTGCGGCCAATTCATACCTAAAAAATGCAGGAAAAAAATAGATGATTAGAGAAAACAAGAAAAACTATGAAAGCCATTCATCGGAAGGTTTACAGAGGTTTTGTATTATACAAACCTTAACCATCTCTTCATATCTTATCAGTAATAAGAAAACTAATCTACGCACCACCATACTTAAGAGTCGATCTTATCGCCCAACTTTATATTATTAACAAACAACTTCACAAACCCTAAAGGTAAGAGTTCTTGATTCAATAAAATCGACATCAACCACTAAGTTTGTGGTTAACAAATGAAATAACGGTTGACAAAAGCATCAAACATATATTACATTTGTGAATTCTTCTCTTACATGTCATAGCTTTTGATTCTAACAACTTACAATTGATCCAGATCCATTATTTCAACAACTATTTCTAACCCTAATTTTAAAACCTTCAATCGTTAACATGATCTATCTGTATTCATCTTCACTTTCAATTCTAAAGATTCAACATAAAAATTGTCTATATATCAACTCACCAACTTCTAAAGCAATTATCACGCATCATTTTTCCTCAACCAATGTAAACGGAAGGAATCCAATTCACAGCGAAACTAAGTATATTAGCTTAAGAGAATAGAGAACTCACGCGTGAGCAAACGCCTTAAGGAAATGAACATCCTGTGAAATATAGTGGCAGAATGTCTCGATCCTGAGATTTCCGGCGGCCAAAGAGACGGCGAAGGGGCTGTAGATAGAGAATAGGCATTCTCTGTTAAACTTGAACCACAGCCTTCCCGGCAGAGCTTCTTCCGAGTGGTTAACCGCGATGTTAGGAGGAATCGCCATCGCCGAAGAGAAGGCGGCCACTGCCATTGGATTAATCGGGGATCCGAAGACTAGGGACTTGCTGCCAACCAAGAGGGAACAGATCGGCGCGGTGGCGCGTGACGATCGGAGAAGATCGAGCGAGTTATTGATCAGGCGCGTGGAGAAGAGGAAGCGCATAAAAAGCGATAAAAGAGAAGAGTTGAAAAAATTGACGGAGTTGAAGATCGAGCGAGTTATTGATCAGGCGTGTGGAGAACAGGTTTATTTAGAAATCGCGTTGGCTCATCAAGGTAAACCGTCGGGAGGGCTGGAGTTTAGAAGCACGAAAGCATTGACGGAGTTGCGATTCTCGCTCCAGAATCGGAACCGAGTGTGGAATCGATCGAAATCGCACCAGAATCGTGATTCCCAAAAAAAGGATGTTTGGAATCGCTGTGGAAACACACAGTTTTGAGTTAGAATCGGATTGTGTGTATATCGGAAGCGTGAAACAAATTTCTTTTTGTCGTCGGCGGTTTGATATGAAGAAGATGAAGACGTTGCTTTCTTTTTGGGCCTTTAGATTGTTTGTTGGCCCTATAGCCCAATTTGTCTAATAGTTACAATATACATATATAACACGTTTTGTGTTGTGTTTGCTACCAAAAATCTACATATATATGAACTTTTAATTTTAGTATATCTAATTTGATATTTATATGAATGTTAAAAAAAAATATATATATATATATGAATTTTTAATTTTACGATGTTATGTATAAATATATTTAATAAAAACTTAAATTATATAAAAAATTACTTCCCGGTTACTTTACGTTTTATTTCCGATTTTTGAAAAAATTAATTGGACCAGACCGAACGCCCGATTAACGAATAGTGCGTTTCCGAACAAGAGAACATTTTTCTATAAAATTCGGTTGAAAATAAGATAAAATCTGTGAAAATAAGTCAAGAAAACGTTGGCGGCTGTAAAGACATCAGATTAACTAAAATCGTGAATGAAGTAGATGATAGATAAATTACCGTTTGTAAGTAGTCGAACCCATTATTTCGAGGTTAGAGACCGAGTATTAACTCAACTGAACTGCAGTCATAATTGACTAACTCTCGCCAAGTAATATATTTAACCACATATTTAATCATTTTGATATTAATTAAATATAATATTTAAAGTTTGGAGACAATCTACATGAAGGAAACCTTATTGAAATTTGCAATTTTAATGTGCGAGTTTGTTATGCAATGACTATCAACAAGAGCCAAGATCAAAGCTTAAATAAAGTGGGTTTGTATTTGCCAAATCCAGTCTTCTCTCACGGACAACTATATGTGGCGCTATCAAAAGTGACAACAACTGCAGGACTTCAGATCCTTAAAACGGAGACAAAGCAATTCGATAATAGTGTTCTACAAAATATTGTATATCAAGAAGTTTTCAACAACATTATAAGCGAGGGAGAGAGATGATAGCAAGACCTTATAATATGCCTACGGTTTTTAAAATTAATTTTTAATTTCCAGATTTAAAGTTTCAATTGGAAAATTGTTGTTTACTATTTAGGAGAATGTATTAATACTAAGTGCTATCATTGAAATCAAAATACAGTGAAATGGAACTCTGAAGTACTAAAACGACTACAGAGTTTTAGTACTAAAATGGATACAATATCATACCAATGATACTTTCAAGAAATTGTGTAAGCTAAGAAAGAGCAAGCACAATTATTGCATCCAACGATGACGAGAAACGATACCATAAGAAAAGAAAAAGAGAGAGACTCTGAAATGGGTTTTTGCTTTACCTCACGAAGTTTTATACGAAATGCCTAGCAACATCCAAGCGCGCATCAAGTGTGTTCTCACACACAGTCTTCCCATATCAAGAGACGCTAACACAACTCCTCCTGAGCTGCAACGAAAAATACATTTGCATATATTTGCTTTGTCAAGACCATTTTTATCACCCAATCACATAAATTTTCTATTCAGCAGTGGTCCTCCTTTATATAACGAAACAACTTCTATGACTTTGTCACAAGATATATAAACCATATCACCAAAATTCGAAATAACTATAGCTATCATCATTAAAAATTAAAAGCACATCCATAGTCCTCCCGATTTATTTTATTTTCACGGGTTTTGCATTTGTTAGGTATAATCGACCAATTTTCAACGGTAAGTATTGAAAATCGACTCATCTAATGGATGGATTTGAGATTGAGAGGACAAATTTGCGTCATGGACGATGAAAAGCTTGACTTATCTGAGATTGAAGAAATGGAAGAAAGAGAACAAAACAGAAGATAGAGTGACATATCTGTTGGGAAGAAGAAGTAGAGAAAGAAGAAGAAGGATCAAGAAAAAAAAGAGTTTAAGAAGCTTTTAATAATGTTTTTTGATTAAATTGGAAGATCAAGGGAGACAACGGTGGAGGAAAACGGTAGACGCCGGCAAATTGGGAGAAAAAGACGTCAAGCTTTGCCGTACCATGGGGCGAACACGCCGGCCATCTTTCACGGAGACACCGAGCGGATAAGGAAGAAGATTTCAGTAAGACTCTTATCAAAGTATGGGGCCTTTGGGCCTATCGATTTTTTAAGGCTGAAAAGGCCTATTGAAAGTTCTTATTGATCAAAACAAATTATATTAATCTCCACTACACACTTTGTAGGCTAGACTTTCCATGAAATTGTTAAAACAACTCTAATCGTATGAGTGTATGGATCTCGGTTTAAAACCAGTTTAAAACAAGTAATTCCACCTGATAAATTTCTAAATAACTAAATTCTATTTATCAATTATAATGGGCTATAATTAGATTATTGTTTAGAGTTAACTAATTTTAGATGTTCAATAAAAAATAACCACTAATTATTCATGAAACAGTAAATACTTATTATAAAATATTAGATAAATTATTTAAGTTATCCTAAAGTTTTAGATTGATACATAGAATCATGTATAAAGTGGATTTAAAAAACAAAACAAAAACAAAAAGAATATTAATTAAATTTCTAAAAACAAATTAAAATTTACAAAAATAACTTAAAACAAAAATTTAAACTGTTACATGGATCCATATCTAGTCTTATTATATAAAGTTGGATGCGTCAAAGTTAGTTTTTAACATGATCGTGACACGTGTCAAGTTAATCGATATGATTTTGACACGTGTGGTAAGATTATAAACGAAATTATAAATTAAAAAAAAAAAGAAAAAAATAAGATTTTGACAAACAAATTAAAAAAGGATATAACAAACAAATTAAAAAAGGATATAACAAATTAAAAAATAAGATTTTGACAAACAAATTAAAAAAGGATATAACAAATTAAAAAAAAAAAAAATAAGGATATCCAAAAAAATCAAATACGTTGCATGCAAGAAAAAGGGAAAAAAGGAAACAAAGAAACAAAAAAATAAGAAAAAAGGAAACAAAGAAACAAAAAATCAAATACGTGGAAAAAGGAAAGGATATATTTCAATTTAAGAAAAAGAAAACAAAAACAAAAAAAATAAATTAGACTAACTAGGATATATTTCAATTAAAAAATAGAAATTTCAGATGCTAATGATATGACATTAGACGATGATGAGCTCAATGAGGAGGAAGATATCAAGAATCATGTAGATAAGCTTTTGATGCGAGTTTTGAGAAACATAATTTCTATAAACAGCATATAGAACATATACTAGAGAAATAAAAAAGTAAATTAAAAAGAAAAAGTAAATTAGATTAACTATAAAATATTTCAATTAAAAAAAAATTCTAGATGCTAATGATATGACATTAGACGATTATGAGATCAATGAGGAGTAGGATATCAAGAATCATGTAGAGAGACTTTTGATGCGAGGCTTAAGAAGTATAACTTCTCTAGAGAGCAGAAAAATCATATAAGGGAGATGAATGTGAAGAGAAAAAAAAGACTTTATTTGCTTGAAGAGAGTTAATGGAAAGATCGTTAACATACTTGAATGACTCAAACTAAATACCCAAGATTTGAACGCAGCGGAACAGAAAAAGATAGTTGATAAAGTTTGTGAACTATATGAAAAGTAAGGTTAATGTTGCTTACGATCCGTAACAGATTCTGTGTTTTGAATATTTAAATTAAAAATAAATGAGAATTAAAATAAATAAATAATTTTTAGGTTTCCATTTTGTGTTTTTCATATATATTTTTTAGTAGTGATCAGATTATGCTTTCTATTTTTTAAAACAAATATTTTAACGGGTTTTAAATTTTATTATATTTTTAAATGTTGTTATTCATTTAAGGTTACTAATACAAAAAGAAAAATATTAATTTACAGATTAATATTTTACAGATTATTCGATTTTATTTTTAATTTAGTTTTACGGGTTTAAAATATTTTATTAAAAATCCGCATATATGCGGATCCTATACTAGTTATATATATAGATTAATAACATTACTAAAAATCCAAGAAGATATAAACCAAAATGTATGTCATTACGTCATATGAACGACGTGTCGAACTATGGTGCTAGTCTGGTAGATATTATTAATTCACTTTTTTATTGACTAACAAATTCTTTTTACCCTCTGTCCTTCTTCTCCAAACTTTCAGGTTCGATCTCCAAAAATTTCAACTTTTTTTCGAATTCAATGGGAAGCGGAAGATATTTAGACGACCCTTTAACCTTCACCAGAAACCCACCATCTTCGTCGTCTCCCATCACCGTATCCAACCATCTCGACAGCTTTCTCGGCGAATCGACCTCTCGCTCTGGAAGCTTCGAAAGTGAGAGCATTAGCGATGCCGATCTCGGACCTGAGAAACTCGCCGGGACCGTACAGTTCTACGAGAGACATGTCTTTTTGTGCTACAAAAAACCCTCCGTGTGGCCAGCGAGGATCGAGGCGTCGGAGTTCGATCGGTTACCGAGGCTTCTCTCTTCCGTCGTATCCGCAAGGAAGAGTGATATGAAGAAAGAGGTTTTTTTTTTGTAGTCCTTTTCAATGCTAATCCTGTGATTTCAAGTGGATTTAGGTCTCCCTTTGATGTTAATCCCATAATTACTGTGATTCAAGTGGACTTAGGTCTGATCCAAATCGTTTGTGATTCTAACTTGGGGAGCTTAAAAGTGAAATCCCTAACAAAAGGTTTCGCTAATGAACATTTTATTTACAATTTTGGTTTCTGGTACGATTCTAATTAGCTATAATATGAGTGAAGGCACTGACACTTCTTTTCGTTTTTGTCTAGTCAAGACTTTCTAACACCTCAATGAGTTGTGAAGTCAGTTTCTACTAAGGACATTTTGGATTCTCTGAGTTACAACTTTGGAACTTTTGGATTTGTGTTTAGATGGGTTCCATAATACACAATTATAACGTCTTTGATGCTAACTTTACAATGTGGCTTTCTTATGGTCTTGCATCAGTGATGAAATCTCTTTCTTGTCTTTTTTTTTTGTCCATTGAATTGCAGACTCTGCTCACAATATGTGAGGGCCATGATGGTACAGAGACATCGAATGGAGATGTTCTGATATTCCCCGATATGATCAGATACAGGTACTCAGTAGATGTTTAGTTTGATGATTCCTGATATACGGTAAACTCATTTTGACATTCTGAAACAAAAAAATTGCAGAAGGTTGACTCATTTTGATGTCGACACATTTGTTGAAGAGGTGCTTGTGAAGGATGTTGAGTGGTTGCCTGGAAATCCTGAATCTCTAACTGGTTCATATGTCTTTGTATGTTGCCATGGATCCCGGGACCGGCAATGTGGGGTTTGTGGACCGTCTCTGGTTAGTAGATTTAGAGAAGAAATTGAATTATGTGGTCTTGGAGGTGAAGTTTCGGTCAGCCCTTGTTCTCACATAGGTGGTCACAAATACACTGGAGATGTTATCATCTATGGATTAAACGTCAACCAGAGAATCACAGGACACTGGTAAGTAAAACAATCCCATATATGGATAAAGAAAATTGAGTTGTCTATCCGTCAAGAGTTGATTTTGTCGTCTTAAAATGAATTGGTATCTCGGAAATTAAGAAAATGGAGTAAATTTTATCCATTTTATGCGAGTTTCTAAGTGATTCTCGTCTCTTAGGTACGGGTTTGTGACTCTAGAAGATGTACCTCAACTGTTGGAGCAACATATTAACAAAGGCGAAATTGTAGACCGGCTTTGGAGGTACATAAGATCAAAGGTTCTTGATTTTGACTAGTCGGTGTTTAAACACTTTAATCGATTGCTTTACAGGGGTGAAATGGGCCTGTTAGAAGAAGATCAGAAGAAAACTCAAGAACAAAGGTTTCAAGAACTAAATGGCGAAAAGATCAACAACGGGGAGGTGACTCAAGAATCAGATAACAACGGTTTCTGTTGCCAATCCCGAGCTGTCTCAGAGCTTAATGGCAGTTGTTGCCAACAAAATGGGAACTCATCTTGCTCTCTGGAGGAGAATCACACAGAGAACATTACCTCGGAAAAAGAAATCTCTGTAAAAAATGCATCTTTTCGGATAAGTAGCAGCGAGAAGGTATCTTCTTGTGGACTCAAGGTTTGTGCTGCGATGTCAATGTGGTTGGAGAATTGGGAGAAAGAAGATACATATGCTGCTTTATCTGTTGCCTGTGCTGCTGCATCTGTGGCTATTGCTTATAACTGCTATAAACAGTTGAAATGAAACCATTTGTTATATATCTTGTTTTCTTGGAATTGTGATTATTATCTCAGCCCTTTAGATTTTTCCTCTTCATCTGTATAGAGTTAGAAGAGAAGGTTTTATCACTTTTATGTAAGCACTGTTGGTTCTTAATATATAATATTATCCATTTTGTAAGAAATAACGGTTTTTTCAATTGGTTCTCCAGAAGAGTTTGATCAATTCAGTTAAACCACCAGATTGGACATCTCTGGTTTTGAGTTAAGAGATCAATGAAAAGCAAAGAACTTTCTGGTTTTTGGATTTGGTGTATTTGCGATTCTCAATGGTTCGTGTCAAATAATAATTAACACAAGAAGATGGTACAGAGACTGTCTTAGATTTTTGAAGAATGATACAAAGCTCATAACTTGTTCAAGACGTGAAAAGAAAAGGAAAAAAAACAAAAAAAAAAAAAGAAGAAGAAGAACACATTTCTCGAAAACACTACAGTTTCTGAAGAATTTGCAAAGAAACAATAAGAGAATCATCAAATTTGGGGAAACAGCTTCTTGCAGAAAACCTTCAGAAGAAATCAAACTCAAGATAATTGCCCTGGTCAGATCTCACGCTTGTAGATGCAGCAGCCGGTACAGCAGGAGTATGATTCACCGGTCCAAGATCAACCGGTTTAGGAATCTCCGGTGGACTGGCACACCGAACCAAAGCCCAATTGACTCCTTCAAAGAAAGGATGTTGCTTTATCTCCGTTGCTCCACGCTTGTAAGCTAATCTATGTTGTGGCTCCTTCACAAGCAAACTCCTTATCAAATCCCTAGCTGCAAAGCTAACAACCGGAGATTCCGGGAATCTCAAAGGCTGACCAACGACGTTGAAGAGCGTCGCTCGATTTCCCGACCCTTTGAACGGTGTTTTACCGAACAACAACTCATAAAGAAAGATCCCAAAAGTCCACCAATCAACCGCACTCCCATGTCCTTCACCTTTGATGATCTCTGGAGCTAAGTACTCGTGTGTGCCCACAAATGACATCGAACGGGCGCTTGTGGGCTCTGCAACGAGCTCCGGTAACGGAGTTACTTGGTGGTTACCGTTATCGGTTTTCGGTTTCTTGTCCTTCTTAGACTTAGATGAGAAGAACCGAGGACCGAAGCAAGATGTTGGAGCCATTGAGATGCAAGATGGTTGCTGGATGCAAGCGGGCTGTTGCGAGCAAGAAACCGAACTCTTCGACAAGCCTTCGGATCCGAGGCTGGTTGCTCTGACTATCGAGAGGCTGACCGTACATCTAAGGGAGAGATCGAAATCCGAAAGCATCACGTGCCCATCGTCTCTCACAAGAACATTCTCGGGTTTCAGATCACGGTAAATGATCCCGAGCATGTGTAGATATTCCATTGCAAGAAGTACCTCTGCTACATAAAACCTGAAAACAGTCAAAGAAGTCAAATACAACTATATATATATATATAGACAAGAATGGTTTCTAAGATAAAGAAAAGTTTGCAACTTTTTTCTTACTTCGCTGCTTGCTCGGTGAAGCGTTTCCCGGGCTGTCTCTGTCTCAGTGTATGCAAATCACCTCCAGGACAAAACTCCATGACCAAACAAGAGAACTTCTCGGTTTCAAAATGACTATACAATGTCGGGAGGAACGGGTGATCAAGACACTGCAGTATCTCTCTTTCGGTTTGGGCACGGAGAAGCTTTTTCCGGCTAGCCAAAGCGGTTTTGTCCATAACCTTCATCGCGAAATAACACCTTGTCCCATTCAACTCAGCGAGATGAACAGTTCCGATATCCCCACATCCTAACCTCTTCAAGAGCCTAAAATGGTTCAAACCCAAACCGCCATGTTTCGTTCTAACAGCTTGAATCGCTTCCCATCTCACATCGTTGGCCTTGTGTGGTTTGTTGATGCTGCTGCTAAAGCTGCTACAAGTGCTCTCATCGCTTATATCACTGCTTGTGCTCGGCCTACACGTGCTACTCTTTCCGCTCTCACCTTGCTCGCTGATCTTATTAGTACCGGTTTTGCTGTCACTACTTGGATCGGCGAAAGACAAGCTCGAAGATACTTGATCTGCTAAAGTGTTGATTGACATACTTTGACTGGAACTGGTAAGTGATCCTTCTTGAGGTTTGGAGGCCATGGAGGTAAAAACTAATCAGAGCAAACTTGGTTTTTTGTGATTCTTAGAAACCTATTCTCTCTTCCCTGAGATTCAAGCAACTTTTCTTGACTCTAGTAATCAATATTGCCATCAAAGAGTGACCTGATCTAGTCATCAAACAAAAACAATAGCATCAGTTCAAGCAAGCTTGTTTACTCAAAATCATTAGAAGACTGAAAATCAAGAGATTAGTAATTTACGGATCTTACTAAATATACACAAATAAGCTCTATAAATCGAGTTTTCCCCAAAACTGGATAAGCTGAGTCTCAAGAACGTATAGAGAAGGAAGTTGAGCTGTTGTGGATCTTGAATTCAAATCTAACTGACAATCAATTGAATCAAAAATTAGCATAAACCTATTGAAGCTCTCTTGGTTCAAGTTTAACCAACAAAAATCAGCATAACCTATTCGAAACTTTTCATGCAAAAAGTGGAGTTTTTTTCTCTATATATGGTTACACAGATCTCGTTAAAGCAAGAACAGCCAAATAAAGGTCTTTTGGATCTAGCAAGAATCAGAGAATAAAACCCAGAAAAACTGAAAAAAAAAAAGAACAAAGCTTTAGAGAGAGAGAGAGAGAGAGGAAAAATCCATTAAATTGTTACCTGAAAGTTAAGATTTTTGAGCGAGAAGGATCACGAGATGCCCTTTTTCCCAGAAGAATTAAGTAAAGGGAGAAGAAAAAGGAAGGAGAGAGAACAGTCACTGTTCATGTAACGCTGTAGAGAGAGATAGAAAGAGATGTGTTCATCTCTTTGCTTCCATGGAAATGGGGATAGAGAGAGAAAAAGAGATGAGAGAGTGCTAAGAGAGAGAGAGATGAGAGAGAGTTGGGTCTACCATGAAAAGAGGGAAGAGAGAGAGAGTTGGGTCAAAGAAAAAGTTGAATACTTTTTAAAAAAATTTGAGGGATTCAATTATTTCAATGTATTTTTGTTTTCTCCAAAATGGAAGACAAAGGTTTACATCAAGGATGCTCTCGTGAGCTGTAATAGTTGAGGCTTTTTAGGGACAAAATTAAAAAAAAATTGTAAAGAGTATTGTATATTTTCATAATTTATTCTCATTTTTTCTTTTTCTTATTTTTCTATTTTCTTTGTCGTAATTTGTTTATTTTAATTTTTATTTCTTTGTCTTTGTCGTAACTTAATTAAGAAGAACATAGAGATGGATAGTTTTAAATAAATTTTTAGGTGATGCAAATCTTGATACTATCGCATGTTATTTTGTAAATATGATAATTATCGGGTCTCTTGGAATTAAATTAAACCATCCGCAGAAACTGAGAAGGGCAAAAGATCGCTTACGTATTTGGACTTTCTTTTCAAATAAGATCCCTTTGTATTTAAAATCTTAATTTTGGAAACATTTGCTAGACTTACCATTCATTTATGCTTCCAACTAATTTACAACAGATATTATTTAATCTAGTTTCCAAAAATAATTAGACATTCGTTAAAATTTAATGGCCATAAATTTTTCACTACTAGTAGAATAATAATACATATCTGAACCAGATTTTGTTATGATTAAGGCTTTGATTGGTAATATGAGTTACCATTGATTTTGTTTGAGTTAAGAGCCTAACTCAAAAATGTTACCAATCAAGTGTAAAATTAGATTTTTTGATTTTAAGTTTGAGTTATGATGAGTTATGGTTGATTTACAAATTTGAGTTATCTCTTTGTTAAATTGCTAACTCAAATTAAATTTATAAATCATAGAAAAAGTGATGATTTAGAGATTGAGTTAGTCCTATTTTTCTCTTTTTCTTTTTAACGTTTGTTTTTTGAATTTTTGAATTTTTTTGTCAATTTTTAATTTGCTAATTTGTTGAGAAAATCTTTTTTAAAGGGGTAACGATGAATTAGAAAAAGAAGATAATAGATTGGTGAAAGCATCGTGAAAGTTTTATTTTTTTTGTTAATTTTTAATTTTTTTTTCCACAAGCTTATTTATTAGAAAACATTAACGTGACATTACATAATTTTTGTTAATTTTTAATTCTAAGTTAATATTAATTTTTATCATTCTAATTACTTAATTTTAAGTTAATATTAATTTTTAATCACTTTTCATTCTATTTTGTAATAAATATTATCATTATTATTATTTTTTATTTAATTTTATTTTAAATAATACATACTACAACTTATACATCAAAAAGTTACGAATCATCTATTTCAGATTTCTACAGCAGACTTATCACATAAATCTACTGTTTATACCACATAATTTTACTGCAAGTTACATCGAATTACAACATCAACTTTAACTCAACTTCAAAAATACAAGTAACCAATCGGAGTCTAAGTTTCACCATCGTAATTTTTATCAAGTTTGGAAACTTGGGAATTCAAAAGATGCCCAGAAAAGGGTTGGAGCGATTTTCACCAATTTCTGATTTATATTATTTCGATATATTAATTGTAAGAATGCATTTTCCCCACGATTATTTCATAAATTATTTGTCATTATATCGAACAGAAACAATGTTTTTTTTATAGAAATGGTTCAACAGTAAGTTGACAAAACAGAAGATTGTTCAGCATAAAAAAACACAAGTAGGTATAAAATTGTTCATTTTAGTTATCTCAATAATTCATTTTTAACCTCATGCTTTTAGATCCAAAAACTGCGTCAATTTTTTTAGTAAAGCTGAGAGATCCAATAACGACAATTGCTACACGATCGGCTTCGGACGTGAAACGCGCGTGGGGAATCTTTCTTCATAACAATCCCGTTTTTTAGGATTAAATTACTCCAATAATAACTATAATTATAGTTAACTAATTCACCATAGTCCAATGGTGGAAATGTTCATTGTTCACCATAAAAATTGAACATGCTTTAAAAGCATATATTACTATTTATTTAACAAATAAAAGATTCATGCTTTTTTTTTTATCATGTCCGTGAATTACTATAAACTCAAGAGTTCATTTATCGAATATTTGAATGATCATTTAAAAAAATTTAAATCAGAGTTCCAATTTTTTCACTGTAACTCAATCATGATTAGCTATTGTTGATGTTCTAAGTGACAAATAAAAACTCGACTTTTCTATGTCTGGAAAATATACGGTATAATTTTCAAACTACAGCAGTTTCTATCTTATATATATAAATCTTCATATATAAAAAGGTACAGTTTCACGCAAATTCATTTACCTAATAAATTTATGTTTCAGTAACTATATCGTTTGAGTAAAGTTTGTGTTTCACTAAAGTCAACAAAAATAATTCCCTATGATGGGAGTACTTTTTTTTTTATAAAAGTACATGTAATTTGTTTTAATTCTCTATGATATACTGATTTACTTATGTGGTAGGTACTGTAAAGTGTAAACTCACACACAGTTAATCACTGTTTAATTATAGTTTATATCCACTCTGCTTTAGCACAACACAAATGTCAGAACATAGTCCACTTGATTTTGTTTGACGTAAAGAAAAGAAAAAATAATAATAGTCCACCTGATTTGATTATATCTTCTTTTGTTATGACATAACCCATATTTTTCGCTACAAAAAAAAATGTTATTTTTAAACAGCAGACAAAAATATAAACGTTCTTTAGAATATAAAATCACGAAGAGAGTAAACAAACTATATTGAATTATTCATACAATAATAATACAAAAATTGATTGATTGAATCATATAATCGACCAGTTAGATATCTTTAATGATTATCGAATATTTGACATATTTTTATATAAGAAAAAAAAATCTGAATAATGCAAATTTGTTTTTAAAAGAATGAAGAGTTGCGGATAAATAATCAAAAATTAATATTGAGAGGTCCCCAAACAAGATCTGACAGAGATAGATGAAGAATGGGTTGTCATGTTCTCCAACACAAGTCCCACTTTCGATAGAGGTCTCTCTATCTCTCTTAACTACTTACAAGTTACAACCAATCAACAGCTCACTGCCAAATCCCAAAAAAATTTAAACATCTTCTCAAAACGAGAAAAAAAAAAACTGAAAATTTCAGAGCCTTTCGTATTTAGTCTAATCGTATTTTGTTTTAACAATTGTACTTCTATTTGGATTTGGTTTTGTTTGATCCAAGTTAAGTTGGTTTAGATTTTAGCTTAAATTTGGTTTCAAAAAGAAACACTATCAGAATATACGTCTGTATTTATTTAATTAATATTATCTGTATTTAATATGTAACCAAAACTAAAAAAACCTTGGTAAAAAATATTAAACTAAAACTAAAACACAAAAATATCAGTAAATGATGAAATATCCGGTAATGTCCATTACACTAAAATCAGTTTCATTTCAGTTTCCTAGGTTTTGGTTTAACCAGTTTATAAACAAAATGTTGGTTTAAATATTTTGTTCTGATTTGGTTCGGTTTTTCGGTTACCGTCCCAACACACCTAACTTTGTCCATGTGAGAGAAGATGAGAGGAATTTAGACTAGCTCAAGAACCCAACTCAACTTCGCATTCTTCAAGAGAGATTTTTGAAACAAAACTTTTGGACATATAAGATCTGTCCATGGAGTCCAACATAGTGTCACTCTCTTCTGGTTTTTAACTTTTAACGTTACACAAATAGTTTGAATAATTTTTGGAAAAACAAAATAAGCCAATATATGGCAGACCATGAGGATAGATGATGGCGTTTTCCCATCAAGTTTCTTCTCTTTGTTGCAAAAACGCTGAATCATTGCTTCGACTTCGCTCTCATGGCTACTCTTTTCTCTTCCCTGCAAATGTGTTTTATTCAAACATTGCCAAGAAAAAGATGTAAGACATCCTAAAGCGTTTTCTTATTTCAGTTCATGGATTTTAAGATGAGTGAGAAATCTTTTTTTACCTAGCTTGAGCAATCTCCTTCTTCCATTCAGATCTCTTCTTCTTTTGCTTCTTTGCTTTAGATGGAGCTTCAACCTTTCCATTTCCGGATTTTGATTTCTTATCTTTTTTGCCTCTTTTGTTCTCCTTTGATTTTGCAAGTCTCTCCTTCTTGTTTTCTTTAGTTTCCTTGGGAACAGAAGGCTTCTCCATCTCTTCAATGGCCTCGGCTTCATCATCATCATCACTAGACACATCAGCTTGCTCTACAGTTTCTACATCACCATCTTCTGAAGCTTGTTTCGTGTTGCTCATTTTCTTGAGCTGTATAAAGAGGAAAAAAAAACAAGCGCATAACATCAAAACATGTATGTTATCATCTGTTTCAGTTTATCAACTATTAGAGTAATGACTAGGACATGGTTGACATCATTTATAGGGTTGGAAATGAGTACCTTTGCCACAAAGAATCCGTCCATGTTGTGTACATGAGGATAAAAACGTTTAGTCTTCACTAAAGATGGATGAAACCGGTGTTCTCTAAAGCTTTTATATCTGATGAAGACAAGGACAAAGATTTTGAGACGTTAGACGTATCATTGTAATGTTCCTTCACACATCTCTATAGATAGAGTTTGTACATTACCCGTCTTGGCCAAAATCTAGCCCAGTTTTAACGAGTTCAACATTCCTCTTCTTGAGAGCATAGTCAATGACAGCTTCGTTCTACGCAAATTTTTTTTTCATACAAAAGAAGAAAAGAAAAATGAGAATGCATCAAAAACAAAGGAGAGAAATATATCAGTTGACAAACCTCAGCAACCATAAGTGAACATGTTGAGTAAACAATAAATCCACCGGTTTTGGAATTGGCATCCACCATATCGATTGCAGCGAGTAAAAGTTGCTGTACATTTTTAAAAAGGGTTATGTTGGCATTTATATGAGAATATAAAAATTGTTTGTCCAGAATTTTCTTAACAAGGTACACTGCCATACCTTTTGCAAGTGAGCAAATTTCTTTATGTCATCAAGAGTTTTCGAAGTTTTAACTGATTCATCTTTTGATATGACCTGTATGGGTACCAGAGGACATTTAGTTATAAAGATCAAGAGCTTAACTACGGTTTAACAGAGACTAAGTTCAAAGTTTCTTACCCCAGTCCCACTGCAAGGTGCATCCAACAATACTCTATCAATCGACTTCTCACCTAACACCTTGGGAAGCTGAAAACAGAATAAACAAGAAGTGCAAGAAATAAAACAACTGTGCTGCATATTGAACAAAATTAAGCAGGTCAAAATTTATAGTTCCAATCATGCCAGTAATGTGAACTCAGGTAGATGTTATGGGTTTTATGAAGCAGGTCAATTATAGTCAACGATCTCTTGAGTTTCTACGTCATCAATATAATAACGAATGTTCAAGAAGCTAACCTCTCTTCCATCATAGTTACAAACTATGGTATTTGTGACCCCCATGCGATGCAGATTGGCGGTTAGAGACTTGAGCCTAGGTATTTTCATCTCATTCGCAAATATTAAGCCTGGTTATAGCATCATTATAACGTTACTTAAACCAAAATAATCATAATAAACATTAAGACAATCAATTTGAGTATGGGGATAAGAACCAGAAGAAACCAATGAAGACATACCGGTATTTTTCATTAGAGCAGCAATATACGTTGTTTTACCACCAGGAGCAGCACTGCATTGGGTATAAACATAACGAAACAGTCAGACACCCGAACAATTTACATAATAAAATATGACACATTCACAAAACACGGAAAGTTTAGCTGTGTCTACAATTTAATAGATGATGGTAACTTACGCTACATCCACAATCCGCTCATTCTCTCGGGGAGCAAGGGCCATCACTGGCAAAAACGAACTAGCACCTTGAAGCTGCAGATGCACCATGTACACACTTAAGCAAACAATTTACATTAACCATTAATGGTGAGCAGAAGGGTACAACAGATCAGAAGTTGACTAACCATATAGTAACCAGCCAAATATTCAGGAGTCGCACCGATTGGCACTTGTGAATCATAAACAACAAGTCCGACCTACAATATTTATGACATATTAACTATTGAACACTCGTAAATAGGACTAACACACACAAAAAAAAACAATTAAGAAAACAAACTAATTACTTTTGACCACTTGCTCAATGGGTCTAGATTGACTCCTCTGTTCAAAAGTACATCAGCAAGATCCCGTCTTCGAGTCTAACACACACACAAAAAAACATCACGATGAAATTGCAAAGCTCAAAAGTCATAAGATTTAACCCAGCAAATCACAACCAAGTTCACCTTAAGTGTGTTTGTCCGGATAGAAGTAGGCCTTTGCTTTTCAAAAGCTTCAATTAGTTCCATAAGTTCAACAGGAGGAAACAGCTGCAAGAGAAACCCCAATTGAACATCCATAGGTAAAGAGTATTGGCAACATCCTACCCATAGTTTATTAAAGTAACAAAAGAATGGAACTTCAAATCAAAGATCAGAGACTAGAGAGTGACCTCGAACAAAGCTCCTATAAGAAAACTGTTGTAGCCATAATAAGAACTAAGATCAGCTTTGAGCTGCTCAACGCACTCTGTCCTGCTGGCCCCTTTTGGCCTCAAAACGTTGAAATTTGACAGCGCTCTAACAACTAAAAGATGAATTAACCATGAGAACCCAAAACTTGACGGAGATAAGACCAAACACACCGACATTCAACAGTAGTAAAGAAATGAAATTTGGAATGTTACTGACTTTCTTTTATTCTACTCTGCAGTAGAGGAAGATCTGGTGGCCCATGTGATTCTTCTTCAAGTTCCTGAACAATGAAGGATAATAACAGCAGTTAAGAAATAGATACTTCAGCGTTTGCAGAAAATTGAGGATCGTGAAACAACCAGATAATGATATTTGATCCAATCTACAACAATTAATATTCTAATCAAACAGAGCATTGCACATGTCGAATTCGTACCTCTTCAGTTGGTAGCCGAAACGCATCATGTTCAGATTCTTCATCAGGTCCAACTTCCTTGTTGAATTCCAGCAGTTCAGCATCAGCTTCTGCCTTCTGCTTTGCTTCTTCTTTATCAATAGCTTCAGATTCCTTCAGAATATCGCCTTCATCGGAGTCAGAATCCGAGCTCGAAGCCGCATCCGATTCCAAAGGTTCCTCTTCATCGCCGCTACCTTCCAGAAAGTCATCACCCAAGAGCTCTTCATCTCCATCGCTTTCTCCTCCATCGTCATCATCCTCATCCTCATCATCATCAGAGGAAAACACAGAGGAGCCTAACCCATTAGACCCTTTCTCTCCATCATCAGATTCATCAAGCTCTTCTGATTCGACATCGGTAGAGGCATCATCAGACCCATCGGAAACTTCTTCATCATTTTCGCTAGGATCTTCCTCCACAACTTCCTTCTTCTGCTTCTTCAATGGAGGTTTCTTCTGGGACTTCACTCCCTTCTTCGATGTCAGAGTTTGGGTCTTCTCCGCCTTCTTCAATGGAGGCTTTTGCGATTTCGCCTGATTCTTCGATAGAGGAGGCGTCTGAGTTTTCGTCACCTTCTTCAATGGAGGAGTTTGGGATTTCGCCCCCATCTTCTTGTTACGAGTGAGAGCAACCATGGCGAAGGTTAGAATTAGGGTTTTTCTCGCGGCGAGGGTTTAACACAGAAGAACAAGGTGAGGATTTTGGAGTAGCAGCTACTAACTAGCAAGTACATGAGGTATAGTGACAGGCCTTAATCTAGAAAATTGTCAGCCCATTAAATTAATTTGGGCCCGTTTTAAATCATGGATTGAATATATGAATATGTGAGTCCATGTTTTTAATTTACTAAGTTTTTTTTTTTTTTTTTAGTCAACAACTAAGCTTTTTTTATAATCGGGAGAATAAAAAGTTCATACTCAGAATTTGTTACTTCAAACATTTTATCAATATGGTTTTTAAAAAAAATCTATAATACGGTTTCATAGGTTAGAAAATTTCGCTGCTACTAAACAACCATTCTTTAATTTTTTTTTTTTAATAAACAATATATAATGGGGGATGTATTCAATCTAATATTTAGAATAATTTGGAAGGATTTGATTTATAATGAGTTTTAAGATGATTTTGGGTGAATTATGAAAGTTTTTATTATTTTATTTAAAAATTTTATGAAATTTCACTTTAAACCATGAGATTTAAATTTTTATATTTTTAACGAAGAGATTCTATCAAAACATCTTAAAATCACTCAAAAATTTTTTAAATTCACTGTTTAAAATATTTCTAATAACAGTAGACTTGGAGGTACATTTACAAATCGCTAGTTCAATAACATGAGATTTTAAAAGAGTGTGGATATATCACTCAAATTCTTTTAAATTCACACAAAAAATAAGAGAAAACACAATCCTCTAAAATTCTGAGATGGCTCAATCAAAACGAGAAAAAGGAGGAGCATTAGATCAACTAGAACCACAAATTGAAAGTGGGTATGTGTCTTGTTGGTGCATGCGAGCTTTTGAACTTGCAAAAAAACAAAACAAACAAACAAACAAAATTTGTACCAAAAGATTTGGTGAAAACAAAAAACATCAAAAAAGTTGAAAGTTCCCTCCACATAAATCTTGCAAAAGAATTCATGGTTACTCATCTTTAGCATTGGGACAAAACAGCTCAGTAATATGTAGTTTCAAGATTTGTGGCATCAAAGAAGATGAAAATCATTCATATTGGGTAAAGTAGACAAAAATAGTTGACCACATTTTTTTCATAACGTTTTTCCATCCATTGGATTCGAAATTGGATTTACAGACATGGTCCAGTCCTCGAACATGTTCCTCGTCTTCTTCTAACAAGTTGCTATACATTGTCATTTTGCGAGTGAGAAAGGAATACTAAAATGTTGAGAACTTGCTAATAATCTGTTAATGGATTTGTCAACTTTGCTCCCCTCAGTCAACGGAAGTTGTAATCAAATTGTCGTAATCTTTAAGACACGAAAGCACCTTATCTTGTACCATTCTGGAAAATGGGTCGACAAAATATATTGTCACTAGTACTCTATCCAATCATACTAGGCAATGAAAGATAACATATATATGTGATGGTTCTAATTAGATAAATAAATTAATTGCTAATATATAGTATTATTTATCTGTTTTCTAAAATTAATCTTAGGAGATTAAGGTTCAATCTATTACATATTATAGACGTACATGTATAACTAGAGAGAAAATTGGTTATTTAACTTTATCAATGGTTGATAAAAAAAAAAAAACTTTATCAATGAGATCTGATCAGGGTTGAACTACAAGCATTTGATATATATATCGTTATCGTTAATCATATTAACCGTAAACGCATAATCTAAACCGTAATCTAGTTGTTTAAGGTATAGTGATAAATCATATTAGAATCTCTGAAAAAATTGGACCATAACTTGAGAAAACATATATATTACGAGAACCGAACCTCGGCTCAAACCTGATATAAAGCAATTATATTTTGTTTAATCACTAGACCAAATGCGTATCCACATAAGTATGTAGGATGAATTTATAACCAATAACTATTTAGTTATTAATATCTAGCTCTACGGTTCTACAGGTCATATTAAAATTTTTGAACACAATCTAATTTATTTGTAATATTAATTTAAAAATACTAAAGGATTCATATTTCTCTTGCTAAAGTTACCGTTGAGTCGGTGTTTTCCCATGAAAAGAAAATCAATTTATTAGCCATACATCCTTTTCACATGACGTACTAGATATGTGGTTGAAAGTTCCATCCAAGAATCTAGTTGCGAAAGCTAATAAATATCTTATGCCGATCGAGCCAAAGTTGTTTCATATGATTTCAAACATCTATTAAGTCACTCAAGCCAATATGAAGAAGTTCCACGTCTTTATATCGAGTTTTGTTAAGGACATGTTACGTAGACAAGAATAAGAAGTTAAAGAAAACCAAATAATGTTGTATGGTCTAAACGGTCGAGTTAAGAAACTAATTTTTTTTCCTGGTAATTAGTGAACATGACGGTAGTTCAATCGGATAGATGAAGATGCAAATCATCAACACAGCTCCGAGTTCGATTTTTTACAATTAACTTAACACATATCACATATTTTAGAGACTGAGATCGAACATATCCGCACTTAATCTAATAATTATGTAAATATTATGATGTAGCGTATCACACTGCAATCTGCATTTATCTTTTAATGATGGTATTAAGACAAATAAATTGTCTAAATTAATCTTTTTTATTGTAGGATAAATATCCAAGGATCAAAACATTTCGTAGTTTTTGAGATTCGCTTGTCATTGGAAAGTTGTGAGCGAAGTTCGTATATTAACAACTAACTAGGTGATAACCTGCGCTATGCGGAGGGTGAGTAATTTATTATTTATTTAGTTTTGTATAATTAAAAAATTAAAGCATAATAAAATATTTTAATCCAGTTTTTTTATATAATAAGTTGTTATGTTGACAATATAGTATGTTTTTAAAAAAAAATCTCTTATAAGAGAAAACAAAATTATGCAAAGTAGTAATTGAATGTGTATAATATTAAATCATAGTAAATTTTTATTTCGTTTAATTATTTTATATAAAACTTTAGGAAATGAATCATAACAGAAAATGAATTATAATTTTTTTGGTTATATTAACAATTAACTATTATTTTGTATGTATATCATAAATTGTTTGTAAATTTTGATTTTGTTTAATTATTTTGTATAAAATTATTAGTTATTATTTTTTTTGGAAATGAATCATAACAGAAAATGAATTATAAATTTCATGGTTATATTAAAAATTAACAAATGGATAATAGCATATAAGGTAATTAGTTTATTGAAATAAGTCTTTTTTAGAAGGTTGGTGAGAATGAATGTGGTGGTGACACATCAGCAAAATGGCACCACTGTAAATATTTTAAAAAATAAGAGTATTTTCTAAAAATGTTTCTCAAATAATATATAGAGGATTAGTAGTTTAAAATTGTGTCTTAAAAGTTAAAATAATTTATATAGTATAAAATGAACCCGATTCTTCCACAGATCTGGCTCCGATCGGGAGTTGTCACATTTATGGAAAAAAAAAACGTCTCATAATCATAATGATACACATATGTTGACTAACTCGATTAGATATGTCCCAAGCCCAAGTCAAATTCCAAGTCCACGGCCAGCTGATAGCTCCATCTTGTATCAACTATTAATGAAAGTACGTAGCGTGAGGAATCTGTTTTTTTGTTGTTGTTGTTGTTAAAGGTCTGCCCAATATATATATATATATATATATATTTTTTTTTTTTTTTTTTTTCTTAACACTAGAATTATAAAACTAGTTATCTAGTGGTAATTGTATTAGGGCTTATCTAGCGTGATATTCACTTTCTCCTTGATTCAATTCTTATTAGGAAGGAATAATCTCGCTGTGCGTGAGTAAGTCTTGTTAGATAATTAAATCTATCTAATTAAAGATGAATCAAAGTCAAAATCATTAGAGCTGGCAATAGAAACGTAAAAGTGAACCTAGACGGTGCGCGAAAACTAACCATGCATGGAGTTTTACAAAATTAGAAAATCGAATCAAAACGCAACCATTTTTGGAGCCTATTTATAGAAACAAAAGAGATCTGCAGTTACTGCGAAATATATCCTGGAAAATTAGTTTTTTCTTCTCGTCCTATAAATATTCATCTTCTTCTTAAAGGATGCTCTATTAACAAATTTCTCCTAAGCTTGTAATCGCGAGTTACGGGTGTGTCCACGACCTTAATTACACGAGTAGAGTTGACCACGTAAGTTTCCGAAAACACTTTTTAAAAAATTTTATTTGCTATATATACGATTAATTCTGGTTTTCGTGGTCCGTAGGTTTCTAGCTAGTGATTTCCTATGGTTTTTAAGATTCATGATTCATTAAAATCACAATAATTCAGATCGAATTGGTTTATCACCATCTGAACTAATTAGGGGTTAGGGGTTTTAAATCCATTTTAGTTCAATTTTCGATGATTTTTTACATATCGGTTAATAATATTCTCCGATGTAACAAATTGACAAATCATGTAATTAGCCATTTTTATTCATTTCAATTCTTTTTTGTTTTGCTAAAAATTCATATCATTTTTACATCTCATAGTCGGTGAATATGGCTAATAACATGCATGATATGTCAATTTGGTGATGAGTCGATGAGTCGGTGACTACAAATATGAGATGAATGTAACACTAAAACAATGGAACAAGAAAAAACACTGAACTAAAATTTGGTTTTAGTGTATATATATATATGTCATTTGAATTTTACTCGTTATAAAGAATGTTAGATTTCCAATGGGTTTCACCTTCTTAATTATGTGAAAACTTAACTATATATTTATTTATTTATATATATATATAAATATATGTCGTCACTATCTTTTTGTATATATATTTTTTTTGGGGTCAAAACACTATCTTTTTGTATATACTTCTTCCTTTTTTCGTAACAATTATTTCCATAATTACTCTTTTTTATTTCCATAATAGTTTGATTCCATTGAGATACTAGTGAAAATACAGAATCTAGAGTTGACCAATTTGAAGATTCCAATTCAGTTTACATTTTCTAAGTTAGTTAATCTTGTTGCGTCAAGAATTTTACAAACTTTTTCAAACAAATTCAAACCTAGAGAAAACCGATCCTTAATTTACGGCCTCCTCAATTTTAATTATAGTAAAACGGTAAAAAAAAAAAACCAATCTTGTGGTGTGAGTTGTCTAAAAGTCTATATATGAAGGGAAGATTCACACACACATATGCATCTGGACAGGGAAGTACAACTAAAAAAAACGTTATCGTAATCTTTAATTTTCAGGCTCCTTTTCAAAAATTCCGACTGGTTATCGAGGACTAGAAATCCGGTCACCGTCGCCGGAGACAGCCTCGAGTTTTCAACAAAGAAAAAAACCATCGCGAAGGACGGGAAAAAGGAGCTTGAAGATAAAACAATGACGAGCGTTTTCAACGAACCCAAACCCTCCGACGACAATCCTCACGAGTCCAAGATCGCAATCCACGGTAACGTATCTCTCCTTTCTCACGGTTTATTTCGGTTTAAACCGGTTTTGTTTCGAAACTTGTTTTCTTTTTTTTTAGTTTAAGAATTATTTTGGATTGAATTTGTCGTACGTGCAGGAGGAGAAGGAGAAGAAGAAGAGGAGGTGAATGACAATCCGATTGAAGAAGTCCGGTTAACCGTACCGATAACCGACGATCCAACACTACCGGTTCTAACATTCCGGACATGGTTTCTCGGACTTCTGTCTTGCATATTGCTTGCGTTCGTGAACCAATTCTTTAGTTTCCGGACGAACCAGCTTTGGGTATCTTCCGTTGCTGCTCAGATCGTGACTCTTCCGTTAGGGAAACTCATGGCGGCGACTCTTCCGACAAAGAAATTCGGGTTTCCCGGGACGAACTGGTCATGGTCGTTTAATCCTGGTCCGTTCAATATGAAGGAACATGTTCTTATCACAATCTTTGCTAATACCGGAGCTGGAGGAGCTTACGCCACCGGTATTATTACCATTGTTAAAGCTTTTTACCACCGTCAACTCAATGTCGCCGCCGCCATGTTGCTCACACAAACCACTCAGGTATTTAAAAAAAAAACAAATCTTCATGAATTTTGATTATTTTATTTTTTTGTCCACTCTAGATTTTTTTTTCTTGCAGATATAATTAAGTCTTTTAAAACTTATAATTTTTGTTTGGGGTGAATGCCAAAGAAATATGTTTTTGATTCTTCAAAAAAAAATTATTTTCGAAGCTTTTAAGTCTTAAAAATTTATGGGTGGAAAAAGACAATCTTTATGCGTTTTGATAATTTTTCTCGCACGTATACATTTTAAAAGTCAAATAATTTTTTTTTTTTGGGGGTAAATTGTCATTTGAAGACTAAACGTAGCTATATTTTCACGATTCTTGATCTTTGACAATCATTTTCTTGCAGTTGTTGGGATATGGATGGGCTGGAATTTTCAGGACGTTCCTCGTGGAATCGCCGTATATGTGGTGGCCGTCGAATCTTGTTCAAGTCTCACTCTTTAGGTTCGTTTTCGATCCGATCTATTGAGCAATATTATGACTCTTCATCACTTACATTTTCTCTCTCTCTCTCTTAAGTTTCTCAATCCGAATTTTTCATTTTGACTGTGTAACAGAGCTTTACATGAGAAGGAGGATCCACAAAAAAATCAACAAGCAAGGCTAAGATTCTTCCTCATTGTCTTCAGCGTGAGCTTTGCTTACTACATAATCCCTGGCTTCCTTTTCCCTTCCATCTCCGCTATTTCATTCGTTTGCTGGATTTGGAAAAGCAACGTGACCGCTCAGATTGTCGGCTCGGGGCTCAAGGGTTTAGGAATTGGTTCGTTTGGTCTTGACTGGTCCACGGTTGCTGGTTTCTTAGGCAGTCCATTGGCTGTGCCCTTCTTCGCCATAGCCAATTTCTTTGGCGGGTTCTTCATCTTCTTGTACATTGTTCTACCTATCTTCTACTGGACTAACGCCTATGATGCACAGAAGTTTCCTTTCTATACTTCGCATACCTTTGATCAGACTGGACAACCCTATAACATTACCCGTATCCTCAATGAAAAGGACTTCGATATCAATATAGACGCTTACAACGGTTACAGCAAGCTATACGTGAGTGTGATGTTCGCGTTGCTCTATGGACTCAGCTTTGGTTCTCTTTTCGCTACCATCTCTCATGTCGCCCTCTATGACGGAAAGTAAGGATCTTTCAACATTACCTGTTTAGATGATGACTCTCTCTCTATCTCTCTAAGCTTCTTTTGTGTGTTTCTGTGTTCTCTAAGGTTTATATGGGGAATGTGGAAGAAGACAAAGACAGCAACAAAGGACAAGTTCGGAGATGTGCATTCAAGATTGATGAAGAAGAACTACCAAGCAGTACCTCAATGGTGGTTCATCGCAGTTCTCGTTGTTTCCTTTGCTTTCGCACTCTATGCTTGTGAGGGCTTTGACAAACAGCTTCAGCTTCCATGGTGGGGACTTATACTCGCATGCGCCATCGCCTTGTTCTTCACATTGCCTATCGGAGTTATCCAAGCAACTACCAACCAGCAAATGGGTCTTAATGTTATAACAGAACTGATCATCGGGTACTTATACCCGGGAAAGCCACTAGCCAATGTGGCTTTCAAGACCTACGGATACATCAGTATGTCTCAAGCCCTGTACTTTGTCGGAGACTTCAAGCTTGGTCACTACATGAAGATTCCTCCAAGATCTATGTTCATCGTCCAGCTTGTTGCAACTGTGGTTGCATCATCCGTCTGCTTCGGAACAACCTGGTGGCTCATTACGTCCGTCGAGAACATATGTAACACGGACCTGCTCCCAGTGGGTAGTCCATGGACTTGTCCTGGAAATGACGTGTTTTACAATGCATCCATCATATGGGGAGTGATCGGTCCAAGGAGGATGTTTACAAAAGAAGGTATCTATCCAGGGATGAACTGGTTCTTCCTCATCGGTATCTTGGCTCCAGTTCCCTTCTGGTACCTCTCGAAGAAGTTCCCAGAGAAGAAATGGCTGAAACAGATCCATGTTCCCTTGATCTTCTCTGCAGTAAGCGCAATGCCACAAGCCAAGGCTGTGCATTACTGGTCCTGGGCCATCGTTGGGGTTGTGTTCAACTACTACATCTTCAGGAGGTTTAAAACTTGGTGGGCAAGGCACAACTACATCCTCTCTGCAGCGCTTGATGCAGGTACCGCGATTATGGGAGTGTTGATATTCTTTGCGTTTCAGAACAATGATATAAGCTTACCTGATTGGTGGGGGCTTGAGAATTCGGACCATTGCTCTGTAGGGCATTGCCCCACGGCCAAGGGTGTTGTCGTTAAAGGATGTCCTGTGTTTTAAGGTTAATGCAGATTGAAATGGAAGTTAAGCGATTCAAGATATGTAAAGCACTAGATTTGGTTTCATGTACTTCGCAAGTTTAAGAACAACAGCCAAATAAATCAGAGCTTTCATTCCAACTATATAATCAAAATGCCTGCCACCAAAGAGAGAACAAAAAAGACTGGATCACGAGAACAAGCCCCAGAAGATCTCATTCAAATGATAAAACTAGGGTTTTAAGATAAAAAGTAATTTGAACTCTGTTGCGTAGCTGGATAAATACTTCAACAATATTCAAGGGAAACTGTAAACAGAGGTCTCCGATAATTTTTTGTTTTGTTTTTCGACTGAAGATGATGAAAGCAAAAAGTCTAATTAGCTATATCGCATATCCGTCTTCAGTTGAAAAGTCCAGGGTTTAGCCAGTCCCTGCAATTACAGAGAATATCAGTGAGATATTACCATCGTCTAGTCTACATAAAGGTTGTAGCTTTATCTTTTTTAAGTTCGTGTGTATCTAACTTACTTGGTGACATCATCAAGATGATCATCAAGATCTGTGACGTCCTTCCATTTCTCAGATGAAATGTAATCTGACAAAACTACATTGGCCGATGGCTCTTTCAAGAGTAGCTTGCTTCCTCCATCTGCTCCAACCACTCTCCAGTTCTTGGAAGCATCCTTCACACAAACCTAGCATACACATACAACATAAACTATTACTAATCGAATAAAAATGATAAAATTGACCTATTAACTGCAGCACAAGAAAATTGCATCAAGCAGAAACTACCAAAAGAAAAGTGTTGATTAAAAGGACAATAGAAGCTTGGTGTCAAGAATGTTGCTAGCACAATTCAAGTAGGCAGTCTGGAAACGTGATCAGCTAGTATGGTCGTGTTTTATATATTAGCATGGACAGCATTTGTTTAGGATGCAATAACAAAAAAAAATGAATGCAACAATGAGACAAGAACCGGGACTAACAATAAATAAGCAAATACTACAGAATTCGAGCTTCTCAGTCTTTCAATATTCTCTCTTGAACTTATATATAGCAATAACAATATACGAAAACCATACTTTCAAATGCCACAAGAAGATATACTGGTGTAGAGTGGCCTTGATATATATATTCCTTGCTAAATTGACTAACTTCTAAATCTCATATCCATGCTACACTAAGCTTTCCAAAACGTTGTCCTGATTAGAAATACGAACCTGCATCACAGGGCTTCGATCTTTACTCTTTGATAAGGCTTCAAGCTTTTTGTTGTTCAACTACAAAACAGCAAACATGTGGAACATAAGATGGTTTGACCTAGTGATTCAATAAACCGCTGTGATTGAAAGTAGAGGATAAGAGATTCACCAAGAGAATTGGTGCCTGAGGGAAATAGCGAGAGATGTGATCACCAATGTTCTTAGCCACACCACAGAGCTCCACATCATCGAACCTCTCGTTCGCATGAAAGTACCCAACAATACTCAAACCTTGAGCCACGTAATGCTCCTCTATCTAACACATCAAAGCAGCAAAAATATATCCGAATCTCAGACAAAGTTAAGAAATGCAAGAGTTTTCCCATCCGCCAATTCGCATAGAGAGCACAGATAGATACAGACAATAAATCTCTCTCAAACAGAGCTACAGAACACTCTTGTGCTGGTGATTAAACCCAAACAATCCAAGATCTGATTTTTCTATGTCAAAATAGAAACAAAAGTAAGACTTTACTGTGAATCAAGCAACAGATAGAACAGCAAGAACGAGCTAGTAATGGCATACGCAGCTGCAATTACATTTAGTACACAAGCTAAAGTTACGGAAATTCGCAATTCAACATCCACACCAACGCAAACAGATCCTAAGATTTTCAATATTCAATTTCAAAGCCTAGGTATCAAACCGATTCGAATCAGCGAAAAGAGGATATAAGAAGCAGAAGAAGAGAGACCGACCATGATGAGCGAGATCTCGAGAGGAGGGAGGAGAGCGAGGTTAGAGTGAAACAGCGGCACAGAATCGGAGATCTCTACAACTCCTTCGTCCTTAGGGCTGATTCGACCGACGAGGACTCCGTTGACCGCCGCCGTCTTGTGTCGCAGCGAGTGGAGAACGAGTTTAATGTACGCGTTCTGGGAGATCTCATACTTCAATTCGCCGTTACTTCCCGTCCCCATCTCTACCTCACTCGATCGGAGACTCACTGAGTCAGTCCTTAAAATCCCACTCGCCGGCGTACGGTTGATTCTCGAAAGGAAATTATGAATGAAGTCGCAAAGCAATCGAGAAACGTTCTGAGATCAACTTTTTGTTAACGACAGTGTGGAATGGAATCCGCACAAAACCGGGTACGGGTCGGCCCGAGTTTATACCGGATTAACCGATTTCCTTAAAACTAATTGAACCTCTCCTATTGCAAAATATGTCACCAAGTTATCGATGCTTCAAAACTAGACCCTCTATTTCATTTTTTTTACGAATGGTACCCACCCATCAAATCTTCACGTAATATTAGAAAGTTTATTGGTTGTGGCTTCGACGGTTAACCCAAATGTTTTTATTGTAAGCTTCAAAGTTTGTACAACCTTAAAATCATTTTAACGTTCACTCTCTTAATCAGTTTTTTGGTCTAACAAAACGAACGGTGTATCAATAGACATCGCACACAGTCATAATAAAATCAAAACCTGTCATTTATTATTAGTAATGCAATTTTTTTTCCATTTTTCTGCTAATGCAATTAAACAGCCAAATATGCTATATTTCAACAAAAATTACAAGCTAAAATCCTGAAACAAAAGGAAGCTATTTTTTTGGCGTATCTAAAAAGAAAATGTAAAGCTATACGATATTTGCAGTTGTCGTCTTGGAGAGAATTGGCTCAGCAGAAACTACGGCTACTCCGGTCTCTCCTCCTCCGTCATCAGCCTCGGCTTTAGGTTTTGAAACGGCAGCGTTTTGTTTCGGAAGCAGCTTACTCGAGCTGTGATCGATGGATTTCCCCGGAAGATTGAGCCACGTGTATACAGACATGCCGGCAAGAGCCGCCACGGCGCCACAGATGCTGACAAAGCCAGGATCGGACCCGAAGATAACGTAACCTCCAAGCAAGATCACACACGTCTTGAATTGCCCTAATACTACATGAGATGTTGCCGAAGTTGCCCTGTGACAAACAACAACGTTTTAGATATTTAGCATTAGAGCTAGGCATATAAACTAAACCAAAGTTTTATAAACCGGAAAATAATTGATGTTTTAGCACCGGTTTTGATGTTTAGGCTCATCCCATCTGGTTAAGGTAACGAGTCTTAACCGGTTTAGGTTCATTAGGTTATGTTCTGTTCATAAATCATAATGATAGCAAAATGAAGCAGAATCAAATTTTTAGAAACTCAAGACTGATCTTCAAATCGAAGAAGCGACAAACACAAAAGACTAACCCGAGAGCGAGTGCACCAGACCACTGGAGAAGAAAGCCGAGAAGAGCCGAGATGAGGATTGCAGAAGAGTTACCTATGTCCCATTTGAACAGCAAAACTCCAGGTGGGTCAAGCCATGGCATGAGAGCCAGTAAGAAGAAGACAGTAAAAGGTGTCGTCTTCCACATCAATCTACATTCAATAAAGAGTGTACTATCTTAAGAGACTTCTATTGCTTAAGCGTCAAGTAAAAGGAAAGGGAGAGATTCTTACGCTAGGGCCGTCCAATTAGCTTGTTGCTGAAGATTAGACCATAGGATTTTGTTGATGGCGCTTGGGATAATCCAAGCGACAGCAACCAATGCGCCGAACAAATTGAATTCTAGATCGGTCACTGTTGCGATTGCCACGCCTAGAGATACTACGGCTAATGCCATAACCTGTGAGAGAACAAACTCTAAAACAGAGTAAGCACCAAATGAGAGTCTTAACTAATCAGGTCCTAATTTCATAAAAAATCCAGCCAAAACCTTTGTGGAAGAAATGGTTTTCTTGAAGAGAACAAACTCTGCAAGAACAATCGTTGGAGTCACCGCGATCTTTGCCATCTGATAGAATCCGACACTGGACAAAAACAAAAGCTTTCAAGTATGAGATAAGAAGAGGAAACAGAGCACAATCTCTTTTATATTTTCACAGTCTGATTTTAGATCTACAAAGTTTGCTCAATGCTTATCAAAGGTCAGTTTACAGCTTGAGCTATGAATGCTGATGGAATCTTTACAGAATGAGCAATGAACCTGTTGTGTTTGAGGCTGGTATTAGCGAGTCCAGAAGCGAAGGCCATGACAGCTCCAAGAGAGAAGAGAGAGGAGAAAGGTGTTGTCTTTGATGGAGGAGACATTGGAAGCAATGAGAGAGACTTGAAGAAAGCTAGAAGAATCCAAGCAACGGTATAGTGAATCAAAGTCAGAAAGATGGGAAAATTGAATCCAACTCTTCCCATCACCTGCAGAAATTAGCCCCGCACCAAAAAGACAAAAAAAAGTTTACAAATTACAATAATGGAAAGAAAAAAAAAAAAAGAGAAGAATTATATATTTCAAGAAAGGTAAGGTATTTACTAATTTATTGGCGAGGATGATTCCAACTGCAACAACGAAATTGAATGACATTGCAACAACAGGGCCACAAAATCTCTGTTGTTGCCGTTTAGCTCCTTCTGATGTTTTAAGCTCATTGTATAGAGAGCTTCTGAGCTCTTCCAAGGCTCGTCCTGCAAATCGAACAAAAAAAAACAACACAAAACGATCCATAAACAGATCAAAAACAAACCCAAAGGCAATTCGTTTTTCTTCAGAAGCAATTCATCAAACAGGTGATAAACAGTATATTCTTAGAATGGAAAAACAAACAAACCCTTAATGATCTTTTAATTAACAATCCGATCAAAACCATCTAACTTAACAATTGAAGAACAGAGATATAATGTGAGGATAAAGCATCATCTCTTTATCAAGCGAAATCTCTGAATTTTAGGGGAAAAAGAAAAGTAAATGCAAATCAATTGAGGAAGATGAGCAGATTCATGAAACCAATCACCTGCTTCTGCAGCATCACTGTCTTTCCTTTTGAGAAATTTCCTTGCATCTTTTCCAAACAAAGAATCAACCAGACCCATCACACAATAAAAATGAAATTTTTTTTATAATCCTCTGCGGAAAAATCTCTGATTTTGTTTTAATCCCTTCTGTGAAAAACCCAGATCACATTTTCCATTTTGATGAAGAAATGAAAACTTGACGTTAGATCAAAAATACGAAAAGGAATAAAGAGATAATCTGGATTAGTGGATTTAATGTCATTGTATGATTGTTTCGGCAGAGGCAGAGAGCCCTTATAGAGAGAGAGAGAGAGAAAGAGAGAGATAGCAATTAGCAGTTGCTTCAATACGCAGTTTCATTGCGTATCTTTTCTGTTTTATTTTATTCATTTTCTCTCGAAATTTTAAGAAAATTGAGGAATTTTTCAGGGATTTTTGTTTTCCTTGAGAAAATTGTCGAGTGTGTGTGTTGCCACGTGTATAGTTGACGTACGTCCAATACCTCATTGATGAAAATTATATAGTTCGGTTACGAGGTTTTTTTTTTTCTTTTTTTTGAACAAATTTTTCTTTTACAGTTGAAACATAACAATATTGTTTTTTATGCGCAATTCAAATTTAATGGTATGTTTTATTTATGGGAATATCTCTTTATCTCATAAAACAGATCTATATAGGTGTCTTACATGTACTTTTGACATTAATTAAATGTTTTATTTGATCACAAGCGTAACACTACTTAAGTTTTTTTTTTTTTCTTGAACTGAAGCACACACACTATACTTTAGTTATAATCATTAAAGCATAGGTTCGATAAGCAGGACCGTATATTATCCTTTTGATAAAAGTCTTGCACATATTCAAATAGTTTGAGAAAGTGTGTAGATAAGCTCTTCACATTTGCACCCAACAAAAAAAAAGTGTGTAGATAATTAAGCTACTTATGCGATAGCAAATTTTGTTGAAGTCAAGACAGATACTTTAAGATTTTTCTCATAGTCTTAAGTCATATAAAAACCAGCATTAAATTTGCACCTTGAAATATAGGGTTAATTAGTTTTTTTTTTTTTTGTTTTACAGCAAAATATAGGGTTAGTCAGACAAATGATTCATGCGTTAGGCGTACAACATAAGGATGTTTATTATATACTATAGAAAATGATATAATTTGATACGTAATTGTGCTTTCATTTTGGGAATAAAAATGACTTCACATGTACGCCCTCGAAATCGATAACGAGAAGCTTTAATTCCAAGATTTCGAAGTCTCAACAAACTATTGAAGGGCCTACGCAATAAATAAAACAAAAGCTGCATGTCCACGTCACCTTCTTCTCTTTGTATAATTTTTTGTCGGCTCTCTTTGTATAATTTAAGTATACAAAATAATAATATGCTAATATATGTGGATCCACCACTTAATTAAAATTCTTTCTATTTTAGAATGATTATAACACCAATATGGTTAGAACCCGGTTCTGAAGTGTCAATATATGTAATAGACACAGAGATTGATAGCCGGCCCATTTTGTATCGATCCAAGTCCAACCAATTGCTAGTGGATTGGCCCGGTATGCCAGCCGTCTGATGAGCTAGTGAATAAAATTCAGAATGTGGACAATACCTAAAGCAACTTATTGGGAATTTTTTTTTTTTTTAGATCTCAAAAAATTATGAATTCGAGTCAGATATATTTTCTATTGTTATTGGGAAATTTTAATAACATATAAATGTGTATAATATTATCTCACGTATTTTAAAAATTATTGGTTTTACTCTTTTTTTTTTTTTTTTTTTTTTGAAACCTAGGTTTGGTTTTACTTCTTTGTTCCTTATAGCATTATTTCGTAGAGTCAAGACTTATGTAGTCTGTTTTTGTAGTCGAAGATTAAGAGTCATTTGGAAAAAAAATCTAAGATACGAGCCCTTTAACAAAAACAAACTATCGATACGTTATTAAATCGTTATGTCATCTCATTGTTAGTCTCACAATTTTTGTGTGTTTTTGCTTTTGCGTCAAAACATAATTTATTATCCCAAATGTACTAGTTTCTACACTTTCCACAAAACCAATCATTACAAAACATAATTGTTTGATATAACTTTGCTTCTTGATTTTGATAAAAAAAAGTAGGTCGAATGTTCGTGTACGTTACAATCAATAAGAGGAGAAACTTTGTACAAAAGTGGAAAAACAAATAATAAGATGGAAATGGTAACCACCTCTTGTGTAAAACTAGTTATCGAATGCTTGTTTTGGGATATATAAACATATAAATACATCCTTTTTGGTACAATATCAAAGAGACACGAGAACGTGTTAGATTGTGACTTTGCGTTAAATATCTGGCTTTGTCGTGTCTTGCATGTTCAAGTCATGTGGCACTTTGGTTGACAACTTGTGTTGGTCAATTTATCTAACTTACATTAACAAAACATTCGGAAAAAAATAGATAGGTTCTTATAATTTTTTAATGGATATTACGGATCACACTCTCTAAATTCCGATCTTTATTCCAGAAATAGAGACCATCAATTTTAGTGAGCTTTGTATAGTATGTAATGAAAAGAAAACTCGAAAGTCGTCTCGTCGTGGACCTCGTGGTCACAGACTATGTCGTCGGTTAGGGCATATCCGTCATTTCAACTTACTAGGATAGTTTCTCCTTCTGTCTCCTCCATTAATGGCCAATCATAAACATCCAATTATCATCTGAGGAAAAAAATAAAAAATTATCTGAAAAATCTCTCTGTTTCTCCTTTCAGCTTGAAGGCAACGCATTTTTTTTTTTTTTTAAACTTATTTTCGTAGATTTCAAAATCGGCTATTGGAGGGAGAGAGAGAGAGAGATTGATTGATGGAATTGGTCCCGTACGATTCGGAGACGAAGTCATCGATCCCCGCTAATCTCGCGTGGCAAGACATGTTCCGCTCCGCCTCATCGCGTAAACCCCAAGAGCCTTCTCCGTCTTCGTCTTCATCGGAGCCGCCGCGAAAACCTTCCAGCGATGGAGGAGAACCCGGTATAACGTCGCTAACCGCCGTTGATTCCCAAGCGCGTCTCGCTATCTACATAGCCATGGCTCACGCCGGTCTCGCCTTCGCTATTTTCGTCCTGTATTTCGCCGGGAAGCTGTTGCAAGAGTATCTGAGACCGATTCAGTGGGCGATTCTCTGCTCGATTCCCCTGAGAGGTATCCAGGAAACCCTCGTCGATTTCTGGAGCGAGCCCTTGAAATTAGGGCTAACGGAAGTCATCCTCGCCGTTCCGGTTTGGGTGTTCAATGTCTTCATCGAATCGATCGTGGATATCAAAAACGTATGCTTTAGGGTTTTTCTAAGGAGATCGAAACCTAAGAGGACGAGGAAGAGGAACGAGACTGGGTTTTCGAAATTGGTCAAATGGTTAGTCTCGTTCGGTGTGTTTGTGATTGCTTATGAGAGAATTGGGGGAATCGGGTCTCTCGTGATCCTCTCTCTAGGGTTACTCTTTAGTTCGAAGAACGTCGATTCGACTCTCTCTGCTGTTTCTTCCCTGAGGAGTAACAGCTTAAGGCGAAGCCATTTCACTGCTTATTTCACAAGAGGGATAATGAAGAGGTTGAACACGATCGTTGCGATTGGTTTGATCGTGCTCATGATCCTTGGATCCTTGACTGGTGTCATCTTCTTCTCTTATAAGATCGGCGTTGAAGGGAAAGACGCCGTCTTTTCTCTGAAATCTCATGTCGAAGAGAGCAATTACGCTGAGAAGATCGGGATCAAGCAATGGATGGACGAGAACGATGTTCCTGGAATGGTGGATATGTACACGACAAAGTTCTATGAGACGGTCTCAGACCAGATCGATAGTTTAGCAATGCAGTATAACATGACGGAGTTAGTCACGGGGATCAAGCATTTCGTGATCGGGCATCCTCAGAACACGTCAACGCCATCCACGGCGCTAATAACTCCGTCTCCTTACACCGAGAAGCTCATGAGTTTGAGGGCTCGGGTTAAGAACCGAGAATGGAGACAGATATACTCGGAGGTAGATGTGATCTTCAGGGAGCTTATAATCACAAGAGAAGATATAGTGGAGAAAGCTAAAGGCTTTGCTGTTAAAGGAATGGATGTATCGCAGCGAGTTTTCTCGAGCAGCGCATCGGTTGTTGGAAGCGGAGCCAAGTTCATTTTCTCAATAGGAAACTCGATAATCTCGGGAGCGGCAGAGTTCTTCAACTTTGTCTCTCAGCTGATGGTTTTCATTTGGGTTCTTTACATTCTAATCACGTCAGAATCAGGCGGTGTGACCGAGCAAGTCATGAACATGCTCCCGATCAACCCGACAGCTAGAATAAGATGCGTCGAAGTCCTGGACTTGGCGATCTCAGGCGTGCTTTTAGCCACAGCGGAAATCGCATTCTTCCAAGGATGTCTCACTTGGCTATTGTTCAGGCTATACAATATACATTTCCTTTACATGTCGACGGTTCTCGCCTTCATCAGCGCTCTGTTACCGATTTTCCCTTACTGGTTCGCGACAATCCCAGCGGCATTGCAGCTAGTGCTAGAAGGAAGATACATTGTTGCAGTGACTTTGTCTGTGACTCACCTTGTGTTAATGGAGTATGGTGCTTCAGAGATTCAAGATGACATTCCAGGGTCCAATGCTTACATCACTGGACTAAGTATTATTGGTGGAGTGACTCTGTTTCCTTCTGCTCTCGAGGTAACAAACAAAAAAAAAAGATTGGATCTTTAGGAATTTCGTAACGGAAATTGGCGATTTTGTAATGTTTTTTTGGGGGGGTTTTGTTGCAGGGAGCGATAATGGGACCGTTGATAACGACGGTGGTGATTGCGTTGAAGGATCTGTACGCAGAGTTTGTTCTGAATGATCCGAAGAAGATCAATTAGCTGTTATTGGTTTCTTTAATAGGAGCTTTCAAGTGCTTCTGCCATGGCTGCTTTGTGTTGGGAGAAGAATCATGTAGATTAGTAGAGAGAGACAGAGAGAGAGCAACGAAATTGTTGATTGTTTGAAGTGTTTTTTTTTTGTTGTTGTTTTTGGATTGTAATTTATATTAGTGTGCAGAGAGATGTGTAGCATTAAATTTCAACTGTTCTCTGTTGTATATTGCATGTGATCTGATTCTTTTGGTAACCGTGTAAATTTTTTTGGCTATTTTTTTTCTTTTTCTTTTGATATTTAGGTTCTACGGAAGACATAGAATTGAGTTGAAAGAAATGCATTTGATGGTAATCAAGATTTGTAAATATATACGGTGATTATTATGAGATAGTATAAATTTATCATGTTGTCAAATCGATTGGTAATATTTTTGATGTATATGCATTATTAAAAAATTAAAACGCCAGATATCCAACTAGCTATAGAACATATGCAAATCAAATTTATAACAGAAAACAGTATATATGCACTCAAACCTAGCTAAAACCCTGGATTAAAAATCATACACATTCTAACACCATAACGACAACTTTATCTTTGCACATATCAAAAACAATTAAATATTTAAGGGGCTTTTAACCATTTTACCCTTTTTAAATATATTTTTTTGTGTGGATTTGTCACTTTTTCGTAGGATGGAAAAAAAATTGAATCAACCGAATCTAAACCGGTCCAAACTAAACCAAAGTCTATACCAAAATATTTTGGTTAAGAGTTTTTGTCATTCTGAATGAATGGTTCAGTTCTGTTCTGAAAACCAATATGTTTATTATTTAATTAATAATATTAATGATATTAAATTAATATTAATGATTGAGTTTTTATAATTTCGTTTCCATAATTTTTTACGAGTTTTATGTAAGTTATTGAGTTTATATTTCTATATTAATCATCTTTTTAATATTAATATTGGTTGGGTTTTGTTTTGTATTTTTGTAAATTAATTTATGTTAATCGAACTAAAACCAAACTAATTCGAATTAAATCGAACAGTATTCAAACCAAACCGAATTAATTTTGATTAAGTTTAGTTAGAGTTTTATAAGAACTAAATTAACCAAACTGAACCCAGACCAAACCACCTAAATGCCCACCCGTACTTTTTCGTATGTGTATACAAACTCGTTCACAATGATGTTTTGTTTTATCACATGTGTGCACTAAAACTAGTATAACATGTGTAGTAGACTAAATTTAAGTGTTTAGTTGCCAAGTGGACCAATATACCAATTTTCCGTGTTAGATTTTAATTGATAGATTGACCAAAACATATGATGGAACAAATATGAAAAATGGCAATTTCGAATATCATTTTGTGAAAGTGGAAGAAATACAATATAAGTTTTAGTAAAGAAGAAAGAATGAGTAATAAAAAAAATGAGTAGACTTTTTTCTATTGTTAATGATAATGTAACAAAAAGAAAACAAGATGATACTATAACACGATTAAGAGGACTCAAAGCCCAATCAAATAACAATCAAACCCTGGCATAAACGAGGACATATTCTTACTATAGAAATTATAAATCCATAACTGTTACGCAACAAAGAGAAAACAAAACAAAAATAAAAGATTGTACCAAATTTTCTATACACGGTACTGTGTTAGTGATGTCGGGAGTATAATAACACCAAAAGAAGCGAGTCAGCCGTGTGACAAAACTGTTAATGGGATTTTCAAGCTAACAATAATCCACGTGTTTTTGTACTAGTGTGAAGCCACGTGTCATGCTTTGATGGCTTGGGATTTTTTTTTTCTTTTTTTCGCAAAAATAATTATTGATGGGTCATGAGATTTTCTCCTGTTAAGTAATCATGCTCGTTAAGTTATATTTCTCCATTGGTCCCCGAATTGTCGACGAGACCGACATACATATACAAAAACATGATTTAATGGTCGACGATAAAAGAAGAAAAAACTTTGAAAGTTGATTAACGTCAATGAAATGAAAATTTATTTTAATCATCCATTCATCCTTATGCTACGTGTAGATAGATCGTAGACTTAGAATACATGACGTAAACTTTATTAAATGTAATACAAAAAAAAAACTATTAAATGTAACATTATATAAGTACCAATTTTTTTTTATAACTATGTTTAATTACAAAGGTGTAATGGGTCATTAAGACGATCTAGAAACGTAATCCCTTTTTGGATTTAATAATCTATATATATATAAAGTAACAATTAAAATGATTTTTTGTACTTTAGATACAGTAGAAATAGAAATATTTTTCAGATGACAAAAAAAAGATACAGTAGAAATAGATTTGGATTTTTGTGTTGTCAAATGTCAACTATTCGTACTTACTATTTCAAGAGATATACCATTCATTGTGATACATAGCAGTATTATCTTATTTGGTGTCTCGGAAATTTCAACTTGTACTTATTGGGTATGTGGATGGTGTCGAATACTACATTATAAGAAGTCAAGAGATTAGAACGATAGATCATCCAGAACTAGAAGACTAGTAAGCAAAATACACCATTACTGTACGCCTTGTAAGATAAATATAAATCATTTAATATACATCGATGAAGAACCAAATTTTGTCTTGAGTAGTATACCTTTAACATATACGTATGTAGTATTCGGCAGAATTACTTTAAAAATACGAAACCGATGGATTTCGCAACGATTTATATAAATAAAGTATACTATATAAGAACATTGGCAAATGGCAACGATAAGTTTTTTTTAAGCATGTTTTTTTTTAATCATAAGTTTTTCTTCCATCGGAACAATATTAGGATCATTATGTTCATTAAAAACTTGAAATATAACCAAGGTATACGTATGTCTTTTTAATTTTTCACTTTAAACTGCGGGACATATGTTTTGTGGGAGAAGTGCGGTTATTACAGAATTACGGTGCAAAATAAATACTGATTGGTGAAAGAAAATAATTTGCGGAATAAATTAAAGTTTGATTGGTGAAAAAAGCAATAAGCGGTGCGGAATACAGATTGTAAATAAATATAAATATAAAACAATAATATTAATATTATAAACTAAAAATATTTGGATAGTGTTAAAAATATATATTTTAATATATTGTATCAAATTTTAGTATCAAAATGTATTTGAAATAAAAATTTATATATCGATTCCAATATATTAAATAGAACGTTACATAACAAATAAGTACAATACAACAAAAAATACTATCAAATAGTTTGATTTTCCCATAACAAATTTGCAATGTTGTCTCTTATCTGCGACATATGTTCTTTATCTGCTACCTCAACTGCATCCATGTCCTCTAAGTGAGGTTCAGAATCTCGGTTGTTTATTTCCGTCTCTGTCATTACATATGCAAAATCTGTATCAGAAAAATTTGAAATTTTGATAAAATTATGGAGTCCCATTGTAGCCATTACCACTCTCTTTTGTACGTTTATACCATATCTTGGAAAGTCAGAAAGAATCCTCCATTTTTTCTTCCAAACTCCAAAAGTCCTCTCAATAACAGAGCGCAAAGACGCATGATATCGATTGAACCACTCTTGTTTATTTCTCGGAGCAGGACCAGAGTTGAACTGCGACATATGATATCTCACAACTCCATTTCGTGATGATCTATAGGGAGCTAAAAATCCTTGTTTGTTTGGATAGCCAGAATCAACGAGATAATATTTCTCTAATGGAGGTAAAGGGAACTCAGAATCGCTTTGTTGTGCCATTGCCAGAACAGTTGTATCGTGGCATGACCCCGGTGCTCCATTCCAGATATATGTGAATAACATATTCATATCACATATTGCCATGATGTTCAAAGATGGATGATCGTGTCGATTCCAATACATTCCTTGTAACTCAGGCTTCACTTTTACACATACATGAGTCCCATCCATAGCGCCAACGAATCCACTAAAAAATGGATAATATGTTCGATCTACAAAAAGTCGTTCGGGAATCCGGTGTAGCTCTTGTCTTGTTGGAGTTCTAATATAATCACATGCCAGTAATTGAGTCGCTGTAAGAACTTCAATAAATTTTCTCTGCACAGTCTCCTGATTTCGGCTAAATCTCAAACCAACATCTCTTTGAACTTCATTGTGCCCACATATTCGTAGAAACATAGCAACACTTTCTTCAACGTTTATATTTAATGTTGCTTGTAGACCATAAGTTATTTGTAGCGTATCACACAATGCTATGAAACATGGCAATGACATTCGTAGTAACTGAAGACAAGCAGCATCATCTTGTTGTAGTCGACGCCAAATATTCCTCCATCCCAAACCTCCTTCAGTTTGTACTGGTGCTCTTTCAAAATATCGCTGATAGTAAGTAACTGTTGGTTCAATTATTAACTCGAAAAATTGCTCATTTTCCAAATTCCACATTTCAATTCTCTCTTCGTAGCTTAGGTTATGGATTCCTTGTACTCGCAATTGACATAAACGAAAAGCCTGAAATTTGAACATAAGATAAAAAAATTCATTAAGCAAATTCAAACTTATATTAAACAGTTACATAAAATGTTGAAACTCAATAATCAAAACATAAACTATTTTATTAATGAGAATGATAAAACATGACTATCACAAACTAATCTTCGTCTTCTGTATCACTTTTATGACATTCATTTATATTTATATCTGTTCCTCTCGAGGTTCCCCATATGTTGAATAGTCCTCCGGGTCTATTTGTTTGTGAAAGACTGGCAGGTTCAAAATAATTTGTGAAATCAAGACTGTGTGATGATGTTTGTGGAACATTTGTAGGCACATCTGCACAATCTGAAATGTCTTGTTCAGTATTCCTCATACTTTCTTCTTGACTTCCAACTGAAAATCCATATTGAACATTGGTCGGAGGAATTCCTGATGAGCTGCCTTGGTGATCATTTTGTTTCTGGCGTCCCATCTGAAAGTTTGGTGAAAGCCCCCATTGTGAAACATTTGGTGGTGTGCCCCATTGTTGAGCATTTGGGGGTGTGCCCCATTGTTGAGCATTTGGGGGTGTGCTCCATGGTTGCGTAATTGGTGGTGTTCCCCATTGTGGAAGAGGTTGGGATGAGCCCCTTTGTTGAGCATTTGGTGGTGTTCCCCATTGTTGAGCGTTTGTTGGTGTGCCCCATTTTTGAGTGTTTGGTGGTGTGCCCCATTGTTGAACGTTTGGTGGCGTGCCCCACTGTGGAGGAGGTTGGGATGAACTCCATTGTTGAGCATTTGGTGGTGTTCCCCATTGCTGAGCATTTGGTGGTGTGCCCCATTGCTGAGCATTTGGTGGTGTGCCCCATTGCTGAGCATTTGGTGGTGTACCCCAGGGTTGAGAAGTTGGTGTCCATACTCCTCGTAAATTTTGTCCTCCTATATTGTTACCAACAGAAGATGGACTGCCAGATGATAGTCCTCCTGAATGTGAACTCCCATATGATTGGCCCGAGCCTAACAGTTTAGGAATCTCTTCGTTGTTTCGTGAAAGACCAGTCATAGCTTCTAACAGTTGTAGCTTATCCTCGTCATTGCTTCCAGCTATATCAATAAAGTACTTACGCCAAAATACTAACTCTTTAAGTGTATTTAGGCTTACCCAATAGAAATTTCCCTTTGGAATTTCTAAATCAAGGAATATAGCTTCGGCTTTTTTCCATTCGTCATAGTCATTTTGGTCAAAAGCACCTGGACGGAGTTGTTGCAAACTTTGTCGTTGGAACTCTGTATATCCAGCGATGGTGTCTTGTATGGTTGTCTCAAATGATTGTCTTCTCCGACCTACTCGTGAACCACCACCAATAGAAGGTCGGGATGTTCCACCTAATCTTTCTGAAGTACTCCCCCGTCTAGCGTTTGACTGCAAATTTAACCTCCCTCGTTGATGGCCTCTGCGACCGGGATTTTGGACCGCTTCATTGGTAGGAGGTGCTTCATCATCAATTCTTACACGATACACTTCTTCTTCTTCTTGCGTCTCATGAACTTGTGTTTCTGGCATGTCACCACTATCAGTGTCAGAGCCTTGAAGTCCGTCTTGACGCTCATTTATCAACTCTCTTCTTCTTTGTGCCGCAGAATGTTGAGACTGTGATTGCACATCATGTAATACGAAACATCGCACCATCACATCCCAAAAATCAGGTGGCTTTCGGTTGAAAGCCTTTGTTAATTTGCATCCCTATAAATTAAGTCCATCTGATTATTTGGTACCTAAAATTTTATACATATTTTTATGATTATAAAGATTATGTGTACTTACAATTTCACGTTCCTTCCACCATGCGTCAGATGCATATATCATGGATGTGTCAGGATCCACCGAAATACCAGTGAAACTCATAAGAGCTTTCCATCTCTTGTAATTTTTTTTCAATTCATCAAGCTTGTTTTTGAAGTAACCATAAGTTATATTCATGTTGAACGCTACGTTGAACTTCTCAACCATATACTCTCTTTCAAAAGGATTAGGATTCTTAGTAGTGTAATTATTCATCGCAATTGCTTCATCGAACAACTCAATTAATGTTTTTTCCATAATGTAGGACCATTTGTATTTCTCTCTGTCTTTATTCTACAAATTTAAAAAATTATAATGTTAACTATTTTATTATATTTTTAATATTAAAGAAAAAATATTATGTTTACCCTTATAGTTGTTTTACTAGCAGGAGTTGGAATTTCTATAGGAGGCGGATCAGTTCGCCTAGAAGAATTTGTGCCTCGTCGACGATTAGACGTCATATCTAATTTTAATAAAATTAAGCAACAATATTAATTTTTTAAAAACTAATAAAAATGTGAATAACAAAATTTCAATTGAATCTGCAAAACAATTTTCATTTTTTATGCTTCACACCAATCAATATATGAATATTTAAAATTTCAATATATGTTTAGATATGTAAATATATATAAATATAATTGTACTATATTGTTATAATGCATATATATTATATTTACATATAATTATCTATATTTATTTTTGTTAACATAATTGATATGAAATAGATTAATTAGTTCTAATTTTTATATCAAAATTTACTTGATATTCAAAAAACTAAATAAATGATTTTTACTTTTTTAACCAGTTTGTCGATATATCTTATAATATGGTAGACATGAATCCTTACATAAAAAATCAAACGTACATATTTATTTGTTTGTACAATATATTTAACAATAATTATAATCATTTTGTATCAAATAGTTATTTAAGTGAAAACATTAATGTATATACATGTTATATGTGTATACTAATAAATCTACGATATATATATATATATATATATTTAATATATTAATATAAACTTATGTAGGATAAGTTTATCAATGCATTTACAATATGATGAAATATGTAAGCTATTATAGTAATATAGTTTGAATTAAGTAAACTAATTATGTTAAAAAAAACACTTACAAAAATACTTCTAATTTTATTTTTAGAAATAAGTGATAAGTAAATCAAATTTTCTATAAAAATTTGCTAAATATTTATTTAAACTACATAATTATACATACCTAGAGTATTAACCTAAATATTAACAAAGTAAGGTTTTTTTAAAATTATAACAAATAAATAAATCAAACATATAACTATATTAAAATGATGAATAATTTTAATTTTTTAAATCAAACATATAACTATATTAAAATGATGAATAATATGGTAGACATGAATCCTTACATAAAAAAACAAACGTATATATTTATTTGTTTGTACAATAGATTGAACAATAATTATAATCATTTTGTATCAAACAATTATTTAAGTTAAAACATTAATATATATACATGTTATATGTGTATACTAATAATCTACGATATATATATCGTTATTTAATATACTAATATTTTCTTATGTAGGATAAGTTTATCAATGTATTTACAATTTGATAAAATACGTAAGCTATTATAATAATATAGTTTGAATTATGTAAACTAATCATGTTTAAAAAAAATTTACAAAAATACTTTTATTTTTTTTAGAAATAAGTGATAAGTAGAATTTTCTATAAAATTTTGCTAAATATTTATTTAAACTACATAATTATACACAATTTTACATACATAGAGTATTAACCTAAATATTTACAATATAAGGTTTTCAAAAAATTTAACAAATAAATAAATCAAAAATATAGTTATATTAAAATGATAGAATAACTTTAATTTCTTAAATAATTTATAATTATGAATTTATATTCTTAATAGAAATTAATTAAAATACCTTAGATGAAGAAAGAGAAATGAGTGAGAGATTTTTATATTTTGATTTTGTTGTGGTACGAAAAGATAACAAGACATGTTGATATATATCGAGAAATTTTATATTAAAAATATTCAAAATGAAAAGAAACCAAAAAAATATTATATTGATCTGCGGTTTTTTGGTTGGACCGCTACGTATATGGATGTCTCCGATTTTGAAGTGCGTTCTATTTATTTATCTCTCTTTTTAAAAAAAAAAAAGCAAATGAAAGATAATTTCCTGATTGAGTGCAACAATGCGGTTCTCGATATAACTTTTTGAATTACGCTTTTTTGCTGTCGCCATTTAAGGCCTATATATAACTGAAACTTTACCAAATGATTGTGTTAAAAAAACAAGATACATTTTGAAGAAAAAAAAACAAAACAGTCATAACACTTTTTTTTTTTTTGACGGCAACAGTCATAACACTTTAGTTAACTAGAAAATGGAATGTTGATTTTTACTTTTTATTTAATACTAATATACTAGAAGATAATGAGCGTGTTTGGTAATCCTTTCTAGTTTCTATCACTTTAATACATCATTTTAAAAATTACCAATCACGACAAAGATTGTTATCTTTATATTTATATATTTATATTTTTTAATTATTATCTCGTTTTTACTAATACTTATTTATTTTCTATCATCTAGATGTAATTTTAAAAACGAGGTAAAATAGAAGTTGAAATATATAAGTTGACTCTCAACTAAAAACACCACAACATTAATCCATACAAAGGAAACCATGCGCAAACAAGGGAAGCTTACGAACAAAAGTCAAATACACCATAAAATAAGAAAGCCCATAAACATCCAAGCCAAATCTGTAAGGATCAAGGCAGACGATCAACAAAAGCTGAACAACCGGATACCTTATTCGACCTCGAGACTGCAAAGCAATAGAGACATCAACAAGGGTAGTTTCTTCCTACAAAGAGGAACTGAACACACAAGAAACTACTGTCCCCTTGGCATGTAACTAAGATTAAAACCAAACTAATGACAAAAACCATGCAGATCAGCGAAGAAGAGGACCACCGGTCACATAAGAGCACTAAAACCAATCAACATCGAGTCTTCTATAAAATGACACTCAATCCAATATCACGTTCTAAAATTTCACCAAAAAAAAGAAATCAACAAAATAAAGTTGCCAATATGCACCACCAATATCTATTTACTTCTTCTAATTATTTAGGTATTGTTTATTAGTATTTATTTTATTAAAAATTTACCGTTTTGTCACTAATAAGATTCAACTAAAAGTTTTCTTTTTATACCTAATAAAAACATTACCGATCGAAAATTAATCAAGTGTTCTTAATCATTTATACTAATTTGATCTAGCAGAACGAAAAAAAATTACTTTGACCAAGGGCCTCCGACATCAACTGAAGGTTCTAGAATTTTAATTTCTTATTTCATTCAACATTGGTTTATCTTATATTATTCTTGACCACTATTCGACAAAAATAAATCAAAATGGGACGAAAAACACGATTTAAAAAAAGAGAGAACTTTGGCCCCACTCTTCAACGTAGATGATAGAAACTCTTCTGGTTGAGATTAGTTAGCCAACCCATCATCCCCCGCTCCTTCCATTCCCTCCCCGCCACTTTATTAAATTTTTGTTGTCAAAATTAGTAATTTACGCATTCTTATTTATTCAATTAATTTTCCAAAGAATGTGTGTGTATGTATATAGCCAATTTTTGTTGCAACAAGAAAATTTTGGATTTTCGATACATACGCTTTTTATGCTTTCAACCTGCCGCCTTTAGTGATGCATGCATTCTTGCCCTCAAAAAATTCGGATTTAGAAACCATAAAAGAGATATATATATATATATAATTCGAATTTAGAAACACATACACAATATCCTCCCAAAAACCATGAAAGGGGGTAAAATATTCGTGCTATTTTAAAATCAAAATATTTCTTTTTTAGCTAAAAATATAATATAAGTATATGAATAAATATAGTTACATATGTAAATTAATTGAATTAGATACTAACCATACTGCTACAAGGTTAAGCCATGGACAACGCAGAGAAAAAAAAGAAGTATTTTGTGGTTTTTCTATATTGGGAAATCATCAAACGACTTAAAATTTAAGATTATTAAAAAAAGAAGAAGATGTTTCTGTTATAACAAAAAGATTGTGACTTCATCAAGATGTTCTTTTTTTTTTTTGTAACAAGATCAAGATGTTCTTCTTATCCATTTATTTCAAAAAGAAAAGAATATAATAATAAATACAAAACAAAAAAAAATCTAATAAAATATCCTCCCTTCAGCTCTCAATTCTATAGAGAGAGAGAGAGAAACAGAGAAGAGAGAGAGAGAGAGAGAGGTCGGCTTTGGCGGTTGGAAGCAGCAGTTGCTATCAGAACATTGCTTCATAAACAAAATCTCAGGTGTGTTAGATTAGGCCAACGGTTATCTTCTCTCTTCTTCTCTCTGCGTTTGATTCTTCAAACCAAAGCAAAAACAAAACAGAACACACAAAAAAGAAGAGTTTTTCTTGATTTCTTATAAAAGTATAAACAATCCTTTTTATGGTTTGATTCTTGGTCGCCACCTCTCGCCCAACTTCACCTTCTCTGACATAATCACAACACCTTCCTTTTCTTCTTTGTGATCATCTTCTTCTTCTTCTTCTTCTCAATCTTCTCCCTATATTAGAAACGTGACCTCCCTCTAACGTTTTTTTTTCATTTCACACTAAAATCTCTTTTCAGAATTGTTGCTTTTTTTTTCCTTTGTTTCGATTGGAAATACTTGATTAGGTTATGGGTTTCGTGGTAAAATTAAGTTTCTGTTTGTAAAAACAGTTTTTTTTTTGGTGTGGAATCGTGGAGTTCGTGTACGGAGCTGAGTTTAGCTTTTTGATGGTTGCAGAATAAGGTATTTGAATATATTCCTTGTGTTTTTAATATTGTTGAGCCATGAAAATTTCGTGACTTTTTTTTTAGTTTCTAATTCTGTTGGGTGTGTTTCATGATCTTTTAGCTTATATACTTCAAGTTCCATGTGCATGATCACACAACTTATAAACTTTCAGAAACTTGATTCTTTTTTTTATTTTTCTAATTTGAAGGCATACAATAAATCTTCAAGGCTTTGAAAAATTCCAATGAATACTCGTTATAATTCCGTTCAGCCGGAGGCATCTTCTAATAACATCTCCATCACTATTTCAACATCTTCTTCGTTGAATACCACACCGCGATGCGATAATAGTCATGTGGTTGTAGCAGCTAGTAATGCTCAGGAGAGGTCTCCACCTTCGTCCTACATAAGATTGGCTATGAGGGTATCTAGAGCTAGATGGTTCATCTTCTTGAGAAGAGTGTTTCATTACCAGAACGGATCAAGATCCGATCTTGGGTCTAATCCTTTCAACTCGAGCACTTGGATGATGTCTGAGCTCATTGCTCTGCTTGTTCAGCTCACTGTGATAACATTCACACTAGCTATCTCAAAAGAAGAAAGACCAATTTGGCCTGTAAGGCTATGGATTACGGGATATGATGTAGGATGTCTCCTTAGTCTCATGCTGTTGTATGGTCGATATCGTCAGCTAGACGTTAACCAAGGAAATGGGTTTGTCCTCGGTGATATTGAGCAGCAACAGAGAGGCAGAGAAGAAGACAGGTAACCCCCAAAATCTTATCTTTTGTTAGATTCTGAATCCAAAACATTTGCAAGATCCTGAAGTTGTAGAAACATTTGAAATGCTGTAATTTCAGGAGCTCTCATTTGATGAACAAATGCAGAACATCGCTAGAGCTTTTCTTTGCGATTTGGTTTGTGATTGGGAATGTTTGGGTGTTCGACTCTAGATTCGGTTCTTTCCACCATGCCCCTAAGCTTCACGGCCTCTGCGTCTCTCTTCTAGCGTGGAACGCTCTCTGCTATTCTTTTCCCTTTCTCCTCTTCCTATGCCTCTGTTGCCTTGTCCCTATCATCAGTAGCCTCCTTGGATACAACATGAACATGGGATCTTCAGACAGAGGAGCATCAGATGACCAAATCTCTAGTCTCCCTAGCTGGAAACACAAACGAATCAACGACAATGCTTCTGATTCTGACTCAGATTCGGCTCCTGCAACCGATGATCCAGTAAGTCCTAATCTCTTTACTCACTAATCAAGCCAAACCTAAAAGGTTTCTTAGGACAGTACATCTTGGTTTGACTGGAATCTTGATTTCACTATCACAATAGGCGTCACAGATTAAACTAGTCCCGGTTTAGCACCATCCAATCGTGTTAAGACGGATCAGGTTTAATCTGTGGTGACTCTGTTTGTTCGACTAGGGATTCTGATGTGGAATGATGTGTATTGGTCTAAATTAGGATTGAAAAGGACTAGATTTTGATTTTATTTTATTTTTGATTTGCAGGAGTGTTGTATATGTTTGGCAAAGTATAAAGACAAAGAAGAAGTAAGGAAGCTTCCATGTTCACATAAGTTTCACCTAAAGTGTGTAGATCAATGGCTTCGAATCATCTCTTGTTGTCCCCTCTGCAAACAAGATCTTCCAAGATAGAAATGCATAAAACCTAAAAGCATACAAGAGAGATTATAAGAGTCAAAATCTCTGATTAAGTTCGATACTTTTTTTTTTTTTTTGGTTTCTTCTCTTAAAGGTTTTTATTTTCATTTTATTTTGTTTTGATTTGAAGCAAGTCGGTTACTTGTGTGAGTGTCAAAATTTTTGTACAGAAAGAGCTCACCAGTAATCGTTAAGTACATTGTGAGGGAGATACAAATCACAATGCTAAAACATTTATAGAATCTTGATGTAGTGTTTTATACTTCACATGCTTCATTCTCTTCATGCCTTGTATCAATTTTCAAATAAAAGCATATATTACTCAAATAAACTTTAATTAAACCCTGTAACTACTATAAGATTTTACACTAGTTTAATAGTTATCAGATTCATAGTATGACTTTCATGTCTGATATAAAGTTTGGACAAGGCAGCTAAATAGTTTGAGAGGACTTTGACTTCAACAATCTGAGGTGTTTTAATTTGGATTTGATTCCAAGGTCGTCCCCATCCTAAAACCAGTACAAACCCACAAAAAAAAAAAACAGTCAAATGTTTTGGATTATTGTTTTTTAGTTACAAGATCTATAAATTAGACAGTTCTGGATTTTCGGTTTGGCGCTTAGACAAAAATTGATTTTTTTCAACATGTGAAACTAATCAAATTTGTAACCATGCACAAACGTGGAAGTGTGTAACCATAAAAAGAAGAATATAACCACCAAGTCAAATGTTTTACCCTAATTATTCTTCTTTTTTCTAGAATACTAACCACCAGAATCTTAAAAAAAGTACATTGTCAACAACCTTCAACGACTATTTTTAGCTGCCTTCTCTCACAAGTCACCATATAATTACCACTAATTCATTCCATGAAACAATAACACCACAAACCATTCTTTATTTTCATCAAAACCATGGCGAGAGGAAACCCTTCGACCCTAATTCTCGGAGAATCTACGGCGGAGGAGAAGTATTCCATAAGTTTAGACAAGATCAAATCCAAACCTTCCGGTGGCTCCGCCGTTGAACCGATCAAGAAACAGAGCCAAGACCAAAACTCACCGAGTTTACGCCGTTGGGGCTCAACATCCGGAAAACCGGGGAGACAAAATTGCCTATGTTCTCCGACGACACACGCTGGTTCTTTCAGGTGCAGGCACCACCGCGTCGATTCTTTGTCACGTGCCGGGTCTATTGGGTCGAACCTTGCTGTGCTATTGTCATCCAAGTCGAGCCGGTTTAGCGACTCCCTCAAGGCTCAGTAAATCGGTTTTATCGTGTTTGCTCGGTATAATAAGTGTCGGTTATGTAATTGTTTATTTTCTATTGGCATTGTTCAATAATGTATACTAAACCGATTGAAATCGGCCTTTAAACCGATTCAAGGTAAACTTTATCTAACTTTTCACCGATTTAAATTTGTATTTGAACTTGAGCATTGATTTACTTGCACATTTTATACGCTTTTATCAATTAAGATTCCATTTGTGCTATCACGATACCACAAAATAGATAGAATTAATATGCGTTTTCTCAACTGAACTGAATCAAAATTTAACTAATAATACTCTTGGTATAAAAATGAAATAACTCGAATATAGCATATTAAAAAAAAATTAACAAACCAGTGCAAAATAAGATATTAAGTGTCATTAATAACATTAGTTGATTATGGAAATTTATGGAATAGATGATATAGTTAAGAATAACAATCTTAGTTTAAGATTAATTGATTCTAGNCCGGTGGAACTGAATTTACATAATCTAAACGATAAAGGTAGTTCCGAGCACCTCGTGCTAGCTTGTCCGCCTTTGTGTTTTGTGCGCGTGGAATATGCGAGATTGAGAAAGTCGTAAACTCCTTCTTGCTTGTCACGTACTCCTCCAGATGTAGTGTGAAAGCCGGCCATTCTTCTGGTTTAGATACCATCTTCATCAATTCTGAGCAGTCAGTGGCGAAAGCCACTGTCCGACGTCCAGCATTAAGCATACAATGCATAGCCCATATCAAGGCTTCAAGCTCTGTATGTAGTGGAGAAATGCTTCTTCTAACATTTCGTGCACCCATTAAGGTTTCTTCCATATGTACTCCATGGCAATGCCATCCTAATCCAGAGTTAACCGTCGTAGCTTTCCAAGAGCCGTCTATTTGACAGCATAATCCGAGATGATAAATTCGTGGTACCTCAGGATGTATTTGTTGTGGATGTTCCATCTCGTCCTCCGTTTGTGCTAGTTCCCACGCCACTGCTTCCGCTTTCGCCAAACGCACCACCTCTCGTGGATCTCGATCTATGTTCGAGAATATTTTGTCATTCCTTGCTTTCCAAATATACCATAATAACCATAGATACACCAGCATTTCGTCGTCGTCGGGCAATCCCCAGAACAAGTGACTTATATTGGTGTACAACGCATCTGTTGGAAAACGTTGTGATGGTGTTGGTATTGCCGATAGTGCCCAGACTTGACAGGCTGGTGGACATTCAAACATTGTATGATTGATAGTTTCCCTTTCCGCACCGCATCTCCCACATTGAGGATCACAATTTGTTCTCCTACGACATAGTCGGTCCATAACCGCTACACAGCCCGAAAGCACTTGCCATATGAAATGTTTCATTTTCGGTGGACATTTAATCTTCCAGACTTTCCCTTGGAGTTGATTAATATTCGGTCCATAGAATTGTACAGGAACTCCAGTGGTCGGAAATTCTTGTTCCGTGGTATATCCCGATTTGACCGTATATCGACCTGTATTTGTAAAGTGCCAACTTAATAAATCTGAGCGGTTTTCCTTAGTAGTTGGCATCCCTATAATTAAAGGTATATCCTCCGAAACAATGAGTTGTTCAAGTAATGGTAAATTCCACGTTGCAGTTGTTGAGTCCATCAATTGACTTACGGTTAGGTCGGGATACGGATTATATCCACGGCATAGTGCTGGCCTCGGGCGAGATGTTGGAATCCAAGGGTCATTCCATACAGAGATCGAATGTCCTGAGCCAACTCTTTTAATAAGCCCTTTTTGTACCAGAGGTCGAGCGGATGTAATACCCTTCCATCCATAAGATGGAGAGTATGAGCGAATAGGATCTAAGGGTGTTCCATTTCTAAAATATCTCCCTTTGAACACCTTCGAGAATAAAGATTCCGGATGATCGATAAGTCTCCAAAGTTGTTTGGCAAGGAGCGCCGTATTAAAATCCTCAATGACCCGAAACCCAAGTCCCCCCATCCTTCTTGGGTTTACATAATTTTTTCCAAGCCATCCAATGCATGCCTCTTGATGTTCCATTAGTACTCCACCAGAATTTCGCTACTATACTAGTAAGCTTCGTAGTGACTGTTTTTGGCAGCCTAAAGCACGACATAGAATATGTCGGCATTGCAGTCGCAACTGACTTGATTAATATTTCTTTGCCTCCTTTGGACAGCAATCTAGATGTCCAACCGTTCACCCGTTTTTGTTGACGTTCAACCAAAAAATTAAAAATCTTTGTCTTTGCTCCTCCAAGGCTTTCTGGTATACCCAAATATGTCCCCATTCCTCCCTCATTCAGTATACCTAGAATTTGATGGATTTCTGCCTTGATGTCCTCTTCCACTGTATGTCCGAATTGTATGGAAGATTTGTCAAAATTTATTTTCTGGCCTGATACCAGCTCATATTGTTGTAAGATACTGAGTAATGTAAGAGTTTCCTCTTTTTTTGCTTTACAGAAGAAAAAACTATCATCCGCGAAGAGCATGTGAGATACATGTGGAGTCTCACGAGCAATTTTCATCCCGGTAATCAAGTTCTGCCGCTCTGCTTTCCGTAAGTTTGCTATTAACACTTCTGTGCATAGAATAAATATGTATGGAGATAAAGGGTCGCCTTGTCTAAGTCCGCGTTTGGGTTTGATATTTCCCTGTGGTTGTCCATTGATAAGAACCTTGTACTGAACCGATCTAATACACCACATCACCCATGTAATCCATTTTCCCGCAAATCCCATTTTCCTTAGTAGATGTTCTATAAAAGACCATTCGACTCGATCATAGGCTTTGCTCATATCCGTTTTCACTGCCATGTACTCTCTCTTGCATGATTTGTTTGTTCTGAGACCATAAAACATCTCTTGAGCAATTAGTATATTGTCTGAAATAAGCCTTCCAGATACGAAGGCGGACTGGGTCTCCGAGATCATCCGAGGTAGCAGTCCGCGCAGTCGTTGGCACAAAACTTTTGAAATAATTTTGTAGCGCACATTACATAAACTAATGGGTCGCAATTCCGTCATCCGAGTTGGTCTATCCGTTTTTGAGATGAGACAAATATTTGTCGTATTTAGTCGTTGATCGAAGACTCCCGATAATAAAAAATTATTAACCGTTTGGATCACATCGTCCTTTATTAGATGCCATGATTTTTGAAAAAACATAGCAGTCATGCCATCCGGTCCTGGAGCTTTCTCTGGATGTATCATGAAAAGGGCTGCTCTCACTTCCTCTTCCATTGCCTGTTTCGTTAAAATTTCGTTGTCACCCTCCGATATTTTCGTGGTAATTTCACCAAGCACATCATCAAAAAATGTTGGGGTTGTCGATGCAAATAAATCATTGAAATAATCAACTGCCACTCGTTCCACTTTGTTTTCCCCTGTCACCCAGACACCCTCTTTACTATGAAGTCCCACAATCCTATTAATAGTTATTCGCTGTTTTATTTTTGCGTGATAAAATTTCGTATTGAGATCTCCGCTACGATTCCATACATTCCGACTCTTCTGTTGCCAATATTCTTCCTCATCCTTGTAAGCCTCCTGAAGCTTCTTCGTTGCCTCATTTAACTCAGCTTGAGTCGTAGAGTCATCGTTCTGTATTTCCTCAAGTATTTTTTGTAGATCCGCGATTTTGTCTTTTCCATATGGTTTATTTTCTTGTGATTATGCGGCGGGAAATGTACATCAATCATCGGTGGACAAAATTGGTAACTGTCGTCATGAGATATCGGAATAGATTATATAGTTAAGAATAACAATTTTAGTTTAAGATTAATTGATTCTAAAGAAGGAAAAAAACGGATTTACTAATCCGTTGGCGAGTAAGATTTATGTATTTGAAATATTTTTAGAATTAAATTTTGCCGCGTTTTTTAAAATATCTGATTATGTAAAATATCGTTAAAATTCAATTTTGCCGCGTTTTTAAAAAATGTTTGTTATGTATTTAAACTTTTTCATTATTAATGTACTATAGATGTATAAAAAATCAGAAGTTATAAATAAAAAGAACCAAATCGAGTTTTGGAAGAAAGAAACCAAGCCAAAAGGATGAAACGATACCGAAGTGAGCAAATATAGCCTCGACGAAAACGCGGTCGTTTAAGACAGCGCATAATTGACGCAGGAGGCTCCATAACCGCGCGACGTGTGACAAGTTTGTTTAGCTTCTTCTTTAAACACTCCTTCGCGGCTTAACAACTGTATCATCAACATCACTGATTTAGAAAACAAATTAAACAAAAGGTTTATTTTATTTTGATTTATTTTTGTAGGGATTTTTTAAAGACATAATATATATATTTAATAAGATTTCTCAGGTTTTTTATTTGTTCTCTCCAACTTTCTCTGCTTACAGAATCGTCGTGCTCCGCCTTTCTCTCACCTTACCAATCTCCAGCTTCAAGTTCAACCGCCAAGAGCCGCCTTGAGATTGAGAATCAAGCAACGAAATCGGTAAATTTGTATTCGCTGGATTTCTAAATAGCAAAAACAATTCAATTCCTCTACTGATTTTGAGTCACAATAACGTGATGATTCTATCTCTGAGCTCTACGAATCCGTTTTGTTGTAAATGCGAATCGCACGATTTTTGGGATCTAGATCGGGTTTTTTCCTTCCGTACGCTGGATCGATATAGCTAATTACGTCATGCTTCGATTGTATAAATCCGATTTCATTATGAATCTCTCTTTACTCGCAATCGCAATTGGGTTTTTCCGATTCGGATGATTTTAGTTTTTTTGATAAAAATGTTATATCTTTCATATTTGTGCTGGTTAAATTCGATTAACTCGTTAAGTCTGTTCCATAATTGTGATGTTTAAGGAAGAGAAACAATAAAATTTGGTTAATGCTTGAGTGGGGGAATTAAGCCTTTAGATTGTCCATTATTATTTTCTTTATCTTTTTAATATTTTGTTCAAAAGGATATGCTTCGTTTCTGTTTATGTGGACATAAGTAAATCATCTGCTAATAATGACAATGACTTGAGTTTCTAGTTTGTAAGCAATGTGTTGTTATAACATTACGAATCTTTGTCTGATCCTATCTTAAACTTTTTCAAGTTGTGTTACATAATATCTTATGCTGCTGTGAGCCAAAAGATTTAAGTGATTTCATCTCACCCCCTTTTACATTACAGATAATCGCAGAGCGCCGCCATTCTCAGACGAAATTAGGAAATGGTTAAAAGGTGATTTTTTTTTTTATACTTGTTCAAATGCTTCTATGGAGTTGTTTTCACTCGGCAAAACTTCTTCACTGTTTATTTATTTGCAGGCATGGAGAGTTTTGATTTGCTTAAGGTATCATCATGGCGCAGTGCATAGACGGTTTCAAGCATGTATGCTCCTCTGTTTTAGGGTGTTTTGATCTCGAATTGTATAAACAATCTGGAGGCCTTGGAGACCCTGAGTTGCTTGCGAGAGACACAGTTTGTATGCTATCAGCTTCTCTAATCTTTGTTTTGTTCGGTTTATATGATTCTAAGGAAACACCATTAGAGGAATGAAAATAATTTATGAATGATTGAATCTGTTTCATGTGCAGTTAGTGTGAGTGAAATAGAAGCTCTTTATGAGCTGTTTAAGAAAATCAGCAGTGCCGTGATTGATGATGGGCTAATAAACAAGGTAAAAAGTTTGTGTGGTCGTATTGCTCATTAGTTACTTGTAGACACAATCTGTCACAATTTCTCATCTCTTGTTAACTTTTTTTGTATCAGGAAGAGTTTCAGTTGGCTTTGTTTAAGACAAATAAAAAAGAGAGCTTGTTTGCAGATCGGGTGATGTTTCTTTCCGAATCCCATTTTGTTAAAGATCAAGTTGAAAAGTAAATGCTGACATATGTGATTTGATTCGTAGGTTTTCGATTTGTTTGATACAAAGCATAATGGAATACTCGGGTTCGAGGAGTTTGCCCGTGCTCTCTCCGTATTTCACCCAAATGCACCTATAGATGACAAAATCCATTGTACGTCCCTGATAACTTGGAGTAAAATATTCCCCATTGATTTGGTTTCAAGTTCATGGTGTATATATCGTTTTTGCAGTTTCATTTCAGCTATATGATCTTAAACAGCAAGGGTTCATCGAACGGCAAGAGGTAAAGCTTGTATAGGTTTTCAAATAGCTTCATTAATAACCCTGTAAAACTGCACTATATCGTCCTCACCGACATTTTTCCAGGTGAAACAAATGGTTGTAGCTACGCTTGCTGAATCCGGAATGAACTTGAAGGATACTGTGATTGAGGATATAATCGACAAGGTAAGTTAGTTACTTCTTGTTTCCCTCTTGGCACAATATCTTTCGTTGAAAAGTAATTTCCCGAGTTTTGGTTTTGTTCAGACGTTTGAGGAAGCAGACACAAAACACGATGGAAAGATCGATAAGGAAGAGTGGAGAAGCCTTGTTCTTAGACATCCCAGCCTTCTCAAGAACATGACTCTTCAGTATCTCAAGTGAGTTTCTATTTATGTAACCGGGATTGGATCTATACAACATTAATTGCTTCTCTGGTTTCTTTTTTTCTTCTCGATGATATGTAATAAATAAAGGTCTTGATCTTGTTGTGTGCGTGCTTGCAGGGATATCACGACTACTTTTCCAAGCTTTGTGTTCCATTCTCAGGTTGAAGATACCTGAAGATCAAAAGCAAAGCAGCAAGACTTTATGTTTTTTTTTTGTTCATTTGTTTCATTGAGCTTTTTTTGTGAAGCAATATACAAAATTCTTTTGTCTCTCTGAACTCATTTGTTTTTTTTATTGAGCTTTTTTGTGAAGCAAAATTCTTTTCGATATGTAAAGTTTATTGATCCAACCAAGTAAATGGGTTTGCTATGTTTTTGTTATTTGAGGAATTGGGAAACGAATAAACCCAAATTTATTCGGTTCGAATATGTCTTATTTTAATGGTGCAATATAATTTCTATATATCCTAGATTATGCCACAGATCATTGCAGAGTCCAAGGAACAAGGTTATCAAGTGGCTGGCTCCTCTAGAGGGCCATGCAACAGAGACTGAGCCCGGACTTGTAAATCGCATGAGATTATAAATTATAGATTTACTGTTTGAATGGTTTTAAAAGAAGAGACAAGAGACTCTCTAGGCTCAAACTCAATTCCCAACTATCAAGTCTAAATTTTGAGGTGGAATATGGTAAGGGGGCTCGAATCCATCTCTATAAACGTTACTAATAACAGTAGTGTAAAAATTCATGATGACAATTGCTGATTCGTCGACATCCAAGACTTGGACTCTGTTAGAGGACATGCCGGGAAAGGAGCTTGCAGGGACACAGAAAGGTTCAGACTTTGAGAGGAAAATGACGAGATCTCCAATGTCTTAGAGTGTAAATGGTGTTTCCTTCAGCGTCTAGCCTGAACACCATTAAAAGCTCTGTTTTCATTTTGGCAATACCCTTGACGACCTTGACGGTCTTCTTGTACAGCTTAACCATGAAAGTTTCACCGATGGTTATTGACTCCACCAAGTGTTCGCTTGTGTAGCACGAATCCAGAAGGTCTCGTTTGGCCTTGGTCAGCTTTGGAAGGTTTTGAAACCGCAAGATCTGCAGCTTTGGGTTCTTGCTGTGTTTGCAGAGATCCCATGATCCGACTAGGTGGCCTCCAGATCCGGGTATGTGAAACATGTCGTGATTCTTGGAAAACATGACAGGGGAGGAGAAGAAGCAGGGATTTTTTCGATTTTGATGTTGGTCCACTCTGGGTTACTTTGAGCGGGTCTGCAAAAGCTGAGCTGAGGTCCCAAGAACTTGACAGCCACGACACAGTCCTCATCCTCAGGAGAAGACGAGGACATGGCCACGTTGGTCACAACTTGGGTTTGGCAATTAGGAAGAGTCACAAGAGGAGGCAGGGGAATGCGTTTCGGGTTTGTATCCGGGTGGTTCAGATCAATGTCTCGGAGACGCAACATGTCGTCCTTCAAAGTAGGTAGCCATCCATTGAATGATCCTATCGTTCCCGTTTCCTTAATCAACTCTTTACGCAACTCGTATTTCTTCTCTTCCTTCTCTTCCAAAGGAAATATATAACCACGAGGCTTCAATCCAGGGGTCATATTCTCAAATTTTGAACGCTTCGCTCCAAAAGGACCAGCGCAGATGAAGATACAAGGAAGATTTTGCGGCAAGGAAGAAGATGAGAAGCCATTAGCGTGAAGAGGAGAAGATCTTACCAACATAGGTTTCCGAAAGCAGAGGTTCGAGGGCTCGCTGAAAAGCAGAGACATGAATAATGAATCTTCTTTAGAGAAAAACAAGAGAATTAAGAAACAAAGAAAGAAAGAAAGAAAAAGAAAAATAAAACTCTAATTGAAGAATTGGTAATGTTCACATCTAAAACCCTTGCTTTAATACATAGGAAAGGTCAAGGAAGTTTGAGGCAATAACATGTCTGTTATGCTCTTAGATGTTCTGGGTCGCACGCGCGCTACACTGATGTAATCAACAAGTTCACACCTTCGCCAACAAGTCCGGGTAATTTTTGAAATTTCATCGTGATGGGAATAAATCATTGCAATTGTTGGTATTCAACGGAGAATTTCTAGTAAGCGCGAGTCATAAGCTCCCCACGCTTCCCATCTCCAAGAATTGATAATGTTCACATCTAAAACCCTTGCTTTAATACATAGGAAAGGTCAAGGAAGTTTGAGACAATAACAGGTCTGTCATGCCCTTAGATGTTCTGAGCCGCACACGCGCTACACTGATATAATCAACAAGTTCACACCTTGGCCAACAGATCCAGGTAATTTTTGAAATTTCATCGTGATGGGAATAAATCATTGCAATTGTTGGTATTCAACGAGGAATTTCTAATAAGCGCGAGTCATCAGCTCCCCACTCTTCCCATCTCCAAAATTAATTATGATCTTTATGGATTTTTTTTTTTTGGAAAGGATTTTATGAGTTTTTTTCTTTCCCATAAGTCCTTTTGGTCGTGGTATGGTTTACCTATTTTCACACATCTATCTAATCACATTTTTTTTTTTTGGTGTCTTAAGAGTAGAAAAAAACACGGACTAATGCTTATAAAGAGACATTATTGTTATTTAATTTTATCAAATAACAATAAAATTAAAAAACACCTCAAATCTAGGTAGTAAAGATTGTATATTTGAAATGAAAATTCAGTTTGTTTGCGATTTATAAAGAGACATACAACTAAAAAATTAGAGTTTTCGATCAATAAAACAATATTTCAAATCATTATTTTTAGACAAAATAAATTTTTAATAAAAATATATAAATAAATTATAATATAAATTGCAGGAATTTTCGGGTAAGTCCGGATCCGGCCGGATTTAAACCTAAAAATCTATTAGTCCGAATGAGTTTGACCAAAAAAATCCGATTTTTTTGAACTTATATATTAAAGTCTAAATCTTTTATTTTCCAGGATCGAGCCTAACCGGACTAATAAAGGATTTCCCGGTGGTCCTGTTTTGTTTTCTTTCAAATTTTCAAATAAGAAGAAGGATTCATATTATTTTCGACGCCCATGTGCTCGTCCCATCCGGTGGCTCTCCCGATGGTCTTGTTTTGTCTCCAATCTCCATCATAGTCGCGTTTTGGTCGCTCGTCGCCGAAACCCTAGAATCGCTCATCATCCGAAATTTTTTTTTAAAAAAAGTTAGTCTTTTAACAAAAAAAAAAAAGAACTATTTCTTTCTCTCTGCCACGTTTATCATTTATCAAGTCGAAGAAATCCTAATCGGAAAGTTCTTTCGCTTCCCTCTCTGCAATCCTCTCTGTGCACTTCAATTCTGGCTGCACTTCTTTCATTCAAATTGGAAAGTTCTGAGGTCCTTCTCTGCAATTTGATAAATAGATTAAAAAAAAAACCCTAGTCCAATGGAAAAATCCTTCTCGGCAATTATTCTCTGCAAAATCTCTCAGCGCTCTGCAATTTCTCTCTGCCATATGCACTTCTCTCAATCAAACATGAAAGGTGATACTATGAGAGGTCAGATTAGTTTTCTTTCAAATTTTCAAATAAGAAGAACGATTCATCGACCCCATATAGCTCATTCTTTATCTTTTTTTGTATCAATGGCATCTCTTCTTTGCTTTTGCCCTCCCCCTCCAATTCCTCTTCTCAAAAAACCTTTGCAAAACCTTTACCCACCTTGAAACCAAAGAGAACCCTCAATGAGAGTCACAACAGTGAAAAACTCTTTTTCACTTCCTTCGTGTAAGGAGTTTTGAAGAACCTTTATCTCCCCACCACACTCTAATGTTATCAAGTATGATCATTGGGTTCACCTAGCTGTAACTCATCATTCGAAATTAAAAAAAAAAAGTTTGTGGTTTAACAAACGCAAAAAAAAAGGAAATAACTATTTCTCTCTCTCTGACACGTTTTGTCATTTATCAAGTCGAAGAAATTCTAATCGAAAAATTCGTTCACTTCCCTCTCTGAAATCCTCTCTGTTCACTGCAATTATGGCTGCAATTCTTTCATTCAAATTGGAAAGTTCTGATGGAACACAAAAGTAATTCCATGAGAGGTCCTGATAAATAGATTAAAAAAAAAACCCTAATCCAATGCAAAAATCATTCTCGGCAATTATTCTCTGCAAAATCTCTCAGCTCTCTGCAATTTCTCTATGCCATCTGCACTTCTCTCAATCAAACATGAAAAGTGATACTATGAGAGGTCAGATTAGTTTTCTTTCAAATTTTTAAATAAGAAGAACGATTCATCGACCCCATATAGCTCATTCTTCATCTTTTTTTCTTCTTCATCTTTTTTTGTATCAATGGCATCTCTTCTTTGCTTTTTCCCTCCCCCTCCGATTCCTCTTCTCAAAAAACTTTTGCAAAACCTTTACCCACCTTGAAACCAAAGAGAACACTGAAATGTTCTGTTCTCAATGAGAGTCACAGTAGTGAAAAACTCTTTTTCACTTCCTTCGTGTAAGGAGTTTTGAAGAACCTTTATCTCCCCACCACACTCTGATGTTATCAAGTATGATCACTGGGTTCATCTAGCTGTAACTCATCATCCGAAATTTAAAAAAAAAAAAATAGTTTGTGGTTTAACAAACGCAAAAAAAGAAATAATTATTTCTCTCTCTGACACGTTTTATCATTTATCAAGTCGAAAAAATTCTAATTGAAAAGTTATTTCACTCCCCTCTGTGCACTGCAATTATGGCTCCAATTCTTTCATTCAAATTGGAAAGTTCTGATGGAACACAAAAGTGATTCCATGAGACGCCCTTCTCTGCAATTTGATAATAGATTTAAAAAAAACTCTAATCTAATGAAAAATCCTTCTCGGCAATTTTTCTCTGCAAAATCTCTCAGCGCTCTGCAATTTCTCTCTGCCATCTGCACTTCTCTCAATCAAACATGAAAGGTGATACTATGAGAGGTCAGATCAATTTAATTAGTTTTCTTTCAAATTTTCAAATAAGAAGAACGATTCATCGACCCCATATAGCTCATTCTTCATCAAATTTTTTTTATTGATTGTAGTTTTTTCTTGTGTGTTTAAATTCTTCGTTCTTATTTCTTAGTTTCTATTTGTTTTTAACTTTTTTTTTTCTTTTTGAACTAAATTTTATGGTTTAACTTTTTTGATACGACTTAAAATGCATGTATCTCATAAACGAAAAGGAGAGTGGATACAGAGATTCTACCTTTAAAAAAAAAATAGATACATGTTTCTCGAATCCCTTAAACGATGAATTTAATGGTTTTATTTTTTCCTTTTATATCTGCAAATTGATTTGTTATTTGTTATCTTTATTAATGACGATACCACGAAAAATAACTACCATTTTCGCATGGGAAATTCAAGGGGTTTACTTCGCTTGCGCTCCAAGTTTTCAAATATATATAAGATTCTAAAAACATAACAATAATCTGTTTCTTTTGTTGTTGTAGGTGAATCAATCACACATCTCCTCGAGAATAAAGAGATCAAAAGGGCACACAAAAGAAAAAGGAAAACCTTAAAAACCCGATTGAATGGATCGTTTTAGCAGAAGATTTCTTATGTTTCTATTGATCATACTTTTAACTTAATTATTTTTCTGAAAAGTTATGATAAAGCAAAAATGTTTGTTTAGATTCATGTGATGTGTGGAAATTTCTTGGTCTAATGGTTAATTAAAATCTGCAATTTCTCAGATTCGATATGGGTTTTAAATCTTAAAGAATGCGATTAATTATCAATATACAGATTAATGGAGATAAATTTCGTAGAAAATTTTCAGCGTGGTATAAGTGAATCCCATCAACCGTGAAATCAATCGTAGTTCTTCAAAAGGCGGTAAAATTGTCCGTTGTATTATCATCATATATAGTACCGTGCCAACACATTTGAATGCCTAAAACAATTTTTAAAATCGTGGCCTTATTTAATTTATAAATGTATAATTTTGTAAACTTAAAATTATGATTTGAATGTTTAAACTATCATTTGAAAACTCAAAACTCATGAATCCAAAATCTTGCAGAAAATGTACCAACAAAACCTATGAATCTTGACCAAATTAATTAACAATATATTGATTTTTTTTGGTCAATATATTGGCTGGAAAATGTACCAACAAAACCAATGAATCTTGACCAGCAATATATTGATTTTTTTTTTTTTTTTTAACTTATGATCTGAGCTTGTCTTGAAAAACATTTCAATTTGGTAAAATCTCTCTTTCTGTCGGACCTGTTTCATTTTCACAAAACCCTTGTTGATCCTGACGGTCTTCTTGTACCTCTTAAGCAAGAAAGTATCGCCGGTTGTTGTTGATTCCACCAAGTGTTCGGTTGTGTAGCACGAATCGAGAAGGTCTCGTTTGGGCTTGGTCAGCTTTGGAAGGTGTTTACACCGCAAGATCTGCAGCTTCGGGTTATCGCTGTCTTTGCAGGGATCCCACGATGGTTTTTTTGTTGTTTTTTTTTTTTTGGAACTAAAAGAGAAATCTTCGTTTATAAGATCCTCCTCTTCTCTCTAAACCTCTACATTAATACAATACAGATTCAAAACATAGATTAACAGAGAAATTAGAGACATGGAGTTTAAGCTCAACAAACAGATACATGAACACTAAACAGTCATCAAACAGAAACGCCATTGAAAATAAAGCTACATAGAGCGTACAAGATATGTCGCTTCTCTATCTCTATTCATTTCTATTAACCTTAAGAGACGTAACGTTTGTATTCAAATTTAATCACAATGTAGGAGATACCACTAAGCCAAATCGTCTCAAGTACAAAGAACATAAGGGTAGTTAGAAATTTTAAATAGTAAAACTTTGATCCCATCATAATTGTTAATATAACCACGATCAGGATACTATTGACTATCAACTCCTGCGAAATACAGTATAACCAGTCTGGATTTGCTAGAAACAAAGTTTCTTACTTAAACCAAATTAATTGATAAAAACACCGAGTTCGGAGAAACCTCTAATAATAAATACTCTAGAATGAAAAAAATAAAAAAAATCCCGAAATAATAGTTTCAACGTTAAAAAAAAAAACAACAGAAAAGTCAAAGAAAACCATTAATTCCAGTCTTTGCGCCACTTTTAGTCAACTTCCTCCATCTTGCTACCTTCGGCATCAGCATCATCTTCAAGCGGAGGCATCTCTGCATCGGCTTCAACAGCATCATCCTCATCAATGCTCAGTCCAAGCTTCAACATCCTGTGGATTCTGCTCCCGAAAGTGTTTGGCTCGTCGAGGCTGAAACCAGAAGTGAGAAGAGCAGTCTCAAAGAGAAGAAGAACAAGATCCTTCACAGACTTATCGTTCTTATCAGCTTCAGCTCTCTTTCTCAGCTCGTCCATGATAGAATTCTCAGGATTGATCTCCATCGTCTTCTTGCTCGACATGTAACCAGCCATACTGCTATCTCTCAAAGCTTGAGCTTTCATGATCCTCTCCATGTTTGCAGTCCAGCCGTATTCGCCTGTCACAAGACAGCACGGCGAGTCCACAACACGGTCAGAGACGATAACATTCTCGACCTTGTCACCCAAAACGTCCTTGATCACTTTGCAGAGTCCTTCAAACTTCTCCTTTAGCTCTTCCTTCTTCTTCTTCTCGTCCTCAGACTCTTCTAGTTTCAGACCTTCCTTGGTTGCAGAGACGAGTTTCTTTCCCTCAAACTCCTTGAGCTGACCAATGGCGTACTCATCGATTGCATCAACCATGTAAAGAACTTCATACCCTTTCTTCTTGAGCTTCTCGAGGAATGGGGAGTTCTCAACAGCCTTTTTGCTCTCACCGGTGATGTAGAAGATATCGTCCTGGCCTTCCTTCATCCTTGTCACGTAATCCTTGAGGCTGGTCAATTCGTCGCCGCTCTTGGTTGAGTGGTAACGGAGCAACTCAGCGATCTTAGTCCTGTTTTGAGAGTCCTCATGAATACCAAGCTTCAGGTTCTTAGAGAAAGCTTCGTAGAACTTGTTGTAGTCCTCCTTGTTCTCAGCAATCTCAAAGAAGAGCTCCAGGCACTTCTTCACGAGGTTCTTGCGGATGACCTTAAGGATCTTGTTCTGCTGCAACGTCTCTCGTGAGATGTTGAGAGGAAGATCTTCAGAGTCAACAATACCTTTGACGAATCCAAGGTACTCTGGAATGATGTCCTCACAGTTGTCCATGATGAAGACACGACGGACGTAGAGCTTGATGTTGTTCGGCTTCTTCTTAGTGTCAAAGAGATCAAAAGGAGCCCTCTTGGGAACAAAGAGGATAGCTTTGAACTCGAGCTGTCCTTCAACAGAAAAGTGCTTCACAGCCAAATGCTCTTCCCAGTCATTGCTCAGACTCTTGTAGAAAGCAGCGTACTCCTCCTTGTTGATCTCCTCTGGTTTCCTCATCCAGATAGGCTTCTGCTTGTTCACCAGCTCCCACTCATTAGAAACCTCCTTAATCTTCTTCTTTTTCTTCTCCTCCTTTTCTTTCTCCTCATCTACCTCCTCAACCTTTCCTTCCTCGTCCTTCTTCTCTTCCTCGTCTTCGTCATCAGAAATCTCCTTCTCGATGGTCTTCTCAACCCAAAGGGAGATCGGGTAGCTGATGAACTCAGAGTGCTTCTTGACCAAATCCTTAAGCCTCCTCTCCTCAAGGTACTCCAACTGGTCTTCCTTGAGGTAGAGTGTCATCTTCGTACCCCTACCAAGACTCTCGCCAGAGGTGTCTCTGGTAACGGTGAAAGACCCACCGGCCTGAGACTCCCACACGTACTGCTCATCGTCGTTGTGCTTGGTGGTGACAATAACCTTGTCAGCAACCAGGTAAGCCGAGTAGAAACCAACACCAAACTGCCCAATCATGCTAACATCAGCCCCAGCAGCCAATGCCTCCATGAACTCCTTGGTACCAGACCTCGCAATTGTTCCGAGGTTGTTAACCAAATCTGTACGATAGAACAAACACGCATTATTAGCCAAAACACAGAGATGCAGGATTCAAAAAACAACAAAACCCAAGAGAAATTGTTTCTTCAGGTCGGTCAATACATACCAGCCTTGGTCATCCCGATACCACTATCGATAATGGTCAATGTGTTGTTAGTCTTGTCAGGAATGATGCGGATGAAGAGCTCCGGCTGACCATCGAGCTTGCTCTTGTCGGTCAAGGACTCGAACCTGATCTTGTCCAAAGCCTGTTTTCATCGCAACAAAAAACTCAATCGTAAGCAACAAATACACAGAACATATACAAACAAGTGAATGCGTTTTAAAGGTTAATCTATCTCACAAGTGACATAAAAAATCGATCTGAATTTTGATATCTAAGAGGAAACTGCTTAAACCCATGGTAGCGACACCATACGTAATAAACAGATTTGGATTATATCATAGAGTTCCCTAGTTCAATTAGTTACCCAAATCCTCAAATCGGAGAGAACAGTAACCCTAATAATCAAACCTAATAATCTACGGATCGAGCCGCTAAACCAATCGAATGAGGTACAGAAACGAAGGGGGAAAAGAGAGACGTACATCGGAGGAGTTACTGATGAGTTCACGAAGGAAGATCTCCTTGTTGCTGTAAAAGGTATTGATGATGAGGGAGAGCAATTGGTTGATCTCGGCCTGGAAAGCAAAAGTCTCTGCGTCGGCGGCCATCTCGCTGATCGGAATTCTAGCTAACTCGAGTTCTAGGGTTTATGAAGCAGATTTAGAAAAGCGATTAGAGTTTGTTTCTTGAGAGAGCAGACAAGTATTGATGCGAAATAGAGGAGGAGAAGTTATGCGTATATATACATAATTAGTGGGATCCATAGAGAGTTTCTAGATCCTTTGCTAGTTCGAGTTTCCAGATCCTTCTATGTGAGATCCATTATGCTAATTTAAGCTATTTGGACCCCACCTAACATAATCTACGTCGTTAGGAATGATATAATTGGTGTAATTTATTTTCCTTTTTTCCGCCAACAGATGTAATTTACTATTTTTAATTTCTTTGACAACTTGTAATTTGCTAGTATTTCTTTTACCTTACTTTTGCTATATTTCTATTTCGTTATCAGAGCATCTACAACCCATAATTGCATTTTTTATTACAAAATACAATAAGTGCAAAATGCAATTAGATTTCTCTCCAACCCATAATTGCATTTTCCATGTCAAAAATAATATTTTTAGTATATTCTTATTTTTTTATTTTATTATTAATTGTTAATTATACATATTTTCTTTAAAATTTACAATTTGACCCAATTATTTACTTTCTCTCAAAATTTCCATAAGTTATGATATTTTTGAAATTTCATTATTATAATTAAAAAAAAACACATTACACTACATAAAAATGAAAAAAAAAAACACATTACACTACATAAAAATGAAAAAAAAAACACATTACAATACACTTATTAAGTAACCAATCGTTGTTGTACTAAATTTATTTTCTTTTATTTTTAATTCCAGTACTTTTTAATTATTTTAAATTTAGTATAATGTTTTTATATTTAATATTAAATAATGTTATTTGCATTTTAATTTTATATATTAGAGTGTTTTAATATTTATAATCATCAAAAAAAATCATCATCAAAATAATTATTTATAACTCTAAAAGTAAAAGTATCTAAAATTTGAAGAACTATTTTATAAATAAAAAAGTTCAATTGCAAAATGCAATTGAAAATGAGATGGTTCCATATTTGAAACAAAAAATGGCATTATACCATTTTGCAATTGAAAATTAGATTGGGTTGGATCAAAATTTATTACAAAATACAATTTGACACCAAATTTAGTATTGGGTTGGAGATGCTCTTACTAAAACTTATTACCAAAAAAAAAAACTTTGGCCGTTCCAAATACAATATTAAATGTGCATATTTTTGTAAACTAAAGTTTTACATATTTCCCTTATATTGGTTTATGTAAAAGAAAAATACATATTTCCGTAAAAAAAGATTAAAAAAAATACACATGTTTAGGAAAAAAAATGAAAAGATAGAGAAAAAAAATATTTTGTTGCGTAGTTGAACCATTTTAAACAACATTGAATCAGAACTATAACCAAAACTCAAACATAACAAAATCAGACTGAGAAACCAACCCAGTATAACAAAACCAAATTCAAAATTTCAAATCTTAAAAAAAATGTTCAAATCTTTTTAAAAAAGGAAAAAAAGAAAAAAAAATGTTCAAATCTTAGCTACTAGCTACGCCTAAAACGCTGCCGTTTATGAGGGAGCTGTAGCAAGGAGTCCTTCTTCTTCAATTCAACGTCTACCGGTTTTCTTAGCTCCGACCTAAATCACCGATCGTCGGCGTACTAGTAGTGGTGTTTCGATTCCCTCGAAGATGGCACAAGGCTGGTTTTCGATGAGCGGCAGTAGCAGCGGAGATCAGCAGCAAACGGGAACGTCTCTGCTTGCTGATTGGAATTCTTACGCTGCCTCGAGAGATTTCGAAGAAGATAGCTGAAAGTTTAGGGTTCTATATCGAATCCGCCGTTAAATCTGCCAACGATACCGTTTCGGGGTACCTTTAATGTGTAAGCGATCCATCTCTCTATGACATCATTATCTGTATTTCAAAAGGTTTTTTTCTATGGATTCTTCAGCTTATGGAGTGTATATCGTGAATATGTATTTTAGAAATTCGGGGGTTTTAGTCTGTAGTGATGATTGGGTGTGTTAGCAAATCAGGAAGTAGACTAATCATTCGAATAATTCACCAAAGCTTGGAGCTACACTTAGTGAATGGATTTGATTAGTGCTTTGATTTAGCAGAATACGCAGATTCTGTTTTTGTCTTCTCTACTTGTCTCTTTGGCATCAAAGCAGTCACAAAGGGTCTCTTCTTAAGTCAAATACACAGATTCTTGTATTTTCATAAGCCTTTATGTTGAATCAAGTATGGTCTATTATGGATTATGATGGACCTGTCAGATTGTATTTTCGTTGCTGTGTTTTATATGCAAAAACATGTTCATCTCTTCGTTAACCGGGTTTGGATGAGAAGAAGTTTCTATGATTTTAAAATTTTGCCTGTAATCTGTTGCCAAGGATCTTCTTTGATTTCTGGCGTTCTTATTCTTTTTCTTGATTTTGCACCTCCGTACCTTCCTACAAGTGTTACTCTGTTTTCTTGATTTGTTGAAACTTTTTGTCTCTAAATTGTTTAACAGTTTTTCGAAAGGAGTTAAGAGGTCTTCCAGGGAATTTGCAGTCTGCAACAAGCAGCATGCCCTCAGGAAAAGCGTTGATGTATTTCGGTTTACTCCTAGCGAGTGGTGTATTCTTCGTCTTCATCGCCTTCACAATGTTTCTTCCAGTCATGGTGCTTATGCCACAGAAATTTGCAATATGTTTTACCCTTTGATGTGGATTTATCATCGGATCATTCTTCGCTCTCCGTGGCCCACAAAATCAACTCGCTCACATGTCATCAAGAGAGGTAGTAACAAGACCTAGTTCTGTCTACATTCTTATATATGCACTAGCTTGTATATCATTACATTTTTTTTCTTTCCTTGTTTGCTGGCTTCTCCAGAGGCTTCCACAAACTCTAGGTTTCATTGCCACCATGGTTGGTACCATATATGTCTCAATGGTGCTTCATAGCTACATTCTCTCCGTGCTTTTCTCTGCGTTACAGGTACTCAGTTTCCTCTTCCCCATCACAAATCTGGTTTGTAAGAAGTTTTTTTTCCCCTTCTGTCTAGTAAGTTCTTGCATCGAAAATGGGTTTAGTAACAAACATTTAGTCTTTCTTAATACTGTTTCTAAATACAAAAGTAAGGTGTATGAATTAGTATGAAGAAAGAAACTGCAAATGCCATCTCTCCTTGGCTTGTTTTGCAGCTTTTATCTTACTTCCAAGCTAAAACAGCTATGATTTTTTATTACTCCGTCATTCTCAGCTGATCTGGACTTCACTGACATCTAAACTTTCAGAACTCCGTTAAACAGAACCTTTGTGTCAATTTAAAGATAACTCGCACATTCTGTAAGCAAAGATTCTCATAAAAACTCTTGTATCTGATCTTTGTGAATCCATAGGTAATTGCGCTGGCTTATTACTGTATATCCTACTTCCCCGGTGGATCATCGGGAATGAAGTTCCTAAGTTCTGCTCTTAACTCCTCCGTGCTCAGAATTTTTGGGAGATGAGCTTCCGCATCCATCTATTGAAAGTAAAAAGCTATATAACCTGATTCTCTGGTGTATAAAGAAAGATCTCACAGTTCCTTTTTTTTTATATATATCCTCCTCATTAACAGTGATTAGATAGCAAATCTGGGAAAAATATGTTGGTGCAAAGTCTCAAAGTTTTGTTATAACTTTTCTGTTTTGATTTTGTTTCCCTGCCAAATTAGTTCAAATCACCATATCCACTGCCCACTGGATGACAAGTGGAACTTGAACAATTACTTGTGGATACTGACAAGTGAAACTTAAAAAGTTACTTTTGTGGATATAGCAGCGTTCTCTAGAGTTAAGATTTCATTTTGTAAGCTCAGTTTTTCTTGTTGTGAATTGGTGCATCAGAATTAAGAACTTCAGATATTGAGATATGCGCAGTGACATACCTCACTTATAGTCTTATACAGAGTGCAAATGAATGAAATTCATTTCATATCTATATAGCTGGGCCCAAAAAAAGTATGTTACTAAATGATTTGGGCCTTTAAATGGGCCCCATCAATCAAAGGGACTCGTCAATATTAGAGACTGGCTTTGATCACCAATAATGCAAGGCTAGCTCTTAATTTCTAATAATCAATTTTAATTAAGGGAAATGTGGGTGTAAAGTATCAAGGTTTTTTTTGTTAAATTTTCATTTTCTCGTTTCTATCTTGTGTAAAGTCATAAAATTTTGTTTAAATTTTTCTATTTTGATTCTTTTTTTTCTACCAAATTAGTTCAAATCACCAGCCATACTAGATGACAAGTGGAACTTGAACAGTTACTTTGTGGATACTAACAAATGGAACTTGAATAGTTACTTTGTGGATACTGACAGATTGAACTTGAACAATTACTTTGTGGACAAATAATTTTGTTTATTTTCCCTACACCATAAAACTCTGTCTATTCTCTCCAAATAATTTTGTTCTGTTTAATCCCCCAAAAAAAATTTGCTACTAAATGATTTGGGATTTTATTTAGGCCATATCAGTCAAAGGGACTTTGTCAATATTAGAGACGGGCTTTGATCAAAAGATCACCAATAATGCAAGACTAGCTCTTAACTTTTAATTATAATCAACATTAATTAAGGGAAACCCCCACTGAAAAGCGTTCAAAATTTGACCGTTAGTGGACAAAACTAATTGGCATTAGTGCAAGTGAGACTGTTTAATCTTTAGTTAATAAAGCAAAGGCTATTAGGTTAACACAAGGGAGCCAATCTAATAAACATATCACACAATTCATTTAGAGATTAATCAATGTGACGAGAAACCCAAGTCCTGGAAATACGGAAGGAATATTTGACCCTTTAATTTACACCTTTCATCACACGTATTATATTATGAACCATTAAACATAAAAGGCCCATTAATTTCATTAAATTAAAATATTTATCATAAACAACAAATATTGATTGCAAAAGCTCAACTTCTCCACTAAGCAATGTTAGTTTTAAAGACGCATCAAGTTAGTGTGTGTTGTGTTGTTTATAATCTTTCTAAAAACATTACTTTATTTTGTCTATTATTTATTATGTGAAAACACTGAAAAGTGATATGAAAGGAAAAAAAGAAGTAAAAAAGATTAACCAAAAAGCAGTTTTAAAAGGCTGAGATATCATCACGGTAAGATTTTTCATGGTTAAGCAAAAACTTAATAAAAGATTAAAATAATATGATCAGAAAATAAGAGAATATAAAATCAGAAAAAGAAGCTGAAAGGAAAAAAAAAAGCTGAAAATTAATTAACCAGGCTGCATGATCAAAAGGACGAGAAAAGAGTGGAAGGTGAGTACACATATATACACACTTATATTATGTTCATACTTCAAAAAACCATAAACTTTTCTACAATATTTATAAATAAAAAAAGGTGATAATTTTGACATTTTGTTTACTATACAAGCTGATTGTCCGAGCCTATGTTTTTAAGTATAATTACTAGGGCATGAATTGTCCACCTTCGATTTTCCATTAACCAATGCAATACGCATATACAATACAATAAAACCGACTTGAAAACATGTTTAATATTAACAGTTTTGAGTTTCGATCTAATAAAATCCGATTGAAAAAAAAAAAAAAAGGCTCTGAAATAATTGGAGTTAAAAAGGTGCGAGTGCAATCCTTTGGTAGAAGGAATGAGCACGTGTGGTTGTTGTCATCACAAAAAAGGTCACTATTATGATTTCCCTCTTAAAGCCACATCTCATTCTCATTGGGCCCATCTCATTTCACATCATACGTAACATACCTACATTACAACACACAAAAATGTCTACTTACACACACATTCATGTATATATCATCAGTTTTACATTTACACACGTCTTATATATACTTTCCTAAATTTATTATACAACAAACTATATATAATAGGTTTCACACTTGATATGAAGATGTCCCAAATTAGTAATCAATTCCTTTATCCATTACTATCTACTATATATGTGCGTATATGGATTAATATATCTCATGTTTTTTTCTTTGAACTTTTAATATCTCATGTTGAATTGAAACATTCCGTGGTTCATAATCTTTGTCGGGATTTAACCGAAGTAGATGATATATCACATATTTTGATTTGTGTCGAAATTAATGTATGTTTGTATGTATGAGCTTTGATTATTGAACGAGGTGCATCCGTCTATGCATGTTTTTATGTATTGAATATATGTAGAACATGTCACGACGGCGAGATTTCTCTACTATGATAAAATAGAGGAAAATTCTTATATATAATTTTTAAAAATAGATGCAACTCATACAAGCATCGATTTGTTTGAGAAAAATACTACAAGGTTTTAAAATATCAAAAATACTACAAGGAAGTTTGCAAATGGCTCAGGACGTTTAAGAATTGGTCCTAAAGATGTAGGATATATTAAATTCTTCAAAATTGAAAATTCTTAGTAGTTTTGTTTGTATTATTTTTAAGCCGTGAAAGGTTTAGAAAACGAAATATGGTTTTCTCACTATAGTGGCTTCGGGGTCGTATCGTATGAGTATTTACGAAATAACGACCAATGGATTTTTATTAACATGGCCACTTATCCTTAGATCTAGATATACATATATACAGCATTATCATGATCAGCGATAATATATGTTATATTCATTGGATCGACAAATTAACAATTAAATAAATAATTTTGATCGATGCCCACTTCTTTTCACACTTCTGTACTTCTGCCACTACATTCTTGGACTGCTTCTGCTGCTAAATACCCCACAATGGACCATATTTCATTATAATTAAATTTATGAAACTGATACAGACAAATGCATGTATTAATTTAATTAAAAGAAAATTAAGTTAAAAATTGCCCATCATAGTCATAGATCAGATCCCACCTTTTTTAATTTCTAATACTTACTTCGTGCTGATTTATCCACTAAACAAAGCTTAACTATCCAAAATTCCACATTATATAATATATATATAACATAACCATCGGTTTTTGAGGCCCTAAACGAGTTAAAATAAATAACTGGTAATACCAAATGCTAACTATTATATAAGTGACTGTTTCAAATGTTTTGTCTTCAGGCACAATATTGAATGAATGTATATGGCGTACGTAATTATTGTTTTAGATACTCAAACCAATCACACACACACAAAAAATAAACATTTGCGTAGTTTTAAAACGGAGTTTTCATCATATCCTAGATTGAATATATAGATGTATTTTGTATTCTATCATCATGTGGTGAGATTTCTGACCTAATCGAAACGTGATATAGATCCAGATCTTGTTCCATTGTCGTAATCAAGTTTACTTTTTTTAATTTATCTTAATTGTTATCATCACTATCAACTTTGTTGAAAGTAATCTAAACCATATCACCCTTCATTATAATAAAAATCATCACCCTTAATTCATCGCATTCATCCATGCGAAAGTTTTGAGATGATGAATGAATTTAAATTTTAGGTTCGATTCAGGAAACCTAATTACTAAATATATATATATATATGTATATATATGTGATTCTTTTCCCCCAAGTGACAATATAGAAATTGGAAGCTGCTTAGTTATAAGTTATAACAGTCATTAATTGTCTAGATTGTTTTGAATAATGATAGCTGCGATGGACAAAAGAAACAATAGGGACCATCTAATGATAATAATAAGATTTGAGAAACAAATATAAATTTTCACAAGTTTGGAAAATACAGTTGGGCGCTTGTCTTTTCTCTTGAATCTTTTGCTGTCTCTTTACTTCCTTCTTGTTTGTTGGTTTTTGGTTTTATTAGTTTTCCCTTTTATTTTCCTCTTTATGGACCATATTCATTTAACTCTTGCCACACATGTTCATCGCTTTTTTTTTGTTGTTGTTGTTAAAGATCGCTTATTTATTTATTTATTTACTAAAACAAACCAGTATAACTTATAAATCAGATTATAAAAGTTAATAAACAAAGGTTGGCAAAATCGAGAGTCAAATTCAAAGAGACATTCATTCAATTAGGGATATTAATTATATTTTTAGAATGCCGCAAAAAACGAACATACTATTTAATATTTTTACTAAAATCATTTGCAAATACAAGTATTTTAGAGACGTTTACATTTCTCTTAGCATAAAGTTTCCCACGTTACCCAATACGGATAAAACGTTCGAACCGGAGTCCAATCTACAAAATGATCAAAGTGCCCTACACTGACTGTGTATGTACACACGGTGGAATTGAATTCAAAACTTCAGCAAATTTATGTTTTTAGGTTTAAAGTCGAGATCATTGTATACCACCATGCGCCAGAGAACACCTTACTCATACTCACTACTTAGTAGTTAAGTTTGATCAGTTTAGAGACACGTATATATATAACAAATGTATATGTATAAGCTTTATATATAGAGACTATATAAATGTGGTTGACCCCGAGACATATTCGTATTTTTATGAGAAAGAAACTTGTTATATAGTTGTTAGTTTGTTACCATTAATATAACTCTGTAGAAAGAAGGAATATTTGTTGTCAATAACGTACAACAAAAATTACACATTGCGAAACATATATCGTCAATTATATGATTAATATCACCATTTTTCAAGTGCAATATACGGTAATTGGAGTAGTACACACTATTCCATAACTAATTACCCACGGAATAAAACTATGGTGTCGAAATGCTTTCTCTCACTTTACTATATAAATCATGTAAATCTGTGTATAGCACATGACCATCTCTCTATACATATATATATTAATACATATTTAATCTTTTGATGCTACTATGGCATGTGACTTGAAGTGTGGTATTATATCTTCATATTATATAATCTTCTTGACCTAATGATGCTTGACCCATGATCTTAATTTTAATTTACTTTATCTTTTCCCCCTTTTTTTTTTGTTGTTTTTGTCCCCTTCCCCTTTCTTAAATTTATAATCAGGTTATCTAAATTTTCAATCCAAGAAGTTGGTTCTAAACAGCGTCATCTTAATTCAATACATTAATAAACTACGTATTACAAGTGTAATGAAGAAACGGGTGCATGTGTGGTGAATCCCATTCAAATCTACGGTACATGTCTTTACAATTTTCTTTTCATGTTTCCAACATATCTTGTTTTTTCTTTCAAAACAATCAATTATCCTAAGTTTTTAACCTATAGCTAAACCATCTTCAATCATAATTTCGTTATTAGATATCCAATGTATACAAATCTCTTAGTTCTTCTTAAGCATGCATGCATATACATCATACATGTGTGTGTGGATGTGTAAATATGTATCAACAGTAGTATACTAATATAATTACAGCGAATGAAATGGACCGACAAGATGAGCAGAGCTGAGCAATAGTTAAAAAAAAAAAACTAATCTTTCGCATAAATTCCTAGCTTGCATGTGCATTTCACTCTCTTCAAGATTCTAGGTTTGGACTTCTAATTTAATAACTTTTATAATAAACCCAGAGTAGATATCTCCATCTTTCTTTCTGTCATTAAATTTTATTTTCATTTTTATTTTTACAACTACTTCCGACTCTCCCAAAGTAAACAAATAATAACAACAGTTGTAAGAAAAAAAAAAGCAATCCAGAATTGTCTAAATTTTTCTGTGTTAAGCATAGTTCATTATAGGGAGTAGTATATTCAACATAAATCATTATTGGTAACAAGACATTAACCATTATTGATTTCAGTGATATTGTCTTCTTTTGTTTTTTGGAAAATATGAATCGAGAAATAACAAAACAATATATAGGGCATTTTCTGTTTTCAAAAAAAAAATATATATATATATATATAGGGCATTTTTTTGTCATAACAATAGGCCATTTAACATGTAATTTTTCTTGCTGTCAAAAAAAAAAAACATGTAATTTTTCTCACAAATTTTGTTTTCAGCATTTATGACTTATAGAAGTTGCAACTGGAACAGTATATAGTAGTAGTATATACTGTAAGAAAAAGGAATAAAATCTATTTTTTTGTCATCTTAATTTTATTAAAACCTTGAAGGATACAGTAGAAGGATACAGAGACTGGTACATTGAAGGATACATAAAACCGAACAAACACAAATAAATACAAAGTGAAATCGTTAAACTGCTAATTAGAAGAGAGCACAAAAGATGATTTCTAATTTGATAGATTAAACCTTCTCTGCATTAATAAGCCCAAGGATTGTAGATCTTCCAGTGACTCTTGCTCTTAATCTATTGAAACCAGCTTCCAATCTAATGAAGCCGCGAGAACACAGATCTGCTAAACCACACGAAAACCACTCTGACCCATAATTGGGTTTCAAAATCCGCCTGCAAGAAAGCAAAACCACCCCAAAAAAACCAAATTAGAGAAATTCAAAACCTAACACAGAAAAACGAAACAAAAGCACCGACACACTACATAGGATCATCTCAAACTCGTAAGCGCACAAACCTTCCGATCCATGGAGGAGAATCTTGAAGAACGAATCTAATGGCAGAAACCCGAAGAACAGATCCCAAGATCTGCACTCATAAAGTATTGTGAGTCTCATTTAAAGGTTTTACCACAAATAAATCTACTTAGTTTTCTAACCTTATTGTATAATTTATCTTTCTATGTAAATAACAAATAAATGGTGGTGGAAAAGTTAAGAGACAAATAAAAATTGGAAAATAATAATAAAGGAAAAAGGCAGAGGTGCTTTTGGGATCCAGATCTTCATTTGCTACTTCATCTTCTCTCTCTCCTTGTATGCTCTGTTTTTTTTATATTTCTATAAAACAAAGTAAAAACCAAATCCATGGGGTTCTTCGCTTCACAATCCCAACGCACTTCTCTCTCTTTCTCACCTATTCTTCTTCTTCTCCCTCTCTTTCTCTTCCTCTCCCTCTTCACAAATGCCACGCAATCCTAAATTCTGCTTCTTCCTATTCCTTTTCTTAAATTCCTCTGTTTTCTTCTTCAACCCCTGTTTCTCCATAGACGAACAGGGCCAAGCTCTCCTCTCATGGAAATCTCAGATAAACATCTCCGGAGACGCTTTAGCTTCCTGGAACGCCGCGGAATCAAATCCTTGCAAATGGGTCGGAATCAGATGCAACGCGAGAGGCCAAGTCTCGGAGATACAACTCCAAGTCATGGACTTTCAAGGTCCTTTACCGGCGACGAATCTCCGGCAACTAAAGTCTCTGACTTCACTCAGTTTAACCTCCGTGAATCTCACGGGTTTTATCCCTAAGGAGCTCGGAGACTTGTCGGAGCTCGAAGTTCTCGATATAGCCGATAATTCACTCTCCGGTGAGATCCCTTCCGAAATCTTCAAGCTCAAGAAACTCAAGACTCTGTCTCTCAACACCAACAATCTCGAAGGTGTGATTCCGTCGGAGCTAGGGAATCTCACAAACCTCGTCGAGCTCACTCTCTTCGACAACAAACTCGCCGGAGAGATTCCCAAGAGTATCGGAGAACTCAAGACTCTAGAAATCTTCCGTGCAGGTGGAAACAAGAATCTAAGAGGAGAGCTTCCTAGGGAGATTGGTAATTGCGAGAGTCTCGTGACTATAGGTCTCGCCGAAACAAGTCTCTCCGGTAGACTTCCGGCGTCGATCGGAAACTTGAAAAACGTTCAGACAATAGCTCTGTACACGTCACTCTTGTCTGGTCCAATTCCTGATGAGATTGGAAACTGCACGGAGCTTCAAAACCTCTACTTATACCAAAACTCAATATCCGGATCGATTCCGGTGACATTGGGGCGTCTCAGGAAGCTTCAAAGTCTTCTCTTATGGCAGAACAATCTCGTCGGAAAAATCCCGGTCGAGCTCGGGAACTGTCCGGAGCTTTTCCTCATCGATTTATCGGAAAATCTCCTCACGGGAAACATCCCGAGAAGCTTTGGGAACCTTCCGAATCTCCAGGAGCTTCAGCTCAGCGTAAACCAGCTATCGGGAACAATCCCTGAAGAACTAGCGAATTGCACGAAGCTGACGCATTTAGAGATCGATAACAACCAAATCTCCGGCGAGATTCCGCCGTTGATAGGCAAATTAACAAGCTTGACGATGTTCTTCGAGTGGTCGAACCAGATAACCGGAAAAATACCGGAGAGTCTTTCTCGATGCGAAGAGCTTCAAGCGATTGATCTCTCTTACAACGGTCTCTCTGGTTCGATTCCTAACGGAATCTTCGAGCTGCAAAACCTCACGAAGCTTCTTCTTCTCTCTAACTACTTGTCTGGATTTATACCACCGGATGTTGGGAACTGCACGAATCTTTACCGGCTTCGACTCAACGGAAACAGACTCGCTGGGAATATTCCGCCTGAGATCGGGAATCTGAAAAATCTCAACTTTATCGACATAAGCGAAAACCGTCTCATCGGAAACATTCCTACGGCGATCTCCGGTTGCGAAAGCCTCGAATTCGTCGATCTCCATTCCAACGGTTTAACCGGTTCGTTACCCGGTACGCTTCCAAAGAGCTTGCAGTTCATCGATTTCTCCGATAATTCACTAACCGGTTCTCTGCCATCTGGAATCGGGTCGTTAATCGAGCTCACGAAGCTCAATCTCGCGAAGAACCGTCTCTCAGGCGAAATCCCAAGAGAAATCTCTTCCTGCCGGAGTCTCCAGCTTCTCAATCTCGGCGACAATGGCTTCACCGGAGAAATCCCAAACGAGTTAGGTCGAATCCCGTCTCTAGCAATCTCTCTGAACCTGAGCTGCAATTCCTTCACCGGAGAAATCCCGTCGCGATTCTCGAGCCTCGTCAATCTCGGAATCCTCGATATCTCTCACAACAAACTCGCCGGAAACCTAAACGTCTTGGCCGATCTGCAAAACCTCGTCTCACTAAACATCTCATTCAACGATTTCTCCGGCGAATTACCCAACACTCCGTTTTTCCGGAAACTCCCACTCTCTGTTCTCGCATCCAACAAGGGGCTTTTCATCTCGACCCGACCCGATAACGAGATGCAAACCCGACACCGCTCCGCCGTGAAATTAACCATGTCGATCCTCGTCGCCGCAAGCGTAGTCCTCGTTCTCATGGCGGTCTACACTCTCGTCAAAGCACAACGAGTCGCCGGAAAACAAGAGGAACTAGATACTTGGGAAGTGACTCTCTATCAGAAACTAGATTTCTCGATCGACGACATCGTCAAAAACTTGACTTCGGCTAACGTGATCGGAACGGGAAGCTCCGGGGTAGTTTACAGAGTAACGATCCCGTCCGGAGAAACTCTAGCCGTGAAAAAAATGTGGTCGAAAGAAGAAACCGGAGCGTTTAACTCGGAGATCAACACCCTCGGATCGATTCGACATCGGAACATAATCCGTCTTTTGGGTTGGTGTTCGAATAAGAATCTGAAACTCTTGTTCTACGATTACCTCCCCAACGGAAGTTTAAGCTCTCTGCTTCACGGCGCCGGCAAAGGAAGAGGAGGAGCTGACTGGGAAGCTCGATACGACGTCGTCTTAGGTGTTGCACATGCCCTCGCTTATCTTCACCACGATTGCCTTCCTCCGATTCTACACGGCGACGTTAAAGCTATGAATGTCTTATTGGGTTCCCGGTTCGATCCCTACTTAGCCGATTTCGGTTTAGCGAAAACCGTCTCCGGTGATGAAAATACCGATGAAGATTCGTCGAAACCGAGTAGCCGGCCTCCGCTAGCTGGTTCTTACGGTTACATGGCTCCAGGTAAAAATTTCATCAAAATTCCGATTTCTAAGTTGATATTATTTTCAAATTCTAACGATTTTTTTTTCTTTTTTTTCTTGTAACAGAACATGCCTCGGTGCTACGTATAACCGAAAAGAGTGATGTGTATAGTTACGGGGTGGTACTATTGGAGGTGCTAACCGGGAAGCATCCACTGGATCCGGATCTACCGAGAGGTGCACATTTGGTTCAATGGGTGAGAGATCATCTGGCCGAGAAAAAGCCTCCGGGAGAAATTCTCGACCCGAGACTCCGAGGACGAGCAGATCCAATAATGCACGAGATGCTCCAAACGTTAGCGGTCGCGTTCCTTTGCGTGAGCAATAAGGCAGCCGATCGGCCTGTGATGAAAGATATTGTGGCGATGCTTAAAGAGATTAGGCAGTTTGACGCCGGACGTTCGGAAACCGATATGATCAAAGGCGGCAAATGCGCCGCGAAATGGCAGCCGCAACCGCTACCGCCGGAGAAAATGGTCACTCCTCGAGATTCATCTAATTGTTCGTTTGCGTTTTCGGATGAATCCGTATAAAGAAAAACCTATAGAAGTACTGTACAAGTAGGGTGATGACATATATAAAAAAGGGATGTGAATATTTTGTTATCAAAATGATTTGTTAGAATCAGAAAGAAAGAATCTCTTAGCTTATTTTTTTGTTTTCCTTTGGTTTGAGGGTTTCAATTTTTATTTTCTTGCAAACGAGTTAAGAATGTGTAATGTACAATAATTGCAATAGACTGAAGTGTTTTTTGTTTGGTTTTTAATTTCAAAGTAATTAACAAAATATTGGGCGAGTAAAATGATGATAAACGTACAGCTAAACCAAAAAAACTCATATATGCAAGAATTATTCTTATTCAAACCAATTTGTCTGACCACTGCCAAATATTTTTTTGCTGTTGTTAATTTATGCGCGTGCCTTATGCATAGATTAGTTTGAACATTGATCCACATTCTCCATTCTATTATCTAAAAAGAACATGTTGAGTTATATTATTCATATAAAAATTTAAGGTATTTTTGTTTGGGTGAGTTTTGAAAGATATAAAAGTTGGGGAAAAGGAAGGGAGTGTTTGGAGTTACATATAGAGGAAAGATTCGTCTTTCTTTTAAAAAAAAATCTATTCAATTATTTAATTGTTGAAGTTTTGGATGTTTGCTAATTTTGTGAAATTGAGAAAAGAAGCTTTCGACGTGGGATCACGTGGACCCACGCGCCACCCATCACATGATCATGTGTTGTCTCAATAACAATGACTTTCCAGCCAACAATCACCATTTTTATCATCTACGAAAATAATCATTTTAATACAATAATTATATATATCTGTAGTATAATATATAAGATTGAAGATGACTCGAGAGGCTCAATAACATTTTTAAGAAGCAAAAGAAGAAAAAAACCGTGTGTGTGTGCACACAATAATAGTATTTGCACATGCCTTAACCAAATGTAAGAACGACAGTTGCAGTTTTATGCGTGTTGCTTCTCTTCGCCGGAAGTCCATAAATAAACTCTTATAAGTTCAAGATTTTGATAGTGACTTACAAAACTTCTTAAATTAGTCTCGCATTAGATTTTGAGAACCCCCGCGACCATTATATTGCAAAGAATAAAATGTAGAAAGAAAATATATATCACCTAATTCATCAAATTCGAACAAGTAACAACATATTTTTCCGACTAATAATAAAGATATGAAAAGAAAGGTTTTGGAGTCACAACCGACAAAAGGAACCAAAAAAGCTAATGATGATTATCCGGAATGTACGGGAACCACTTCATCGATGTAATGTTATTATGACATGCAAACTTAACATTACATCATCATCTCGTGATTTCACCAGTCCGTGTGTCTCTTCGGTTTGGATTTAAGTACCTAACCGTGTTATAACATTACATCATCCCATGAATGTGTTTCTCCAAATTTTATTTGGTTTGGCTTTAGCCGTATGATAACCGGATGATTTTGTCTGACTCTATTCCTTTTTTTTGTTTTTGGTCGAAACTGAAAGGGTTAATGAGGCCAATAACCATATTGAGCCTCAACATTAAGAATATAGTCATAAAAAATATAAAAAAAAGAATCTAACCAAAAACCCTAATGTCTATAATATTTTGGACGAAAATACCCTTCTGACAACTGGTTTTTTTTTTTTTTTTTTTTTTTTTTTTTTTTTGAAGAGAAACGTAAAACCAAAACCAAAAATTAGAAAAGAAAAAAAAATGAATTATGTACACTTACCAGTGGGTTGCCTCCCACTAAGCGCCTGTTTAAAGTCTTTAGCTAGACTTTGGATGCCGGAATCAGTCAGGTGGAGCATGAGAGCTTGTTTCAAAATAAGCTCCACATTCAGACATAGATAGCTTCAAAACTCTGTGCAGCAGTCCGTTCACAGCATCTTGCCCTTTCTCCTTCATCTCAGGTGTAAGAATTGCTCTAAACTTGGAGAAAGGCTTTGGAAATCTTTTGCACTTCACCTTATACTCAATTGTGTGTCCATCACAACTCTGAGGTATCAAAGTCAGTTGAGGATCTCCCTTGATCTGTTTGCTCTTCACTCTCTCAGTCGTTGTTGCTTTTTTAGTGGGTGCCTGTGGGATCATGTGAGGATTTCCACCTATAACTTCATCAGCTGCACTCTTAGCACAAGATTTCTCCTCAGGAACAACTGCTAGCTTATCTCCTCTGACCGCAGTAATCCAAGAGACGTGGTTGGGAGATCCACTAGTAGGGATTGCCTTGTAGAAAACCTTTTTGGCAATGTTAGAGAATGAGATCCTCTTATTAGGCAAATCGACAATCGCACCCACCGTGGCCATGAATGGTCGCCCAAGAATCAAAGGTATATCAGAGTGCTCAGTCATCTCCACAACCTGAAAATCAGTAGGTACTAAACAATTTCCCACTTGAATAGGTAAATCGAAAATGGTACCATATGGAGTTGTTGTGGAAGAGTTGGCGAAAGTGAGTGTCATCTGAGGAGGTTTCATGTCAACTATTCTCAACCNGAAACTAAGTAATACCAGTTGCACCAAGTTTTACTCTATAAATCATGATTTTCAGTAATACCAGTTTTCCTAGTTATACTACATTTACCAGTAGTACTAGTTTTACCCAGTTCTCCTATCGCAACAACTCAAATTGGATCGATTCGGGTTCTAATCTACTTACAATTCAATACAATTCAACCAATGTAATCCATTTGTTATCGATTAAAGTCTTAATCGACCCAGAATCTATGGTAAAACACCCAATGTGCATACGAATCTAATGACCCAAATCAATTGCTAAATTTTCAATTCCAAATAATGCAGCTCAAAGTGTAGAAGAACATACCTGGATTTTCAACCTCAATGCATCTAGAGGAAGACGGAGACGATTAGGCGGAGAAACGGCGGCGAAGGATCGACGGTGGCGGCGTAGGATCGACGGTGGCGGCGAACCGGCGACAAAGTCGAGTTTCAATTTTCTTTTTTTCTTTTTCGTCGAGCCTTCGAGCTCGAGCCGACGAGCAAGCCATATGTTCTATTTTGTTTTCTTTTGCAATTCTGTTTTTCTTTTTCTTTTGTAAAATTAATTAGATGGCTATTTTTGTCTTTTCACACTTAGGGGGATATAAGAGATTAAAAAGGGATATAGGAGATTTGTTTTAAAGCAAAAGGGACATTTGAGATCATGTCTCCTAAAATCGATTTGGGAAAAGAGAGAGAGAGGGGTCAAACAGTGATGGAATATGAATTATTGACGTCCATATCTTTCATTTATTTGCAGGGTATTTTCGTCCATATTACACATTACATAAACAATATCGTAGCCAAAGATTTGTTATGGTCATATCCTTTATTACGCTCTCAATATGGTTACTCAATGCAATTTCCCAATATATTAAGGTTCAGAAAAAAAAAAAATGAAATATATATCGAATTGGCTTTTGGAGAGGGCCAAAAGCGAAGGAGAAGGAGCGGCGCGTGGGATCCAATCTCGTTGAGCTCGAGTGAGGCCCACTCTGGGAGGGTAACCGAACTTTTTTAATCCGGACCGTTATGTTATGGCGGGAAATAACTGGTCTAACATCCATATTATGTTTATCCTCTCGTTAACATAATCAAAGATAATAACTTCGAATTTCTTGCGACGTGAAAACCAACTTTACATTTTTACGTTTACTTGTTATAGTATTCTAAATCATCATTTATAAATTTCAAATGGAAAGTAAAAGCAAACGCAAACACACAAAAAAAAAACTAGGGCTCAAGGAAACGCGGAATCTGCAAATTCTTGAATTTAGATGCATGAAGATGACTAACACCAACGTAATTTGATAGACTCTAATATCTGTGACCGAGGATGGATAATCGATCTCAGAATAAGCAGCTTTTTTGCCTTTTGAATTACCGATACTAACCAATGATAAACCTGCCCTTGATCCCAAAAAGTATTGGGATTAGTATGGAGTCAATAACCAGTCCTCTCGATCAGTGGTTTACACACACTTTAGGCGCACGTGTGTGCTTAGAGTTGCATATACACGCAATAAACACAAATCATGTATTAAAGGGATATTGAGTTATCAAAAGTTTTAAGGATACATATATAATATCTATGGTACATGAGAGTTCCAAGTTCTGAGTTCGATCAATCAAACCCCTCATTGGGGTATTCTTTAAGTAAATCAAAATTGTTCCCAGAGCTTGAGGGGTCCTTTATATAGAAGATTTAGAGGTGATTTCGCGGTAAATGTATCACCGATCCTCTAATCATCGTCGGTACCAAAATATCGGTCTCCAAACTCACCCATACCGGGAATGACACGGAACTCTTCGTTTAGCCCGTTTTCAATCTCAGATGTTACTATCTTTAATCTTGGAAACTTCTTGCAGACCACATGAACACCTTGAGGTGCCTGGTTAAACATAAAAAAGAAAGAAAGAAAGAAAAAGAAAGGATCTTTAGGAGATAACTAGTAATAACGAGGGAGTAGAAAAGATATGTGAAGGACCATGTGCGATTTCTTACGCTTATAAGGTTTAGAAATATGATGTTTCCCTCAGGTACACCTTTGCTTATAAGAAGATTGATAGCTTGAACTGCTGAGTTTCCTGAAAAATGCAATTTACAAAACTGAGTTATTACCACTAAACCGAGAAGAAAGGTAAAAGTGTTTTTTAGGTGGAAACCGTAAAAGAAAGGTTAGGTAACCTGTGCCAAGGATAGGATCCAACAAGAGGACGTGCCTTTCCGAGATATCATTAGGCAGTTTCTCATATACAAGCTGCAGGACGGTGTTATTAGAGGATCTAAACATCATATCTAGAAAACTGGGACAGACATAGCTGCTTATTATTTATTATTACCTGTTGACCGTTGTCGCCTTCCCTGTGAATTAGGATCTTCCCTATTTTGATACCTTTGCAACATGCTCGCAATGCATTCTCCATGCTCTCACCACTATGGTTATTTCAAAATGACCAGTAAGTATGTGGAAGTTTCTCTTGAATAGACTTGAGTTAGTAGAAGAAAATACCTCCTAATCACGGAGACACCACATAACCGTTTACAGAAATCCACACCAGAATATACAGATCCTGATACAAGGTACGAGAAATGAAACTTAGTTGTGGAATATAATCGTTATACCTCTACTTTAATGCTAGTGAAAAACTTGCTTACCGGTTGGAGTGATGACCTGCATTTCAGTAAAAGGCAAATGTCCAAGACCATGCTCTACAACCTACAAAAACCGCAAACTAAATCAGACTACGGAAATGAGACACGTATAAGGAAAAAAATCCATCAACTGTTTGTGAGAATTTAGTCCTACCAGCCGAATCAACCGATCAGAATAAAAGACAAAATCATGTTTGGTTGTCTGGGAATCACGTATAAGGGTGTGCATCCCTCGTATCTGGAAGAGACAGACCAACATAAGTTTAGCTGGTGGCTAAAGCTCGTGATTGTAACCGTGACTAGTGTTGAAATGAGATGCTGTATTATTACCTGAAATGTTGATTGTATAACATATAGGTTCGGGTATATTTTACAGAGATCATGCTGACCCAGCTTGGTGCAAATATGTTGCACGATTAAGTCTATAGCCACATGATTATCCCCGCCACGAGGAATTATGATATCTGCATACTTCTTCGTTGGAAGAATGAAGTCATCAAAAGCAGGCTTCACAAACTTTGAGTACTGCACCAAACGGTTTGCTTCAGAAACAGACATCTGCACAAAATCTAAGGCTATTGACAGTGTTAAAGAAATCCCCGGGCTAACCTGATCGAGCACTGTGCCAATATCTCTATCATTTTGTGAAGTGTCTCGTTTTATCCTTCTTGCCAAGCGTACATCAGCATCTGCACGAAAAGAGAAAGTCAATGTGAGATTTCGTAATGCTAGATTTCACCAATATATCCAGAGAAGAGGTGATATGAAAGATTGACCTGTATCCACAAAAATCTTCATGTTCATCAATCCTCGGACTCGTGGATCATGGAATAGAAGTATCCCTTCAAGTAATATTACATCCGAAGGGTTTACCTGCCAGATCATTTTCCAAATATATATCTTGTTAAATCCTCAACCAGATAGAAGCTAGTGACGGCTTTCAGGAAAGTACTATCATTACAAGGAACGAAACTAGGCTTCTCAAGTATTTTCGATATTTCTTGAAAATTGCAATAGTGGGAAGGAAAATAGTACCCTTCTGGAGACACTGCTTTTGTAAGTTTTGAAGTCGTATTTTGGAATATCCACAGCTTGCCCTTGCCTCAGTTTCTCCATACAAGACAACAAATGGTCTGTGTCAAATGCGTCTGCAGGAGGACAACAGCAAATCATTAGAATCAAGATCACACAAAAAAAAAAACTCCCAGAGGATGTGAAGACAGAGCTACATTGAAGAGAGAGAGATTCAATCACGAAATTGTCAATAAATAATGTGTTTGTTTATGGATTTGCAATCCAATGAAGACAGAGAAAAGTATCTGCTCTGATGAGTTGAGTATCAGCCACATTCCAAAGCTATTCTCACCTGGATGGTCAAAGTTGTATTCATGAACTCTAGCAAGTTCTTCTTCAGTCAAACTATGGTAGAAAGAGTCCTGCCAAATCATTCATCCATGGGAAATTAGTGGAGCAGTTTGTGGGGATATAATGACGTTAAAAGATTTCAACAAAATTCAACTTCGACTGCAGTTATTTATACATGCAAATAGTTGTTCCTTACATTACTCCGGAAACATAGCATTATGGAACTCTCTACCAGTGAAAACAAAATGTTTACCTGGTTAACAAGCACAACACGCTGATCATGCAATTGCTGAATGATCATATCGCAAACAGAAGTCTTTCCCGAAGCTGCGCCTCCAGCGACACCTAGACACCACAAACTCAAACAAATAAACATCTCAAACCAAGACCATCCGTCAAACTTCTCTTTGCCGATTCATTCAGGTGAACATATTAGAAAAGCAGAAGTAAACCTATTACAAAAGGCTGCCTTTGAACGTCTGGTGATGCAGATGTGGTTTCCTGAAATGCACTTGGTTCCAACCCATTAATGTGACCGTTCATGTGGAAACCAGAATAATGAACCTTGGAAGAAGCTTCTATCATGTCAACAACTGACTTAGAACCCATCTTGTGCCAAACCTACGACAAGAGTTTCTTGTTAAAGAAACCTATGTAAAGGCCACCAAAATCGTATTCGCCCGCTTGTGCACATAAACAAACTACAAATAAATTGGAAAACTGAATAACACCATCCTCTCAGAACCAAACACTGATTATTCAGAACGCTTCAACTAAATTGCCATAGTATGCATTGCTCACATAGTCTACAACTTCATTACCCAAAGAAGCTAAATCAGATCCAATAAACACAATCTTCTACAAAAAAAACCACTTTGGTAGAGCAAAACTGAAAAAAAAAGGAGCTGCAATTATTATTGGCTTCTTAGTTCATAGATCAGGCCAATGCAAAACTACCCAGATTACCTAAACCCACTAAATCAATAGTCGCATGTGGAAACTGAAAAATTGAGAGCACATTCAGATTCCGATTTTGAAAACCGAGATTCGATGTTTACCAGATTCAGCACGAGCTGAAAGGATCTCTGCGAACGTCAAGAGTTTCAAAAAATATAAAAGAAGTATACTTGATCTGGAATAAATCCAGACAAAAAGAGTAAGAAGATATGGCAAAAAAAATAAAAAAAAAGGAAAGAGACAGAATTTATTTCTGATTAAACAATTGACCTAATTTTCAATTAAAATATCGGGAAAAACAATAAGCTGGATTCGGACCTGATTGATTTCAGTGTATTTATATATAGTGGAGCGAAGGTGAACGAAGACGAAGCTTGTTACATTTATTTGTGAAAAGAGCCGTATACTTTACAAAGTATCAGAATCAACCCCATCTCTGGTTGGTTTGAATCTTGGTGGACTTTCTCGATCTGTTAATCCACTATGATTGGGCTATCTCAGCAACTCCGGTTTAATTGATAAATTGCTTCGAATTTCATATCGGTTAGACCAGGTTCCGTACAAGTTAACAGTACACTCCGGTTTAGTTGTTGTTCGTTTGGCAGACGCACTACCGGTCGCAGCGTCTGATCGTTGATCTGTTCGTCCAGTCCAGTGATAGTTTTTTTTTCTTTCTTTTAATTCAAATTTTAATTTTTATATATTTGTACATTTTATATATTTATAGTTTGAATATATTATACATTTATGATAAAAATTTTTTTTTAGTTAATAATTATAGTAATAATTTTTTGTGATAAAATTATAACATAATAAATTTTGTAATAAAATCATAAACTAAATTAAAACAAAAATAAGAAACTAAATCATTTAATTAGAAAAAAACAATGGGTGATTTTGTTGAATAACCAAAAAAAACTAAATTTAAAAACTAACCAAATTATTAGAGAGAGATAGGAAGAGATAGAGAGAGAAAATGGTTAGTTTGTAGATTATAAATTTTTTCTTGGTTATTCACTAAATTTTCTCTAAAACAAAAGTAATACACCAAATCAGAATACAGTATATGACAAAACAAAAATAACAAACCAAATCATAAAAATTAAATTAAACAAAAATAATAAACACATGAGACGAACTTAATTCTGATTAATATCCTTATTTCGTAGAGGGAAATTTGATATCCCAAAAATAATAAAACCCGGACAGAAAAAATTAGAGTATGAATAAAGTCTACAACAGGAAAGATAATGTGGTTAAACAATCTTTGCGTCAACAACACTCACTCGCTTAGGCATCTGCATCTGATGAGATTTGAGCTTTTCTTTTGCTTCAATATTGTTAAATATATCTATAGATGATCCTGAGTAATTCCTAGAACTTGAGGTACACCTGTTATTCTTGGGACTTTAGTCTTTTCTGCTTCGAGATTGTGTCTTGTGGATCAAGTATGGAATCAGAATTTTGTAATCTTGAAGCAAAGTATGAATCAGGGATTAGAATCTGTGGCCTTAGAAAACATTTCCATATGATTCATTTGATACCAAATTTACTAGACCTGGCTTTACAATATAGAACAAACTCTGATTTCGGTTCTTGCATAGAGTCTTGGCTCGTTTTTACATCTTATGCTTGAAGAACACAAGTAAAGATGACATGTGTTCTTCACCATCGTTTTGTAGTGCAGTTCCGAGAAACTAAGCCACCGGTTGGTGGGCTGTTCAACTGAAGCTGGCAACTCCCATGCAGCCAATAAGAATAATGTATGATCCCAAAAACAGCTTTCACTCTGAAGACACTTCTGATTTCGTAGTCTATCTGGTTGGTCATCAACTGTCTTTTGAGCTCCACTAAGTGATTTACAGGCAGGAAGACCAAATTCGAGATCAACCGAATCGGTTCTAGCCTAGTCTTGCCGTTTCTTTGAGTAAAAGGCAAGACACCTTGTCTGGCGATCTTTGTGTTGGAGAACCAGAGCTCTATGGAAACATCATCAAACCTCACATCTAGTTTCTTGTTTGGGTTGGTGAAATTCACCAGCAACAACATATCACCATTGAAGTACACCGGCGACTCGAAGTAGATTGTGCTGAGTTTTGCATTAGAGATGTCGAAAACAGGGGTTCTCGGTCTAACGGCGAAAAAGAGAATCAAAGTAGCGATCCCGAAGATAATCAGAAGTATGCTGAAGATAAAACACAAAGCTGCACCACACCAGATCCATGGGTTCGTACGGGTAATTCTTAGCTGCAAGAGAATCATTGTATCGTTTAAAGGCTGTGATTCCATACCCTCTAGTTTAGGCGTCGCAGGGCTCTTCTGAGACAAAGGTGATTTGGACACAATCACTTCGGTAAGAGCTACTGATGTTGTTGGACTTGGACTTGATTGTGTGCTTCTTGGTGTTGTTCTCCATGGTGTGTTGATTGGAGTGAACCATTTGGAAGATGGAGTATCCCATGTCGGCGTTTCAGGCGGTTGCGCCTGAGATTGAGGCGATGGAGGATGATTGGACATGTGTTTTTATGTCTAGATGGTTGAAGAAGAAGAAGAGGAAGGAAGAAAAGTCTCTGTCTTTTGAGTTTCTCGGTGGTGTGAGAACTAAATGTGTGTTTAATTGAAGGAAATTTTGGAAATGTGTAATGGTGTTTGGTTAAATAGAAAAAGATAAAGTTTTTGCAACTTTGAAAAAAGAGATTGTGAGTGGGGAAAAGGAGAGGGAGCTTTTGCTTAATGGGATGGGTTTTGGTTTGTAGAGATGAGAGTGGGACCTTGCTTGTTGTTTTGAGGATTTGGAAAAGCAAATCTCGCTGGCTTTTATGTTGAAAACTACATGCATTCTATTTAATTAAATAATGTATTTTTTTTCTCTCCTAGCAGGTTGCTTTTTTTTCTTTCTATTAATACGATTTTTTTTTTTTTTTTTGAACTTCAATTAGATTGAAGAGGGATTATTTCAATATATATTACACCTTTTTTTCCTTAGCAGGTGGCTTTTTCCCCAAATAAATTAGCACTATGTTGTTTTTTGGCTAAAGAAATTAGCACTATATATGTTGATACAGCTGAGTTAGGAGGGCCTTGGGCATATAATCGTTAAATAATAGGAAAAGATAACATCGATGTTTTCTTCCATATAAAATTTCATATTTTAGTTTTTGCAAGTAGAGCAAAAAAAAAAAGAGGAGAATCATATGAAATAAACTAAAATGATAGATCCGACTATAACACAGAGAAAAGATTATGATGCTATAGTGAAATTAATTATCTAAAGACTGGAAATTAGTGAAGATATCATATCAACATAATTTGTATTAAAATACATATATGATGTAGTCATGTAGAATAAAATGACATCAATTTCGATCACGTTATTTTGGTATAAAATGTAATTCGATACATATAAAAATTGAATTAATTATGTGAAAAGTATAAGTTTGGATATTTCGAAGAAGAGATCATTTAAGTTATGCAATCAGAATACAAATTTGCTTCTTTGCTGCTTTTGAGTTTCAGTCCAAGTTTTTAACTCCTACATTGTTTTCTTGTTTCCTTTTCTCTATTATTTTAACTTTTCTGGTCATGTTTGTGAGATTGTGTGTGGTTAGGTGTGGCTCCTCCCTAAACACTTCATGACTAAGGAAATGCTTTTCTTCTAATATAAAGTTTTGAAATCCTTTTATTGTCCTTTTAACAATGATTTCATGTGTTTCATGTTTTGTTGCTTTTTTTAAAAATATAATATAAAGTTTTAGACTCTTATAGTAACAAAACTTCAGCTGTAATTCTATTGCAATCATTTTAAGTAAATAAATTTTTATTTGGGAGTATATTAGTATTTATTTATTTTTTATATGATTTTGAGTTTGAAGAAATTAAGATATGTGCAATCAAATTCGATGTTCAATAATCGCTGAAAACTTGTGTATAGAGAGACATACTATATACGGTGTACTAGTGAGTTATCTTTTAGGTTCAAACCATGATACATAATCCTCTGACAAACAAAACCATATATAGTTACATGTTAGTGGAAAGAGATATTAATATTAAGATTTAGACCCAAAAAAAAGAAGAAGAGATATTAAGATTTCTGCAATAGATCATTAAACAACAGTTTTTCGTAACCGAACCAGCTGGGACCGGTTTCAATTTTCTAGTTTTTGGCACATTACAACACACTTTCTTTATTTAAAGTAAAACTGATGATCAATTCAAGAAGAACAAATAGATTCGGTGAAAACAAAGTTAATACTGTCCTGATTCTAGTTCATTGGCATGTCTTTTTTTTTTAATAATAATAACACTAATCCGGAGTAGCAGATTTTAAACTCTTGTCTTTGTAAAGATGTATGTATGACAGAATGAGCATAATGATCAATGCTGGTCAAAAGTAGATAATTAGTACTCACAAAATTCGAAGAGCCAAGTAGTAAAGAGAAAACTCTTCGATACATGCAATTCATATCCGTTTATAACTCTCTATATATATATATATATATATGTATATGCATGGTGACATGAGAAGCAGAAGCATGTAGATGAAATGGAGGTTTCAAATACTATATTCTGTAGTCATTACAATAATAAACAGCAAATACTTCTGGTCTGGGAAGGAGACTTCTCCTTTTCTTTATGTCTAGCCAAAGCCTTTGGTTCGGCTACTAACATCACTGCAACCTCTCTCGACACTCGAGGTATACACTATCACATTCACATATGTAATGTAAATAGAAATTAAAACCTTAGTTTGGAGGTATCATTTTAGAGGCTTGTGACCATTTTTGTGTTTGTTAATTTGTATTTGTATATTTAAACTAATGATTAGGATATTATAGCATGTAAAGTTGCGTTGATAAAACTCATACTTGTTGTAGAGGAATTAGAGCGGAAGTACAAGGATGCCAAGAGTAACGTAGAAGAGCTGGAGAGACGCGGGTGCACCGTGGTTCACGGTGTTAACGTGCACTCCATGGGCATAGATCGTCGTGTAGCCCGATCGATTCTATATGATAGAATCATATTCAATTTTCCTCATGCAGGGTTTGATTTTGGTCGCGAGCACGAGAGCTACACAATCTTGTATGCAAATCTTGTTTCTTGTGTATATATATATATATATATTTATTTTTTTGGTTGTTTTCGGTTTATTAAACAAGTGTGTATGTGTTATGCGTGCGAGTGAGAACACAAGAAACACCAAGAAGTGGTGAGCGGTTTTTTTAAGAGTGCTAGAGAGATGGTTAAACAACATCGCAGTGGAGAGATTCATGTGACTCATAAGATAGCCTATCCATTTGCCAGTTGGAATATCAAGACTCTCGGTGAAAAAATGGGTTTGTATTGTTTCAGTCAAGTGGGATTTGACACGTCGCAATATCCGGGCTACTCCAACAAGAGAGGAAGTGGAAGTGACAGTGACTCTAGCTTCCCTGTTGGAGAATCTTCTACTTTCATGTTCATATGAAACAACTCCTTTCGTAGAAATCATTTCGTTAAGTTTGTTCTTGGGCTGGTTCATTTGAGTTTCATTTATAAGTGTGGGCTAATCTCGAAACTGGGCCTTAAAGGCTGATGTATCCCTTTTTCTGCATTTTCAATAAAATACCCTCTTTTTTTTGTCTGCAATAATAAAATACCCTCTTTTTTTTTTGTCAGAAAATAGCATTTAAAATTAACAAATTAAATCGTTGTTCGACAGAAGAAAAAAAGGCGCTGAGACCACCTCCAACGGCAGATACTCTTTTCAGAGTTTTTTTACATATAATATGAATATAACTTATTTATTTAATTAAAATTAAAATTATATTAAAAAAGAGCTAGTTATTAATTGACACATATAAGAGACAGTTTCTAAAATCTCTCTTTTTAAAACCGTTTCTTCATCTTTTTTCCTCTTTTTCAATTTTTTATTTATTAGAAACTGTCTTAAGAGATAACGTTGGAGCTACTCTGATTCTTGTCGTACGTTAAAATGGTGCATGAATAGTGAGTGAATGCTCTCCGAGATGCATATATAATCCCGCGCTATGTATCTAGTGTATGAGTCAATTTTACACATAATGGTGATACATTCACATTTCACACTATCATAAAACTACTAGGTTACAAATTCGATTGGGTTAAAATATTATTAAAATACATAATATTATTGGAAAAAAAAATACTTACTATTTATAAAAAAAATTAAAAGGAAAAATGTAAAGGTTGCTAATTGTTCAGAAGGGTAGATGAATGGGTAAGAACAAAACAAAACAGCATTAATGCTAAATTGCTACTAGTAGTTGGCATGGTATATTGGTAGCCAATTGAAAACAAAAGAGGGCCGTCAAAATGGCGCATGGATAGAATATTGGATGCTCTTCGAAGGAAATAAATAATCACAGAGTCCGAAGAGACAGATTACAAAACCAAACATTTAACGGTAATCTCTTTAATGAGTCATGCATCCATATCTTATAGTAATATTACTCCTATGGAGTATATGTGACTATAAATAACGACAACGTGTGGAAATGGAAGAAAAGAATAAAGGTGAAATGAAAACCAAAAAGCTAAGACAATACAGCAATAAGCAAAAGATACTTCTGGTCGGAGAAGGGGACTTCTCCTTTTCTCTATCTTTAGCTAGAGCCTTTGGTTCTGCAACAAACCTCATGGCGACCTCTCTCGATACTCGAGGTAAATCAATCACCTCATCTAATTTATTTTATATACATATATATATATATTGTTACTAGTCTGAGATAAAGTATCCTAATATTAGGATTATGGGATCGAAAGAGGTATCTTGACATATAACTAGGGCTAAAACTTTCGGCTGTTAATGTGATTTAAGAAGTACATCATATGATTTTGGTGATGATCAATGTTTGAAATACGAATATTGCAGAGGAGCTAGAGCTTAAGTATGGGAATGGGAAAGCTAACGTAGAAGAGTTGGCGAGACTCGGCTGCACCGTGGTCCATGGAGTGAACGTGCACTCCATGAGGCTTGCTCCACCACGATCCGAGCTTTTTGATAGAATAATCTTTAATTTTCCTCATTCGGGGTTTGGTTTTGGCTGTGAGCACCATAGCTACTACATCATGTAATGTACCCATAGACATATTTCTGGTTCTTTTTTGTTTGATTTGTGGTTATTTTTGGTGTATTGAAAACTCGTTGTGTAATCACAGGTTACACCAAGAAGTCGTGAGAGGGTTTTTGAAGAGCGCAGAGACGATGGTCAAAGACAAAGATGGAGAGATTCACATTACCCATAAGACGGCTTATCCATTTAGCGAGTGGAAGATAGAGACTCTTGCTGAAGAAAGTGGTTTGTGTTTGGTGCGAGAGATGGAATTTACAAATGGCATTTTCCTGGTTAGTCAAATAAGAAAGGAAATGGACCTCGCTGTAACTCTAGCTTCCCTGTCGGAAAATCTTCTACTTTCATTTTCCAGAAACGGTTAATTAGGTAATTACAATATCTTTTGTATGGCCATCTAAAAAAACTCTTCTACTCATCCATAGCATATTTTAAGCTAATTTTACATATTCTGGCTGATGGATCTCAAAGTATGTTTTGGCCAACCTTCTATGCTCAATTAAAAATCATTGCTATAATTTTCAAATTGTTAGATGTTTTATAATGTACATGCCGAGGATATTGGTCCGTTAATTATTATTAATTCCTGGTCATTTGCATGTGTTAAATTGATTGTAAATGAAATTAATGGGTAAGAGTTAAAAAAATTGATACCGCCTTCAAGCTAAAAATTGGAATGGACCGCACGGTACACTGCAGTTATGAATATACTCTGGGCAAGATTCAAGAAAAGGGCTTTGCCTCTTGTCTTCAAAATCAAAAGGATGAATGAACAGAATATTGAATGCTTTTCGAATTATATAAATACCCACAAAGTTCGAAGAGCCAAACATTTAAGTCTTCTTTGACCCATGCATCCATAAATACATATGTATACATGTTAATTTTTACCCCGATATATATATATATATATACATGGTATGGGATGAAGAAGTATGGACAGATGAAATGGAGGTTCAAGAAACTAAAAGGTTAAAACATTACAGTAACAAACAAAAAATACTTTTGGTTGGAGAAGGAGACTTCTCTTTTTCTCTTTCTCTAGCCAGAGCCTTTGGTTCGGCAACAAACCTCACTGCCACCTCTCTCGATACTCAAGGTTAATCAAAAGCTAATTTTAAAATTATTTATTTCGTTAAATACTGTTACCCATTTATACTCTTTATTATATGAATATTGTAGGGGAGCTAGAGCGCAAGTTCAAGAATGGGAAGGCGAACGTAGAAGAGTTGGAGAGACTTGGGTGCAGCGTGGTCTATGGAGTTAACGTGCACTCCATGACCACAAAGCCTAGCCTTGGTGGTTCAGCGATATACGATAGAGTCATCTTCAATTTTCCTCACGCAGGATTCGACTATGGTCGTGAGCACGAAATCAAAACAATCATGTATGTATATACTTTCTTATTTATATATTCTTATTAAAAAAAAACAACATTTACATATTTAGTTATCTTCAATTCAAAATATTTTGATTTGTGTTTTAAGATATAGCCACTTTCCAAATTTCAAAAAAAAAAAAAAAATTGTAGGTTATAGTGAACCAATAGTCAGACCGGTCGACTAATGGGGCAGATTTGGGTTTTGAGATCACTTGCGTTTCTTTGATTTTTTTCGGTGTATATTCAATCTTTACCTGGTTTCAGGAGACACCAAGAACTTGTGAGAGGGTTTATGAAGAGTGCAAGAGTGTTGGTGAAAGACGAAGACAAGGGAGGAGAGATTCATGTGATTCATAAGACTGAATATCCATTTAGTGAGTGGAAGCTTATGTCCCTTGGTCATAAAGAAGGCTTAGATTTGATCAATGTGATCGAGTTTTGCTTAAATCATTATCCTGGTTATTCCAACAAGAGAGGCACTGGAGGTTACAGTGACTCTAGCTTCCCTGTTGGAAAATCATCTACTTTCATTTTTCAGAAACAGTTCTTTTACTAATTTTTTTTTTCAACCACAGTCAATTTTATTGTGACGTAATATCTTAAAAATAAATTTGAACACAAGAGATTTCAGTTTACAGTTTTTCTTAGATTTGAGACCTGCATCTAATAACATAGTTGTAGGCTTGTAGCGGATTTATAGTAAATCATCTTCCTATATGTTCATGTTTATAGTAGTAGACACTGTTTGTCAAAAAAAAAAAAAAAAAAAAAAACTTGATATTGTTATTTCACACACACAGAAAGTATATATCTTACACATTTATATGATAATTTAGAGTTTCTAATAACTAGACACGTAGGGAGACAAAACATTCTCCAAATTTAACACATGTAACTCTACACTTACAGCACAACACAATACATTAAATAAACAACCACTTGGTCAGTTGACCAATTATTTATTTATTTCTTTAATTTGAAACTAAAGGCACTTTCCAACCATGTTTATACGATCGATTGTGGACTAAAAAAGAGAGTAGAAAACACTTTAATCAATGTTCAAGTCTTGTGTGAGTTTGAATCGCTAAAATCTCAAGATATGCACTGAATGGTATGTGTTTTGGATTTCTAAACCAACATACTACTAACTTGTTTTTTTTTTTTTTTTGACAGCTACTAACTTGTTTCTATTTTTCCAAAACTGGTTATACTGTTTTCAAATATTTATTTGAAGTAAAACAAAATCTGATTGGCTAAAAACTGGACTTTTTTTCCACATTGCTGGAGCTTCAACCGTTATATATTAGTAATTTGTAAATTACTACTTTATGTTTGGGTATACAATTTTGTTTTGTTTTTTACATTTTCAGGCACCATAATTTCCATCACAAATAAAACCGTCATAATTTATCAAAAATAAAAAAATGCGGATTCTCAAGTTTATTTTTTATTGATCGTAATAAAAAGAAAATACAACAAGGCACTGTATCTTCTTCTCACTGATGAAGATCGAAGAACTCACAAAATTTCACAAACTTGTAATACTTAACAAACATACCACACGGATCAAAACACAGACATAAATTTGAGAAGAGCAAAACATAAACATACTCTTAAGAAAAGAGATGTGTTATATATCTGTCTCTTATACACATCTAGATTAAGAAAAGAGATGTGTTATATATAGTTACCTGTTTACTCAATGGCGCTAAACTCCTCGATCATATTCTTCTTCATACCACGACCTGTCTCTTATACACATCTAGATGTGTATAAGAGACAGGTATAAGAGTCAACGATCGGATACAAGAAAGCTCTAAGACCATGAGCACTCCTTAGCATCAACACGGCTCCAGGAGCCATATGCTTCTCCAAATGCTCAATTGCTTTGACCTTTGACTCTTTATCCATACCAACAAGAGCAGCCAGGAAAACGACGTCATATTTGTCTAGCCCTTCCTTGGCGTTTAACACATCAGTTGTATGGAAAATCATGCGTTTGGATAGGTCGGGATCGCGAGAAACGAGGTTCGAAGCGAGTGCGTTAGCCTGTGAGTCGATGTCGAAGTTGTGGATCGTTGTGTTGGGAAGGTGAAATTTGGCCAAGACGATGGATGTAAGTGGCATCGGACCCGAACCGATAAAAGCGATTTTGGTAGGGACATGGCTTGTGTGTTGAGCAAGGACATCGAATTCGAGTTTGCTTAGTTTGAGGTAGTTGTTGTAGTAAGGAAAGATGTGTAAATGGTTAAGTGGGTTGTCTTCAAAAGAGCCTATGATTGTTGAGAAGTGTTGCTCTAAATATCCTTCGGCTTCACCACAAAGCTTGATGAGATGAGATCTCATGACTTTGACTTTTTCATCGTGTATTTTTGTGACATCGATGTTTGTGTCCGTTGGCAAGCACGTGGACACGAGTTGTCCGAACAAAGTGTCGACATTCTTGGATGGTTTTAAGCTCTCGAGGTTTGAGATTTGGTTGTACAAATCCATGATTTGCTCCACAACGAGGTTGTTTTCGCAAGCCATATGTCGACACTATGAAGAGAGAGAGAGAGAGACGAAGTTTTGTAAAGTAATGTTTTCAAGGATTGAAAAAAAGCTTGTGTTGTGGCCTTAACCCTCCCAAGGGGTCGTTATTTATTGACACTTGTGGTGTCCATTCTCACCTAAATTTTGTTATTTTATTTATTTCATTCGATGATTCGATTCATATACGTTATACACTTTCTCTATGTTGATCAAAAAAAAAAAAAAAAAACTTTTTCTATTTCATTCTACTTTATGTTTTAGCATTTCCGGTTATAAAAAGAAGTGATGCTTTTTTCTTAAACATTTCAACTTTTTTTTTCCTTGAAATTTATCCTCTCAGTTTTTAATTGGTTATACAAAATAAAGATAATACGTTGAGAAGAAAAAAAAAAAGAAGAGAGGTAATTCAGCTATTATTTTTTTAGCATTTAAATAATACGTTGTTCATATCGTCTCAATTAAGAATAGCGAATCATCTCTGTATATGTGTACATAGAACGATTATTAGTGTTCCAATAGTTAGTTTAGACGCATACATGAAATTGTTTGGACGTAGACAAATGTGCAAGAAAATACATGAACCCTAAGAAATGCATACTTTTTCAGTATATTAAACATTTTAATGATATTTAAATGAATAAGCACAAACGCAAAAAAAGAAGAAGAAGTAAACGCTAGGTTACACTAAAGTGTATATAATACAAATTGCATTAGTGATGTGTGCGTGTACGTGTGCCTAGCTATGCTTGTGATTATATATTGATCTTACTGTTACACATGAATGGAATCAAAAGGAAAATACTACGATTTAAGTCCTAATGCGTGTTCGTGTGTTTTGTTTTCATTTTTCAATGGTATCATTCATATAAAAAAATGATCAACGTTAATATATACGAGATAACGTATGGTTAGAGTTGGTAAATTAGGCATGTTTCATAAGTTTCTATATAAATAGTATAATAAATATACTCTAGTTGGATTTATAATCGTTGAATAATAAACAGTCATTGAAATATAATAGATTCCGTTCACTCACATGCTCTCTTAGGAATAAATCTCAATCTTTCTGGGTTCACTCACCCAATTCAGTTTTTTTTTCCCTTTAAATATCTATCAACTTTTTTTCAACAAACACGCATGTTTGAAGTCAAGTACCAACTCATACAGATTATAATCCTGATCGAATACACAAATATCATTTTTTTTTTTGGCCTTCATACACAAATATCATCATTTGGTAAAACTTTTGGATTAGGTTCCGACTGCTATGAAAAAAAAGTAAGAATAAAGTTATGCGAAAGAAAAGACAATTACCAATTAAACTCAAAATCAGGATAACCGAATAAGAACAACTATTTCGAAACGTATTTTAACACTTTGTTCTGAACTTAATGAAAATGTTTGTGCGAAAAATGCCAAACCTAAAAACTTCCTTTTCAAAAAAAAAAATGCCAAACCTCTTTTATTTTAGGATAAAGTTTAGTAGAAATATATAAAAAAAATTATAGGGTTTGCAATTGATCATGATGCTACACATACATTTATTAATATTATATAGTGCCTCTTGCATAAAACGAAAAGCCCTAAAATGAATGGCCGATTTACGTAACTCTCAACATACGTTAAAACGATCCTAGAAAAGAAAGAAGCGATTATGTTTTCAGATTTCAAATTCAACCATACTAATTCTTTAACTAAAAAAAATAAACCATACCAATACTATAGTTCTTGTTATGCATCTATAGATATGGTGACTGTACTTTTAGGGTCAAAAAGCAAGAAGAAGATATGATGACACTGCTAAATATATTAAGTGCGTACATGGTCATGTTGAGTTTGAGTGCGACGTGTAATGAGGGATTTGAAAAATAAAATCTCCAAATCATTTGATATATATGGTATCGAGATTCCAGGAGATGCATGAATAATTTGCAAACTTTGAATCTTTAGGACAAGGAAATACTTGCTGGCGAGAATTAAACGTTTTGAATTTTACTAAATAAATTTCATCTAAATTAATCTTTACATCGTCACTTTCAGTATACAAGAATATGAAGCTCCCGGGACCTGGAGAAGAAAGTGGCACATCTCTCTGCTCTTGGGTGAAGCAGCATTGCACTACTAAGTACTAACGGCTCCGGCCAGCTTGTGCTCTTGGGTAAATTGGCTGCTACATGTTTAATTTAACTCGTAAAATTTGAGCTCTTCAATATTTTTTTATTCAATTTTGTTTTTATGTTTTTGGGTTTCTTAAAGGCCCATCGAATTAAAGCCCATCTTAATCAAAGCCTGACCGACGACTCTCATTCGCAGGTATAAATCCCCACGTCTTTCAATCATAATTTACCTCTCGAGCGAGTCTCTTTATTATTATTGTCCCGTCGAAACCTCTTCTTCCGTCGAACTCATCATGTCTGCTTCTCCCGTCGAATCTATGTCCTCCGGTAAGATCTCTCTCTCTATGAAGGACCATGTGTTACTTAAATGATCGATCTGCGAGAATAATACATGATTGTTTCTGCGCAGAGTCTTGCACTGTCTTCTGGGACGTCATGGATTACCCGTTCCCTGAGGGTCTTGATCCTGGTTTGATCTATCGGAATATGAAATCAGTTCTTGAGAATATTGGTTGTCGTGGTGAGGTGTTAATCAAGGCTTATGTTGATAAGGATAAATGGCCCGAGAAGACAATCCACGGAATCGACTTTGTTCCCATTCAAGGTGATTTTTCGCGTTTATGTCTCTAATAATTTTCTTGATGATACTTTTTTTTTTAACTCGTATATAACGTTGATATATACTTTCAGGGGATAGTTATGCCAGAGTTCATTGTATGTTAGTGGACATCGTTATGTGGGCAATGGAGAATCCTGCGACCTATTTCGAACCGTTAGTTTGATGGTGATCTCAAAAAACATCAAACAAGACACGGATTTCTTGAAGGCCCTTGAAGCTTTGGAAGATAGATATTACAATGTTCTCTTAGCACTGCCTCAACATTTCTCATCAACTAGCTTACATACGGTAAACTTTGAATGCCTTTCGACAAGCCTTTTAGCTGGAGTAAAGCTTGCCGACCAAAGCGGAACCTTACCAGTTCTTAACCATAAGCCCAAGAGCAGAGATGAGACTGTTGGTTTTTCTAATGGACTAGCTTCTTTGTATGGCCAAGTGTTTACTAGTAAGATCTATCTCTTCCCATATCTAAGATTGGTATACAGATCAACTGTGTTGATGATCTAACTGTTGTTACTTCTGTAACCTCTCAGTGTCTCAGATAGTCGTCTTCTGGGACGTCCGTGGTAATAGTCAGAGTAAAGCCAATATTTCGGTGATTTCCAATGAAGAAGTGTCTCACGCTCAAAACGACATAAGATTGGAGAAAGGAAAACAGATAACGGGCCAATACATTCACATTCACGAAAAGCCCAATATTTGCAAATCCACAAAGCCTGCAAAATCTGCAACGGCTAACTCACTAATCGACAAAAACAGAGCTGAAGCTCACGCAACGAAAGTGACGAAGACCAGTACGGTTGATCCTTATCACATCAAGCTGTCCAATTCATTTGGAGCCCTTGATGAACTCAACGACACTTCATGATGCCACCTGTATAGAGCTTCTAGGGTTTTAGCTTTCAATATAAATCAAGCATTGTATCATTGCAAAAACCTTAAGTTGAATGAAATGAATAGAGCATTGCTCATCGTTCTTCCTCTTTATATTTAAGTTTTCTTTTGCTTTTATGGTATCAGAGCACATGGAAAATCGATCCATGGAACTCTTTACTATTCCTTCTCTCAACATTTCTAACTGTGTTACGGTTACTCTCACGGAGAAAAATTATATTCTTTGGAAATCTCAGTTCGAAAGCTTCCTCCAAGGCCAGAAGCTGCTGGGTTTTGTGAATGGATCTGTTCAACAACCGTCTCAGACCATCACGGTTCCTGGCATCAATGGCTCCAGCACAGAAGCCCAAAATCCAGACTACTACACGTGGTTACAAATCGACCAAATTGTTTCCTCGTGGCTACGTGGTTCCTTCGGTGAGGATATTCTCAGTCTCGTCGTCAACTGCACCGACTTTCATGAGATCTGGGTCTCTCTCGCCAAACACTTCAACAGGGTGTCTTCTTCAAGCCTCTTCGAGCTGCAACGTCGCCTGCAGACAATGAAAAAGGATGAGAAATCCATGTCTGATTTTCTCAAGGAAGTTAAGAGTCTATGCGACCAGCTCTCCTCTATTGGCAGTCCTGTTTCAGAGCGGATGAAGGTATTTGCCGCTCTCAATGGCCTTGGACGTGAGTATGAGCCCATCAAAACCAGCATTGAAGGGTTCCTTGACACTTTTCCACCTCCATCCTTCGAAGATGTAACTCATCGTCTCACTGGTTACGCAGACCGTCTCTGCGGCTACGACAGCGACACTGCCGTTTCACCACATCTCGCTTTTGCTGTAACTCAACCCACTGGCCCTCAGTTCTACTAAGACAGCAACCGAGGCAGAGGATCCACAAATGGACGAGGCAGGGGCTCTTTCTCCACCAGAGGAAGGGGATTTCATCAACAAATCTCTTCTTCTTCTACACCTGCAAATGGTGAAGCAAAACCGCAGTGTCAAATCTGTGGCAAACGAGGTCATCAAGCTTTAAGCTGCTGGCACAGATTCAACCACAGTTACCATGAAGCACAGAACTTGCCAGTTGCTCTTGCTGCTATGAGAATCACCGACGTGACTGATCAAGGAGGGCAGGAGTGGTACCCAGACACAGGAGCCACCACTCATGTCACAAACGCGCCTCATAACCTGCAGTTTACTCAGCCATACAGTGGTAATGATGCAGTCATCGTCGGCAATGGTGAATATCTTCCCATTACTCACACAAGATCCACAAACATAACATCTTCTTCAAGTAACCTTCCTTTAAAAGATGTTCTAGTGTGTCCAGATATTACAAAATCATTAATGTCTGTTTCAAAGCTCACAAGAGATTATCCTTGTACTTTTGAGTTTGATTGTGACACTGTGCGTGTGAATGATAAGGCAACAAAGAAGTTGCTAGTAATGGGAAGTCATCATGATGGACTTTACATGTTGGAGGATCGTGGTTTTCCTGCTATTTTCTACTCATCAAGGCAACAGTCTGCAAGTGAGGATATTTGGCACAGAAGACTCGGTCATCCACATAGCGAGGTTCTTCACAAGCTATCAGTCAATAAAGCTATCTCAGTTAATAAAGCCTCAAGTCTGGTGTGCGAGTCATGTCGACTTGGAAAGAGCATTCGTCTTCCTTTTTCTGCCTCTACTTTCGTTGCATCTAGACCCTTAGAGCGGATACATTGTGATCTCTGGGGTCCCTCTCCAATAAACTCTGTACAAGGATTCAGATATTATGTGGTGTTTATTGATAATTATTCAAGATTCTCCAGGTTATATCCATTAAAGCTGAAATCTGATTTCTTTCCTACATTCCTCATCTTTCAAAAGTTAGTTGAAAATCAACTCAACTCTAAGATCAGTATCTTCCAATGTGATGGTGGTGGAGAGTTTACAAGCAACAAGTTTATTAACCATCTGCAACAAAGTGGAATTCAACAGTTTATAGCATGTCCTTATACACCACAACAAAACGGTTTAGCCGAAAGGAAACACATACATCTTATTGAGCTTGGTCTGTCAATGATGTTTCAGGCAAAATTACCTCAGAAGTTTTGGGTAGAAGCTTTCTACACGACAAATTTTCTGATTAATCTGCTTCCTACCTCAGCTCATAAGGATTCAGTATCACCTTACGAGCATCTGTACGGTAAAGCACCAGACTATTATGCTTTGAGAGCCTTTGGTTGTGCGTGCTATCCTACTCTGCGAGATTATGCGTCCAACAAATTCGACCCAAGATCCCTTAATTGTGTCTTCCTTGGCTACAATGAGCGCTATAAAGGATATCGGTGTCTATTCCCACCAACTGGAAGAGTTTACATCAGCAGACATGTGATTTTTGATGAAGAAGTCTTCCCATTTCAAAACACTTACGCTTCTCTGCATTCTACAAATGTCACTCCTCTTGTTGAAGCATGGCAAAAGTGCAGTCTTAATCAGAATCTACAGTCTATTCAACCTTCGAACATATCTTCCCCAGATTCTTCTTCTGCAGCTCTTCATGCACCTGCAGTTTCAACGCCAATACCTGCAGCTTTTCATGAACCTGCAACTTTTCTTGAACCTGCAGTTCCAGCACCAACGGCTGCAGCTCCAGAGTCGGTTTCTGCAGTTCATGGTCAAACACCTGTAGCTCAAATACAAGAGCCTGTAATACAGCAACAAGCTGTCTCTCCAACATCGCAAGCAGAGATAACTCCTATATTCAGTGAATCAGATTTTCCTCCACTTGTAAGTCCATTAGCTTCACACCAAGAAGTGTCTACTGCTGCTGCAAGTGAGTATTCTGGGCGTACGTCAGGCTTTGATCCTGGTTCTATAGGCGACAGTGCTCCACTTGTAGCAAGTAGGACAGATGCTTCAGGTTCCTCAGCAGCGCCTACACAACAAGGTCATCAAATGATTAAAAGATCAAAATCTGGAATTGTCAAGCCGAATCGAAGGTATGTGCTCTTAACACAAAGAGTGTCTTACCCTGAGCCTCAGACTGTTACTGCAGCCCTCAAAGATCCTGGATGGACAGGAGCAATGAATGAAGAATATGAAAACTGCAACATAACAAAGACATGGTCTCTAATTCCATACAAACCAGATATGCATGTCCTTGGGAGTAAATGGGTGTTTCGAACTAAACTAAACGCAGATGGATCTCTCAATAAACTCAAAGCTAGATTGGTAGCACAAGGCTATGGTCAGAAAGAAGGCATTGACTACCTAGAAACATACAGTCCAGTGGTTAGATCAGCAACAGTAAGAGCAGTACTTCATGTTGCAACAGTTATGGATTGGGAAATCAAGCAGATGGATGTTCAAAACGCATTCCTTCATGGCGATCTCACTGAGACAGTTTATATGACCCAACCGGCTGGTTTTGTTGATCCAACAAAGCCAAACCATGTGTGCCACCTGCACAAATCGCTATATGGTCTCAAACAGTCTCCTAGAGCATGGTTTGAAAAGTTTAGCACATTCCTTCTGGAATTCGGGTTCATTTGTGGTATTCCAGACCCTTCGCTATTTGTCTACGCAAAAGGTAAAGACGTGATTATGCTCCTTTTATACGTTGACGATATGGTGATTACAGGAAACAATTCCACAGCCATGAGCAACTTCATGTCTGAGCTGAATAAACAGTTTAGAATGAAGGATATGGGGAAGCTCCACTATTTCTTAGGAATTCAAGCGCAATTTCACTCAGAGGGGCTTTTTTTGTCCCAACAAAAATATGCAGAGGATCTCTTAGCCATTGCTGCGATGAGTGACTGCTCCCCAATGCCAACTCCACTGCCACTTCAGCTCAATCGTGTTCCCAATCAGACAGAACTTTTTGAAAACCCTACTTATTTCCGAAGCATTGCCGGCAAGCTTCAGTACTTAACTTTGACACGTCCTGATATACAATTTGCGGTCAATTACGTGTGCCAGAAGATGCACGCTCCCACTGTATCCGATTTCAATCTGCTCAAGAGAATCCTGCGTTACGTCAAAGGAACGGTGACGATGGGTATATCGTTCAACAAGAACTATGATTTTACTCTGCGAGGCTACAGTGATAGTGATTGGGCTGGCTGCCCTGTTACAAGAAGATCCACGGGTGGTTACTGCACGTTCTTAGGCCAGAACCTGATTTCTTGGTCATCTCAAAAAAAAGATACAGTCGCCAAGAGCTCTACAGAAGCTGAGTATCGCACTCTATCTGATATTGCAGGAGAAGTTACTTGGTTGAAGTCAGTCCTCAAGGAGTTAGGTGTTCCTTTACACAACACACCCGAACTGTTCTGCGACAATCTATCAGCTGTGTATCTAGCGGCAAATCCCGCTTATCATGCAAGAACGAAACACTTCGGAGTTCACTATCACTATGTTCGTGAACAAGTTGCTCTCGGAACACTTCTGGTTAACCATATCCCAGGTACACTTCAAATCGCTGATATATTCACCAAGTCTCTTCCCTGTGCTGCTTTTACTTCGTTGCGTTACAAACTTGGTGTTGATGTACCACCCACACCGAGTTTGAGAGGGGCTAATAGTCAGAGTAAAGCCAACACTTCGGTGATTTCCAATGAAGAAGTGTCTCATGCTCAAAACGACATAAGATTGGAGAAAGAAAAACAGATAACGGGCCAAGACATTCACATTCACGAAAAGCCCAATATTTGCAAATCCACAAAGCCTGCAAAATCTGCAACGGCTAACTCACTAATCGACAAAAACAGAGCTGAAGCTCACGCAACGAAAGTGACGAAGACCAGTACGGTTGATCCTTATCACATCAAGCTGTCCAATTCATTTGGAGCCCTTGATGAACTCAACGACACTTCATGATGCCACCTGTATAGAGCTTCTAGGGTTTTAGCTTTCAATATAAATCAAGCATTGTATCATTGCAAAAACCTTAAGTTGAATGAAATGAATAGAGCATTGCTCATCGTTCTTCCTCTTTATATTTAAGTTTTCTTTTGCTTTTACGCGGTTGCCCAACCGAATTTTCGATCGTCGGCCAAGTTCTTAGCCAAAAGGTTTATTATCCTGACCATGTGTTAATCAGGTGTTACGTTGATATGGATTCCACCGAGGAGGAGGAGGATATGTGGGATATCGGACCTTATATGATTGATTCCATAATCAGAGTCTCAACCGAAGGTGAGCTCCTATACTTCAACCCTCGAATATTTTCTCTTTTTTTGTTTCTTGTATGTCTGTTAATATTGGGTCTTTTTTTGTTTCTTGTATGTCTGTTAATATTGGGTCTACGTTATTATTTTCCAGGGGGTGGATTTGCGAAAGTTACTAAGATGTTGTTGGACATTCTTTTTTGGGCAATGAACAATGATGACGTACCACAAAATCTGATGCTAATCTCAAAACACTCACAAGACACCAAGTGCGGAAGTGTTATCAAAGCGTTGAAACGCAGAGGTTTCAATGTAATCTTCGAACCCTCTCATGAGGTCCCATTAATAAGTCCAGATACCATTGGCATCTTTGAGTCGCTTTGTAAAAGCCCACCAGATGGGGAAGAGTGGGGAATACAAAATCTTAGAGATAAGCATATCGACCAAGGCCAAAAGTGTCGGAAGATCACAGAGAAGAGCCTAAACCTTGCACGTAAGATCTACATTTCCTTCGATCTGTCATAGTAAATTTTTACTGGTTGATTGATCTAACTAATTGTATTCATGACATAATTGTTTATGCGTTCCCGTTTTCAGTGGAACCAGTAGTCGTCTTCTGGGTGGTCGAGGGTTGCCCATCCGATCCTCGTGCGATTTGGTCGACAGTCAGATCAACTCTTAGGATGAAGGGCTATGATGAAATTGTGTCAATGACGGCTTTTGTTGTTAAGGAAAAGTTTCCGCCGAAGATGATCGATGCCTATCGCAATGCTGGAATAGATGTCAGAGCCATACCTGAGGATGATGAACGTGGAAAAAATGCTTGGATGTTGATGGAGTTTTTACATTGGGCAGGGACGTGGGGCGATAGACCAACAAATTATATGGTAATCTCAAAACCATTTAAAGACCCTTTATTCGACAGGTCTCTTACAAGACCGCTACTCGAAAAATTCAATGTTCTTTTTGAACTTCCTCACCATATGTTCACGTATGGAAGTTCACTATGGTCTGCTAGAGAGCTAACCACACATCATCGGACGGATGATAAATAGTCAACAACTCAAAACCCTTTTAAGATCACAAAAGTCAACGATTGGATACAAGAAAGCTCTAAGACCCCCATGAGCACTCCTTATTAGCATCAACATTTATTTTCTTGTATTACATTTATTAATATTAGTGCCTCTTGCATAAAACGAAAAGCCCTAAAATGAATGGCCAATTTACGTAACTCTCAACATACGTTGAACGATCCTAGAAAAGAAAGAAGCGATTATGTTCTCAGATTTCAACCTCAACCATACTAATACTATAGTTCTTGTATGCTTCTCTAGATATGGTGACTCTACTTTTTGGGCAAACAGTAAGAAGAAGATATGGTGACACTGCTAAACATATTAAGTGCGTACATGGTCATGTTGAAATTGAGTGGGACGTAATGATTTGAATTATAAAATCTCCAAATCATCTGATATAAGTGAAATTTAAGATTCCAGGAGATGCATGAATAATTTGAAAACTTTGAACCTTTATGATAAGGAAATATTGCTGGCGAGATTTAAACTTTCATAGGTGTGTTTATACATATTGCATGTCATGTCTCGGTCCTTCAGAATAACATTTAGACCGGTTGAACGTTTTGAATTTTACTAATAAAATTCATCTAAATCTTTCCATCGTCACATTCATTATACAAGATGAAGCATGTCTCTGAGCTCTTCGGTGAAGCAGCATTGCACACTAAGCTAAACATTGCTTCACTAGGGATCACATGTATATTTAGACATTGCTTCACTAGGGATCACATGTACATTGCCAGATAAAGACTTAAAAACTTAAACCCAAACCCAACCGATATTAGATTGGTTTAGGTTGATTTTCAGCCCCACTTCAAACGTGATCACAATTCAAGATCATAAGTAAAAAAAAAAAACAAAAGTAGTCAACCGAAAATTGTAGAGTATGTACTACTACTACGCCAAATTAACCGATATCCTTATCAGAAATCGCTAATCCGTCTTTGTGGCGAGCTTATTCTCTTCGGGTAAGATATGTCATTAATTTGGTTTATTAACCATTTTCATAATCCTTTAATTTGTCATTTTTCTAAAAACTTCGGTTTGTTCTATTTTATTATTTTGTAAATAATTAGTTTGCAAATTCTTTTCAAAGTTTATCAATGGAAAACCGTTAACCGGTTGGTTTTAAAATGTAAATTTTTTGAAAGCCTGACGGATTTTTTTAAGTAAAAACGGAGAAAAAAAGAAAAGTTAGTTGAGATTCCGATCTCGTTACTTGTCATTTAACATTTTGAGGGAAGAAAATCGAAGATAAACTTCGGCTTGATTTAAGATAAAGGCTTGGACCAAATTATATATTTGGGCCTGATCTAGATTGGGCTTCTATTCGTTTCATTGTAATGCCAGAGAAATCAAAATAAAGCAACCGGAGCGGCAATATAACAACCGGGAAAATCCCTAAGCACTAAAAGAATCATATCCCAAAATCAAAAACTGGGAGAGAATCAATTTCACAAACACTAGTAGTGTCGATCGAGAGAGACGATAATCGAGCAGAAAGAAAAAGTATGGAGAAAGGCGCGATTCAGTTCGAAGATCTTGAGGAATCAGAGGATTTCCTTCTGGAACTCGCCGCAATAGAAGCCGAAGCAGAAGCGGCGTTGGCGAAACGCCCTAGGGTCGCTGAGGGGCCTTATATGGCGGCTCTTAAGGGGAGCAAAAGCGAGCAGTGGCAGCTCAGCCCGCTCAATCCCGCCTCCAAATCTCGCGGCGGCGTCTCCGCGAATTCCAACCCTGCCGGAAATTATGGATCGGAGACCGGCGAGCAGGATTTTCCGGAAAAGAATTGTCCCTGTGGAGTTGGTCTCTGTTTGATCCTCACATCAAACACTCAGAAGAATCCAGGCCGAAGATTCTACAAATGCCCCGCTAGAGAGGTTTGTTTCTTAAGAGTTTGCATCCGTCTTTACCGAAACTCTGGGTTACCAAAAAATCGGCTTTAACTTCGACCGCATTGATGTTACTCTTTCTGCTTCCTAGGTGTTCGATAAAATGCCAATGAGAATAGTTTCACTCACTGAATAAGATTGGACAAAGGCGTTGGCTTGTTGTTACTTTGCTTACTTGTTACTGAATTGATAAGTTACATTTTCACCAGGAAAACGGAGGTTGTGGGTTTTTCCAGTGGTGTGATGCTGCTCAGTCTTCCGGAACTCAGCCAGGAACTCATAGTTATGGAAACACTAACGAATCCAAGCTCCCGGATCATCAGTGTCCGTGCGGTGCTGGATTGTGCCGTGTTCTCACTGCAAAAACAGGGGAAAACATTGGCCGTCAGTTCTATCACTGTCCTGTATTCGAGGTATGTATATCAGTTAGTTTCTATGGTTGTTATTATCTATTAATCAACACAGCCATGGCATTGTAATTTGTTGTACATTTTGTGATATCTGCTTCTGGATTCTGGTTTGGTAAGCCCTTGCTGCGTTTCTAATAGAGCTCCATGTTCTCTATTTTGTGCCATCTCTGATTGCAATGATAATATAACCAAGGATACTCGGGCTTACTTATTTTGCAACAAGTTTGTAGATATCAATCAGCAAAGAGTCTGAGCACTTCAATAGTTTATCAAAATAAGCTGTAAACGGTAGATCAGAAGCATACAACTATGTTAGCTAAGATAATACGAGTTTGTAGATTCTTGGCATACAACTAGTGCCAACTATCAAGAACCATCACCCGGAATAAGTGAAAAGTTAATGTAGTATCTTGCTTAGCTCTGATTGTCTGTGTAATAAACATGGCTTCATCTTGATGGCAGGGCTCTTGTGGTTTCTTCAAATGGTGCCACGATGTCGCAGTCAGCACTCCTACAACGTATAGCTTTACCAAAAACAGCAACTTAGGTGAATCAGATACCAGAGGATATCAAACTGCAAAAACAGGCACTCCCTGTTACAAATGTGGGAAGGAAGGACACTGGGCAAGAGACTGCACTGCTCAGTCTGGTAACCCGCTCTCTGAAACGGGGCCAGTAAAGTCTTCCTCTGCAGCTGGAGATTGCTATAAATGCGGAAACCAAGGGCACTGGGCGAGAGACTGCACCGCTCAATCTGGTAATCTGAAGTCTGAATCAGTGCAAGTGAAGCCCTCCTCTGCAGGTGGAGATTGTTACAAATGCGGGAAGCCTGGACATTGGGCGAGAGACTGCACCGGTCAATCTGGTAATCAACAGTTTCAGTCAGGGCAAGTAAAGTCTGCCTCCTCTGGTGGAGATTGTTACAAATGTGGAAAACCAGGGCATTGGGCAAGAGATTGCACTTTGGCTGTTCAATCTACAAGCGTTGCAGGTAAAAGACAGAGGCAATACTAGGTCAGGCTCTCTAGTTCTGAATCTGATATGTGTCTTCTACAGTCCTCAGGGTTTCTCTAGTGTAGTTTAACCACAACTTTGTCATGGCCCATGGGTGTGCCTAAAAATCTGAAACCTTTGTTTTGTCTTCCATCTTATGAATCTTTTCCTAATATCGGTTAAATTTTCCTAATATCAGTTGACTCTTGATGTTGATAATAATAGCGTGGGATATTATTAAAAAGATCAGAAACTGTAATAAAATGAGAAAAAAGGATTCAAAGTTTTTCTTAAATAGTTATTTCTATTTTAAGACTGTTCTTTTAACTATACTATTTATATTTAGTATGGCAAAGTGGAAAAAAGTCACCTTTAGAACAATTTTTTTGTTTTTGTTTGAAGACATATACTATCAGACAATAAGGAATAAAATAATCATTAATGGTAAAATATAGGAAAATATCTCTGAAATCTCTTAAAAGTTATGAAAAAAATGTAACAAACTGCAATTTGGAAGCTAGTGTTTTGTTAAAGGGGGAAAAGAAGAAGGACAAGACAGCTTTCCCCTGCAACACGTAAGAGGAGGGTACTGGGTACGTAGAAGAAGTTAGGTTGTTAGAATAAATCGGCAGACTCCAGATCTAGATCATATGTAACGCTTACTCTCTCTCTCCCTATCTCCAAAATCCATTTCGCTTTATCTTATCACCTTCTCCTCTCTCCATTTATGGCTAACCTACAAAAAAACTTTTTCTGTTTTTTTTTCCTTCTTCTTCTTCTTCTATCTTTAAAAATCAAAGGTAATTAAAGAAAGATTCATCAGTTTATATGACATTTTGAAATGCCCACACTGCTTCAAACAGCTCCAATGTCTGAGTCTGAATCATCACGATCTTCTTTGGTTTTCGCCTACTACGTTACTGGCCATGGCTTTGGCCACGCCACTCGTGTCGTCGAGGTTAGAGATTTCTCCATATATTTGCCTGAGATCATATCATTTTCGATTCGAGCCCCCTAAATGTCCCTCTCTCTCTCTCTTCATGGTAATGGGACATAGGTGGTTCGGCATCTGATATCGTCTGGACATCGAGTTCATGTTGTCTCTGCTGCTCCAGAGTTTGTTTTCACCATGGAGATTCACTCACCCAATCTCTTTATCCGAAAGGTAATTTTTCATTGAAAGAGAGAGAGAGAGGAGATTGATTGTTTTGAGTTTCACTCTCGGATACATATCCAAAGATTGATCTTCAATTCTTGTATTATTGGAGGTGATGTTAGGTACTATTGGATAGTGGATCCGTACAATCTGATGCTTTAACCGTGGATCGTCGTGCTTCCTTGGAGAAGGTCTCTTCCACTAATCTCTCTCTTTCAGATGTTTCCTCATTCTCCTTTAGACAATTTCCTTCTTAGCTGCATCAATTTTCTTTTTGCAGTATTGCGAGATTGCGGTCGAACCTCGAGACTCTATCTTAGCCACAGAGGTTGAGTGGCTACAGTCAATCAAAGCCAACCTTGTGGTACGTACTTTCCAAAAAAAAAACGCATTCAATGTTCTATATTTCTGAGTATGTGTCTTCAAAACTAAAAAAAATTAAGAAAGATAATTGTCAAAACAGGTCTCAGATGTTGTCCCCATCGCTTGCCGTGCTGCAGCAAACGCAGGAATCCGCTCTGTTTGCGTCACCAACTTCAGGTAAGTGAAATTATCTGCGTAGAGATGGCTTTAAAGTTCTCTAGTACATTTACATACATCTCAAGAAAGTTGCGTTGTTTTTGTGAATCTGTGATCATTGCAGTTGGGACTTTATATATGCAGAATATGTGATGGCAGCAGGACATCATCACCGATCCATTGTATGGCAGGTAAACTCTCATCAATTGATATAAGCTTTGATGTGATTTTTTCTCGATTGATTCATCGGTTTCTTGAATTACTTCAGATAGCTGAGGATTATTCGCACTGCGAGTTTCTGATTCGCCTCCCTGGATACTGTCCTAGTAAGTTTTTATGATTGGAGGCAACATGATATATATATCCGTTGATTTTTATGATATTACTAAAAACAAACCCAATCTTGTTCTTCTACAGTGCCTGCTTTCCATGATGTTATTGATATTCCCCTTGTTGTGAGGCCATTGCATAAAACTAGACAACAGGTTTGAGAAAAAGAAGAAGAAGAAAAAAACACTTTTTCAGATCATTTCTTAATAGTGGACATGTCTTTTGTCAGAATTTTTAACCAGTCAAGTTTTTCATTTCAGGTTAGGAGAGAGCTTGGAGTTGCAGACAATGTGAAACTACTCATCTTTAACTTTGGTGGGCAAGTAAGCAATATATAGCTTTCAAACCTCAACTACATGCAAATGTTCTTACATCTCGAGTTAAATTGTTTTTCATTATAATTATATATTGCTGATGTAATTTGCAGCCAACTGGTTGGAAACTGAAGGAGGAATATCTTCCAGCTGGTTGGCTATGCCTGGTAATATCGAGATTACTTCTGTTAATGTAACTTTGGCTTTGGTTGGTTGATTATAAAAAATAAGATAAAAAAAATAAAAATTCCTTGAAATATATATATAATAGGTCTGTGGAGCTTCTGCTAAACAGGAGCTTCCTCCAAATTTCGTAGCACTTCCAAGAGATGTTTATACTCCTGATGTGATTGCTGCTTCAGACTGCATGCTCGGTATCATCGGTTCCTCCTCTAATATATATATGACTCTTTCACCGTAACATTGTGTTTGATAATTAACTAATTCACTGCCACTTCAGGCAAAATTGGATATGGAACCGTGAGTGAAGCACTTGCATACAAGTTACGGTTCATTTTTGTGCGAAGGGATTACTTCAATGAAGAACCATTCTTGAGAAAGATGCTTGAGGTGAGAACATATATATATATATATATATATATAGAAACAGTCTGGATATGTTGTTTTGCATTCTCTTGAGAAATTTTTTTTTTTTTCTGGATGAAAGTATTACCAAGGAGGAGTTGAAATGATCAGAAGAGATCTTCTTGCTGGATGTTGGGCGCCTTATCTCGAGCGTGCAGTTACATTGAAACCGTGTTACGATGGAGGCATCGATGGTGGCGAGGTATAGACCGTGGAAAAACTCTTCGTATTACAGGAAAAATCCCCACTGCTGAATAATGTCATCGCTCCTCCTCGTTTCTGAATTCAGGTGGCGGCTAAAATACTCCAGGACACAGCAATGGGGAAGAAGCGTTCTAAGCACAATGTGAGTGTGACACAAGCAGCAAGAAAATGCTGAAATTGTTACTATAGAATGTGTTTGAGAGATTCATATAAACAGACATTATATATATATATGTCTGTTACAAAATGTAGCTTAGCGGGGCGAGGAGACTCCGGGATGCAATAATACTAGGCTTCCAGCTACAGAGAGCTCCAGGGAGAGATCATTCAGTTCCAGAATGGTACCAAGTCGCTGGAAACGAAGATGGGATAACTTCGGTTGATCAGACGCAGAAATCCTCCAAGTGTGTTTCCTTGTGTGGACTTTTGAATCTGTCAAATTATTATGACTCCACCTCTTATGAGTTTTATTATTTAACAGGTTTGTAGAAGGATTTGAAATTCTTCATGGAGATCACCATGGTCTATCAGATACAATCGGTTTCTTGGATAGTTTGGCAACGTTAGCTAAGATAGGAGGGCATCATCAAGAAAGGGAGCATTTAGCAGCTGCCGCACTTTTCAACTGGGAGGTTTGTTTCCATTATTGGACTCAACCTTTCTATTAAAGTTTGTGCGTGTGTGTGTTTGAGGAAACAAATGACAAGTTTGTTGTGCGTGACCAATTCAGGAGGATATTGTTGTGGCGAGAGCACCAGGTAGACTTGATGTAATGGGAGGCATTGCTGATTACTCTGGAAGTCTTGTCTTGCTGGTTATTTTTCCCTCTTCAAGAACCAATTTTAGATTCATCTTTTTTTTATTAATCAATCTTCTTCTTTAACAGTAATTTGCTTTTTTAGATGCCTACGAGAGAGGCGTGCCATGCGGCTGTACAGAGGAATCATCCAAGTAAACAGAAACTATGGAAGCACGCCGAAGCAAGACATCATCATTCAAGAGACACTCCCATACTTGAAATCGTAGGATTCTGTTTTGTTTCTGACTCTACGACATTGCCTTTCCTTTCTCTCTAAAACTATATTTGGAAACGTCAGGTTTCATTTGGATCGGAGTTAAGCAACAGAGGGCCAACTTTTGATATGGACTTGTCTGATTTTATGGAAGAAGATGGGAAACCAATTTCCTATGAGAAAGCAAACCGTTACTTTTCCAGGGATCCATCTCAGAAGTTGGTTTCCATCTTTTCTCTCCAGTTTCAGTTACTTGATAAGAATCATCATCATCATAAGCTTTGTGATATATATATTGAGCCCATTTTCTAGGTGGGCAGCCTATGTTGCAGGTACAATTCTGGTACTAATGAGAGAGATGGATGTTCGATTTGAAGACAGCATTAGCATACTGGTAACAAAACTTTGTTGAGTTTTCATGAAACTGCAAATGTATCTACGAGTCTTCTTAACTCAGCTCTGAATCCGTTTTCAGGTTTCTTCAACGGTTCCTGAAGGCAAAGGAGTATCTTCCTCCGCTTCAGTTGAAGTTGCTACCATGTCTGCTATCGCTGCTGCTCACGGTTAGTACAAACTTCTCCCCAATAACTTAATGATGATGATGATGATTCGTTTTTGAGGCCTTGAGCTTGAACCTTCTTCAGGTCTTGAAATATCTCCGCGAGATGTGGCTTTGCTTTGTCAGAAGGTGGAGAATTATGTTGTTGGAGCACCTTGTGGAGTGATGGATCAAATGGCTTCTGCGTGTGGAGAAGCTAATAAGCTTCTTGCTATGATCTGTCAGGTACTTATTCTCTCTTCATTTCCAATCGAAGCTTAGTTTTTTTCCGAGTAATAACCAGAGTTAATTTCTACTCTGCTACAGCCGGCTGAGATACTAGGACTTGTTGAAATACCATCTCACATTCGATTCTGGGGAATCGATTCCGGTATACGACACAGGTGCTGTGTATATTCTTCACTTGAGTCCAACATTGGTTGTATAAATTAACACCAAGAAAGTCTTACATTTTGTTCTGAAGACAATTAGTTTCTTTTTACTCTGCAGTGTTGGTGGTTCAGATTATGGTTCTGTGAGGATAGGAGCTTTTATTGGTAAGACAATGATAAGATCTTTTGCATCTTCTTCTTCTTCTTCTGTTGCTGAAACAAACTCAGAAGAGGCTGAAGAGGAGGGCTCGGAGTTGACTGAATCCGATGCTTCTTTGGATTACTTATGCAACATTTCACCTCATAGGTACTACTGATTAAATCCCAATCATTAACTTGTGTTTACTCAATTAGAAGATGATAATGATGATATGTTTTGCTTTGTGCAGGTTTCAAGCTTTTTACGCAAGTATGCTCCCACAGTCTATCACGGGAGAAGAGTTCATCGAAAAGTACGGTGATCACGGGGATTCTGTCACAACCATTGACAGAAAATGTACATACCACATAATGGCGCCGACTAAACATCCAATTTATGAGAATTTCCGTGTCCAGGTGAGCTTATCTTATATAATCATAACTTTTTGTTGTGGAGGAGTTGTAAGAAGAATGATATGTTTTATGATGAAAATTGATATCTCTTTCTCAGGCTTTCAAGGCATTGTTGACAGCAACTCCTTCAGAAGAACAAGTCATTGGTCTTGGGGAGCTTATGTACCAGGTGAATCATATAGTTTTATATAATTTGGTCGATCTAAGGAACCTTACCTGGTTTTGGTCGATCTCTGGTTTCTTGATCTCGTTCGGTCGTCGTGTATACTTGGCAGTGCCACGACAGCTACAGCGCGTGTGGACTTGGCTCTGATGGTACAGACAGACTAGTGAGATTAGTGCAGAATATGGAGAAGTTGAAGCACTCTAAAACAGAGAACGGGACTCTCTACGGGGCCAAGATCACAGGAGGTGGCAGCGGAGGAACAGTCTGCGTTATTGGAAGGAGCAATTTGAGAAGCAGTGAACAGATTCTTAAGGTCACAAGAATCAAAACTTTAGATAATATGATTCTTGAATTTATTTCATTTATAATTAGATAATTAAAGATGTTTCTCTTGATGATTATGTGAATTTGCAGATTCAGAGAAAGTACAAGGAAGCAACAGGGTTTATGCCGTATGTGTTTGAAGGTTCATCTCCTGGAGCTGGCAAGTTTGGGTATCTGAAGATTCGCAAGAACTCTGCTCCTCCATCTACTTAACTTTTCTTTCTTTTTTTCTCCTTTAATTGTGTCACATTTTATTTTGTAAACATTTTGTTTCCTCTACACATTGTTAAAACGGGTATGCAAAAGCAAAATGTTTATTTTAAACAATTCAACTGCTTAAATATTTTTATTACCTGGACTTGTAGGTTGTAGCATTTGTTACATAATCCGACTTCAAAATCTCAAGTCTATATCGAATTGTAAACGACAAAAAAAAAAAAAAACTATTTCAATGTTTAAGAACTCACACGAAAATCTGTAATCAAATATGAAAAAAAAAATAGTTCATTTAGAACTTTTGTTTTACCATAAACATAATGTACAAAACAATATCATTAAGTTAAAAATTCTATTTTTACAGAACAAAATAACAAATATTTCTCAAACATTCTTAAGCTTTCCAGTTTTCGTTTTAGACACCGTGTCGTTTTTTCTTAGCTGGCCATTTTTAGTGTCTACAGAACAGCCACAACAGCAAAACCCGAACCCGAATCGAACCCGGGCCGGGTCGGAATTGCAGAAGGAGATCGATTTGCCGTCTGTTGTCTCAAAACCTTGCTTAAACCCTAGAGAGAGAGAAAGTGATACACACTGAGAGAGAGAGAGATGTTTCGTGCGGTTGGATCGGTTCTGAAGAGGAACAAGGAGGCGTTCTGTGGAATCGCTCGAGGATCCACCACTTCGTCTCATCGCGGTTTCACCTCTAAAATAACAGCTGCCACTGTAACTTCTGCTTCGTCTTCTCCTCTAGCTGGAAACTCCATCTATGGCTTGCGATCTCTGCTCAAGGTAATTTCTGCATTCATTTCCTCTTCATGTTCTAATTCGATTTCTAGCTTCCTTAATTGCCCCCGACGTTGATAATTTTAATCACGATTAATGTTGACGATTCTGGGATTAAGCCTGTGAATTTTGGGTCTGCATTAGACGATTCTGAGATTTCTCTAGTTGCTTTCGATTAAAAATGTTTTCTTGATCAAGATTGTGTTTTGTGTAGGGTCAAAATGCTTCATTGTTTAGGAAGATGTCAACTGTAGCGTCGATAAGCTCAGGGAGTAAAGAGGGTTTGAAGCTGCTTGTCTCTGGAGGACCCCAAGCTCGGAAATGGGTCGGAACATGGCTTTTCGGTTCCGCAGCCTGGGTTTTCAGCATGGTGGTATTAGGCGGAGTAACCCGGTTAACTCGATCTGGTTTATCGATGACCGACTGGAAATTCGCCGGTGAATTCCCTCCTCTGTCGGATGAAGCATGGGCTAAGGAGTTTGACAAATATAAGCAGTCGCCTGAATATAAACGGTCAGTAAACACATTTGCTGTTGCTATTGCAATTGCGTTTTCTGTCTTGATCTTGAATTTTTGCTCTTGTGTTTTGCAGTGTGAACAAAGGGATGAATCTTGAGGATTTTAAGTTCATATATTGGATGGAGTATGCTCATCGAATGTGGGGAAGAGGATTGGGAATCATGTTTGCTTTGCCGTTTTCGTATTTTCTGCGTAAAGGGTATATTACTCTACGTCTTGGAGTTAAGCTCTCTGGTTTATTTGCACTTGGTGCTGGACAAGGTTTCATTGGTTGGTGGATGGTTAAAAGCGGCTTAGAGGTAAGCATTTAGGAACAGTTGAAGCGAAGAGATCAATCGTTTTTGGATGTTGTTTACCTTCTGAATATTGTGTAACCAGTTATCAGTTTCGTCCTGTAGGAGCCGCCGTCTGAATATTCTCAACCGAGGGTAAGCCCCTACCGTCTTGCAGCTCACCTAACCTCAGCTTTCGCCATTTATTGTGGACTTTTCTGGACCGCTCTCTCTGTTGTTATGCCTGAACCACCAGCTGAATCGCTGGCTTGGGTTCGCGGAGCGGCTAAAGTTAAGAAGCTTGCTTTACCAGTAAGCGTGATTGTTGGTATCACTGCGATTTCAGGAGCTTTTGTTGCTGGAAATGATGCTGTAAGCAAACTTAGAAACTTGGATATAAGCTTCTATTTTTCTTGGTTACATAAAGAAATTTCTGAGTATTTAGATCTCTCTGCTTTTGAATTACAGGGCCGTGCATTCAACACATTCCCGAAAATGGGCGATACATGGATCCCAGATAATATATTTGAGATGAAACCACTTATACGCAACTTTTTTGAGAACACATCAACTGTTCAGGTACACCAAGGAAACAAAGCTTTCTCATTATTACTTCAAGAGTCCCGAAAAGGCTGAAACCTTACTCCTTTTTCAGCTCGATCATCGCCTTCTCGCAACCACAACGCTACTCGCAGTTGGAACAATGTGGTGGTTCACAAGGAAGCTAGACATACATCCAGCTGTTAAAGCTTTGATCGGAAGCACTGTCGGAATGACTGCTGTTCAGGTGAATCAATCTCTTTCCCCAACAGAAACTTTGCACTTTCATGGAAACTAAAATCAAAACCATTGTTCATTGATGGGTTTTTGTTGTTGTAGGTGACATTAGGTGTATCAACGCTTCTGAGTTATGTTCCTGTTTCACTAGGAAGTGCACACCAAGCAGGAGCTTTAACACTTCTTACTTTGATGCTGCTTCTCAATCACACTCTTCGGAGGCCATCACCTTCTCTTCTCAAATCTCTTCCACAAGTCGCTAAGTCAAATTTCAGCTAAGATCTCTTGGCCAAAATCTTTCCTTTCTCATTTACTAAAAGAAAGAAAACGATTCTTTTGCTTCCATTATAATTATACTAGCACGATTTCATTGAATCCTTGGTCAATTGTGTTGTAATATCATCAGTCCGTGATTCGAAAATAAAGTACGAAAACAATTAACAAAAGTTTCATATGAATCCCAGAGTTTCGAGGATTTTTTTAGTCTGTGTTTTTCGTTTAATCTAAATCTTTTTTATACTAAATCAGTTCAAAGCTACATTTGAGTTGGGATTTGGTTTAGATTTGATTCCAGCCATTTCAGTCCGGTTCAAACCCATAAAGCATTGTGGATAACGTTTAGGGAACAGAGTTTGGCGTTTTGTTTTTTTTGGAAGACTATACACGTGTCGTAAAGCTGTAGCTTGTCAGCTTACACGTGTCAATAGCCCACCGTCTTCTTTTCTATATAGCCATGCTACAAAACTCTAACGTCCTTCTAACTTGAGACCACTGCTATGGAGAATCCTGAAGGAAGAAGAAGAGATATAGCCATAGCCGATGGAGAGAAGACGACCAGCTCTTCGGTTGTGGTTGCAACCGTAGCAGCCGTGGCAGTGGCCGGACCGCTTCTTGGGCTGATGACTTTCAGCCTCGTTGCGACGGTTACTCTGTTTCTGATCGTTTCTCCATTGATGCTGATATTTGTTCCGGTTTTGACGGTGACGGTGGCGATTATTGTGGCGGCTATGGTTGGTGTTGGTGTGGCTGCAGCCATGTGGTTCGTGGGGATTGCCGCTTTGGTTTGTTGTGGACGAGAGATTGGTGTTCGAACTGGGGTGGCTGAGAGGATGGTTGAGGCGGTGGTGAGAGAGTTAGGTTATGGTGGGAGTCGTTACTTGCGAGACAAGTCAGGAGATGGCTCTTCTTTTTCTCAGTCCTACTCTTCTTCCTCCTAGTTCAAAACTTGGAAAAGGCCTTTTTCTTGATGCTTACGTATTTATCAGTGTGTTTCTTTTTTCTTTCTGTCTCATGAATCATGATTCTATACTTTGAAGAATATGGTTAATAAAGAAAAAAACAGACAGAGAGCTAAGATTCTCTGTGTTTTCACGAATGCTCTCATTAATGCACACGAACGCCTCCGGAGATATTCTCCGTACATCACGCGATTCACCAAGACATTCTCTTACAAAAGAAAAGAAAAAGGTGTTGTAAAACTACAATAATATCACTATTATTCATCGATTATATAAATCCATAAGAGCTCAATTTATATATTCATGTTTCAAAGCCTAATTTTGTCATCCAAATCGTTCTACCGCAAAAAAAATTATTGTTAGCATAGATAATAACATCAGCAAAAAAAAATATACAACTTAAATTTGCACATATATATGTAGATATATATATATATATATATATATCGAAAATAATTTTGTTGGGGTGAAATTAAAAAAAGAATGATGAAAATGGATGTATTAGAAGGAGTTGACCAAGCGTAGAGTGGGTGACCTACCGGCCAAAGGGAATCACACGCTCTGTAGCGTTGAATTCTTTAAAGAGTTTAATCAATTCATGCACATTCGATGCTAGTTTCATCGTTTCAATTTTTTTTTTTAAATTATTATATATATTCATACATTTCCTTTCTTCTTTTGCAATTTAAAAGCCTTGATTACAAGAAAGAAAAGAAAACAAAGTTTGGCAGTTTTAATTCTTTGAGGGGCAATCTTTGATTTGTATTTTTTTTGTTTTTTCTTTTCAATTTCTTAACCAAATTTGTTTATTTTCTTGTGGGTAAATTAACTAAAGAGAGAAATTGATCAATCAAGAGATAAAAAAAAAAAAAACTCAGAAAGAAGAGAATGGGTCGGATTCCATGTTGTGAAAAGGAGAATGTGAAGAGAGGACAATGGACTCCTGAAGAAGACAACAAATTGGCTTCTTACATTGCTCAACATGGTACTCGCAATTGGCGTCTCATCCCTAAAAACGCTGGTAATTTAATTATTCAACTCTTTTGTTTCTTAAAATAAAATGTCTTCGTTAATCAAGACCCTATATATATAATAGCAATGATCATCCCTCGCTCTATTGTTCCATTTCAAGATAAGGTTTTTAAAAAAAAAATAAACGTTGGTTATCAAGATAAAATATGCTTTTGTAATGTATACAATTAATCGATGAAAACTGGTTTTTATAGGATTGCAGAGATGTGGGAAGAGTTGTAGGCTACGATGGACGAACTATTTGCGTCCTGATCTGAAACATGGACAGTTCTCTGAGGCTGAAGAACATATCATAGTCAAGTTTCACTCTGTTCTTGGCAACCGGTAATTAAGACTTCTTTATATACCAGTTTCATACGTTCGATTTTCTTGAAATTATTTCTTTAGGATGTATAAACTTATTACATATGGACTCAAAAATGGCGGGTTTGTTTCCTTTTTGTTATGGAATTTTTATGTTGACTTGCTTGATAAAATTCTATCAACTTGTCCACAACTTTCTTGGGAAACAAGAAACTGAATAAGACGTAAGCCTTGTGTTTGCATACACCATGTATATGGTATCTTTTGAGATTTTCGATTTTCTTATAATTGGATTAGTTTCATAAGTTTTGAAAATTTGCTGACGAATTGTCTAGGATTTTTTTTTTCATGAGCAATAGTTAACAACTATATTGGAAAACAAGAAATCGATCAAAGAAATTAAAAAAAAATATTCTTATATATTTTCCTTTTGACCTGTATCGTTCAGGTGGTCGTTGATTGCGGCGCAGCTCCCTGGACGAACAGACAACGATGTGAAAAACTATTGGAACACGAAGCTGAAGAAGAAGTTGTCAGGGATGGGAATAGATCCGGTGACTCACAAGCCTTTCTCTCACCTAATGGCAGAGATCACCACTACACTCAACCCTCCTCAGGTCTCTCACCTCGCCGAAGCTGCCCTCGGTTGTTTCAAGGACGAGATGCTTCACTTGCTCACCAAGAAACGCGTTGACCTAAACCAAATCAACTTCTCAAACCCTAACCCTAACAACTTCAACCAAATTGTTGATAACGAAGCTGGTAAGATGAAAATGGATGGTTTGGAGAATGAGAATGGGATAATGAAGCTATGGGACATGGGTAATGGATTCTCGTACGGGTCGTCTTCGTCCTCGTTTGGGAATGATGAAAGGAATGATGGATCTGCGTCTCCTGCGGTTGCCGCCTGGAAGGGTCACGGTGGAATTCGTACTGCGGTGGCTGAAACGGCGGCAGCGGAGGAAGAGGAGAGAAGGAAGTTGAAAGGAGAAGTAATGGATCAAGAGGAGATTGGATCTGAAGGAAGAAGAGGAGATGGAATGTTGATGGCGAGGAGCCATCATAATCAACAGCAGCATCAACATCATGTGTTTAATGTGGATAATGTCTTGTGGGATTTACAAGCTGATGATCTCATCAATCATATGGTTTGATTTATATTCGTTTCAAAGTTTTTTTTCTTAATTAGATTTATTGTTTGGGTTTTCATTTTGGATCCCATTGGTAGTTAACTTATGGTTATATTATATATGGTTATTAGTAAGTAGGAATTTTCTGTTTATTTCAAAGACTAATAAGCTTTAAATTTTTTTTTTTATAATAAAGAAGAAATGTAAATAAAGAGCTGTTCTTATTTTCATCTGTTTGAGAATATAATGATCAATCCACGCGACACTATACAAAACTTTGATTTGGCACTTCTTGTGCATAGAAGTCTGAGGAAACCTCAAATACGTCACAATATTTTGTATAGGTTCCAAAAATACTTCCACGATAGAAAAAAAATATTCATGATAATTGTCAAAAATACAAAATATTTTTTAAAAAATGAACGATTAGAGGAAAACTATTACTATTCAATCATCAAAAAATAGAAACACAACAAGTAACAATTTTATAACCAAATTTAATTTTGTTTTTCTGTTTTAACTAAAAATAAAATAATGGGGGTGATTGGCATAGAGGCTGTGAGGACTTTAACCTATTTCACAGCCTTAATAGTGAAAAATAAACCAATCACATTTTTTTTACTTTAAAATATATAAAAGCCTTAAAAGTCATTTTCAAAATTTTCTTCTTACTTTTATATTTTTTCCTACAGCCACTTTTTAATCACTTTTCCACTTTTCTCTCTTTTCTTCTCTCATGTTTTTAGATGGTTGTTGGTTTTATTTTTTATTTTTAATTCAGTACCACAAATAAATAATTATTTCTTCTTTTTTCTTCCCAAAAAATCAAAACTTTTCTCACATCTTATTATATAATTTTTTTAACAAATAAAACTTAACTTATTAATTATTAATATTTTTTTCTCTTTCTTTTAAGATCCATTTTATTCTATTAATTGATTAATTTTTAAATTAATTTGTTTTCTATTTAAAAAAGTCAATAAAAAATAAAAAATATTTGTTTTGAATATTTTTATTTAGAACAAATTAAAAATATATAATTTCTATTCTAGATAAAAAAATATTTTTTAAAAATTATAATATTTAAAAATAACAGTCACAGTTTCTACAGTTTTTGTTACCAATCATACTTTTATAAATAAATAAAGTAACAGTCACAGTTTTTACAGCCAACTTCTTTACAGCTAAAAGCCTACAGTAACAGCGTACAGTCACATTCCTTACCAATCGGCCCCAATATCTTGATAAAAATGTAAACCTATAAACTATAAGGCTATAAATACATCTCTAAAAATATATCTATACAACAAAATATAAAAGTGTTGTGTGCATTGAGCAAAGCTAGAAAATCTATAGTTCCGGCCCAATTTAAACTAAAAAGCTCATTGCAAATTATTCGGCCCATTATAGACCCAAAGGGTGAACGTTGGAAAAGAAAATATAGCCGTTACATTGGGAAAAAGTCGCGTACAAGTATCGGAACAGCAGCGAAACGTAAGAGAAAGAAAAATAATCAGACCGTTGTACTTATAGCCGTTAAGGAACAACAATTTAAATACCTGAAATCTTAGTTTCTATCTTCACAGAAAAGGCAACCTTTCCAAAACAAAAACAAACGAACTCAGTCTCCTCCTCTGCAATTTTAGTCAATTCTCTTTCTACTTCTTACTATCTAGATTCCATTTCCGATCTCTGTTTTCAATTTCTTTTTTGCTTTCCATTTCCAGATCTCTGTTTCTTCAAAAAGTATAAATCTTTTTTATCACCGTTGCAATGGCCGGAACTAAAGATTCTCATGTAGTGGAGATTCCGGTGGATGAAGAGCATAAAGAGAGGCAACAACAGTTGGTTACGGTCTCGAATCCGGGAATGGGAGTGCTCAGGGTGATTCAGCAGCATCCGTTATCTGAGATCTCAGAGAGTCCAGGACATTTGTTGCTTTTGAAGCTATGGCAAAGAGAAGAAGATCTGTTCTGTCGCCGTGTCATCCTCAAAGAATCTAGGCTGGAATCAATCAAGAGAGAGATCTTTCAGCTCTGCTGTTTCTTCCTCGTCTTCCATGGGTTCTTCTTCACAATTGTCTACTCTTCTTCTTGCTCTGATGATGATGACGTGATGAAAAGCGATGCAGTCTGCAAGAAATGGTGGATACCTTCTGCAGTGTCACTAGCCACTTCATTGGTTCTGGTGTTTCTGGTTCAGGCTAAGCTGTTCATGTTCTGGAAAGTTTCCAGAGGAGTTCACAGGGAGAGGAACGATAACAGAACGCTTACACGGTGTGTTCTGGAACTGAGGATGAAAGGGTCGAGCTTCGATCTCTCAAAGGAGCCAATGAGTGGGAAGAGGATGAAGAGCTCAAGCGTTGAGATCAAGTGGAAACCTGTTACTTGGTTCTCTCAGTATTTGATCACCATTGTTCTTCTTTGCTTTGCAGGGTTGTTCTTCCCGGTCTCAAAGTTCATCCTCTGCGGATTTTGACAGATTAGACAAACTCCTATTCATTGTGTTTATCGGTAAGCAAATTGTCTGGTCTTTGTTCTTTAATCCAAAAACCGGACTCTCAGTGATGAATGTGTTTATGTATATTTGTCAGGATTCTGCATTCTTTTTCTTCAACCTCCATTGTGGGGATGAAGCTTTTGGTCCGATCTTAGCATCAGATTGAGAGAGTTGCTGTCAAATCTCTCAGACTGAAGAACAACCTGTAACTTTTAGCAGCAATACACTCACACATAGTAGAGATGATGATATGTCTGACGCTAGATAGATATGTAACTCGGAATCAGAATTCTTATCTTGATCATAAAAGTTCCATTCTTTTTTATTTTACATATGTAATAAAGAGTACAGCTTGTGTAGTAGTAACCCATTTTTGCAGCAAATAAAATGCAAGATTCATATATAAAATCAGAACTGCAAACTTTCCATTTAAATTCCAGCTTGATACTGTTGATACATATTTAGTACTAGTAGTAACACAAGGCACATAAACATTTTTCCGATTCAGAGTTGCTTATCATGTTTCCAGATGCGGCTTAGTCCCTAGGAGCTATCAAAACCAAATATCCTGAAAACACCTGCAAAAAGATCCAAAAGAGTTTGTTGTCATTGTTCATTTGGCCCACTTTTAAGAGTTTGTGTTGCTGGTAACAACGAAGCATCAATATGCAGCAGTACCTTCGTCAGTATGATACTTCTTGTCATCACCAGCGTATGCAAGTAAATTGTATTTGGGATTCCACTCGACGCTGTTCATTGCTGCCCGACATGGAATCTGATGCACCGTCCGCCCGGTTTCAACATTAGCCTGTTCGATGGTCAGATATGAGGCGCTAATCTCACATTGAGGAAACTAAATAGTAACTAGCAGTGTTTTAGTCTGAAAAGTAACTTACAATATCTATAAAAAAATCCTCACTGGCTGAAGCAATATATTCTCCTGAATGGTTGAAGCTTATTGTCCTGACGGGCGACCTGTGAGAAATAGTAATAATTTACTAACATGAGACAGAAATTAAACCTTTAAAACTGAAATATCAGGCTGACTAAGGATCCGCACTCCCAAAGGCTGAGACTCACTCAAGTTTGGTAAAAGTTCTCAAGCAAAGCATGTCTGAGATATCCCAAAGGCTGACTAAGGAATCCGCACTCCCGACAGCAAAGTATCTGTTAAGGTAAAAGGGGATATGAATTGGATGCAACCGGAAAAAAATTATAATCATTTGTGTCTCACAAGGGTAAAAGACAATGAATGCAAATATTTCTTACCTTCGTTTAGGATCAATTGCAATGCAATAGCACCCGGCCGTGTGGGCTGTGAGAGTGTCAAGTTCTGAAAGTTCCGGATACGAAAGAACTTCAACAGTGCCTGAACAGAAGAACATACGAAAATAAAATCATTTTCTCTCAAGTAACAAAGAAAACTAAGCTAGGAGGGAATCGTGTGCAGGAAAAAATAGAATTTAATTTCTCACCATTTCCAGTAGTCAAGAAGAAAAGATCTCCTGACATGTTCCAAGCAATCTCATTTACCTGTTACACGAAAACAAAAGCTAAGGAAACATTCTATACCGCGCCATAACTTTTTTTTTTTTTGCTCCGCAATGGTACATATTCCAAAGCATGTACTAACTTTTACAACCAAGATGATTGTTACATGAAGAATGAAGTTAGGTGAAATATAACCGCATGAGCTTGGAATAGAAAAAAAAAATGAGCTTTCGTTACCTCGTATTTGAATTTTTGCTTGTGTACAAGTTTATTGAACTTACGCACATCCAGAATGGTAAGCTCATCATCCTACATTGGCCAATAAGAGAAAGAACAACCACAGATAAAGGGATCCATCAAGCAATGCATAAAACAGTCTAGTAAGGAACAATGCAAGTGAAAAGACATGGGGATCGAGACAATACCCTGTTACCAACAGCTACATGTGTCCCGTCAGGTTTGTAGGTGATGTTTATATTCTCCCCGCTAAGTTCTGCCTGCTGTGTGCATTTTCCACCTGTGTAACTCGAAGAAGACATCTCAGCAAATTTATTTCGATACTAAAACACACAATAGTAGCTACATAACGAAACCTGTTAAGAGTTTCTCTATTATGGAATCTGGCTAAACAACTAGTTTATCGTTCTTAGAACACTAAATATCTAACTCAGCAAAAAGCCAAGATAGCGAGAAATATTTGTGATTAGAAAATATACAGATCTCTAAACCAAGAGGCTCAAGCCTTTTTTACATTTTCCAGAGACAAAGCCAATCCACCAAAGAGAAAATAACTTACTGCGAGCATCCCAGAGACGAACGCTCTTATCACCAGAAGCAGTAGCAACCAGATCTGCATGTTTGGGGTCCCAACATAGCTGATCCACACTATCAGTATGGCCCTTTAGTTCAAGGTCCTTGACCTTGCTCTGCATCCACACACCCATAAATAATCTAATTACAAAGATGATAATCGATTTGAAACTCAAACTCTATGGATACTACACTGATAGCAAACACCAAAATGAAAAGTTGAATCAAAGGAAGTCTCGTTTGAATCAAAAATTCCAGCTCAAAGGCAAAGAAATTACATGACCGTGAGGTTCGATGTTCCAAATACGAGCCGTCTGATCAACAGAGCCCGAAGCAAGCTTTGTCCCATTCGAATTCCAAGCCACCGAATGTACCTTTCAATCCAAAAATCCCCCCAAATTGAGCAATCGTAACCAGATAACCCCTGAGTAAAAAAGCTAGGGTTTCGAAGAGAAAATTAGATGAGGATCGAAAAAATAGAGAAACCTTCTTCTTGTGACCTTGATATTCCCTGCTATGTAAACTCTTGAAAGGAATCGTCTCCTCCATTTTTTTTGTTTTCAACTCTTTCTTCCACTTCCACTTTCACTTTCTTCAACCTTTCGCGGCTCACTGGAATGTACTATCCTCCGATCAGAGCTAAAACGCTGCGTTTTGTTATATTCCGGTATAGCTGGGCTGAATCGAATTTTAGTAAACCGGGTGCTAAGCCTTCTAGATTGATTAAGAGGCTTCTGAAAGAAACCAACAAGAGCGGTAAAAATTGCGCAAGTGCGTAATATAAAAAGAAAAAAAAGGTTAAAAACAAAAAAACAGCTAAGCAAGTAATCATTTCTACGGTACCAACAACAACAGTCTCTATAAAGTGACCCCTAAAATCCACCGACGTTAGAGACAACATCTCCTTGGTCTTCACTACTCCGCCGCTTACATCTTCCGATCTCCGGTGGCTCTGGTCTAATTCCTTGTGAACGTTCCGTCGATATGATGATGATGACGTCGCTCGGTAGTGGTGGTGGAGGAGGAGGTGGTGGAGTTGGTGGCGGCGGCGGAGGGAGGTTTATGACGTATTCGTCGTCTCTTTCGGTGCCTCCTTCTGCTCCTCAGTCTCCTAACTTCTCCGGTGGTCTCCGATCACAGTCTTCTGTCTTCGTTGAGCAGGAGAAGTAATTGGATCTCAGTTTACAATCTTCTTTGTGTTTTTTTGTTTGTTTACTTTTATTTTTTGAATCTTATTGTGGCTGATGTATCTGATGACGCATGGTGATCTTTGTTTTGATCCTTTAGATCTCAATAGTTCATCGCAAATCTGGAAATTACTTATTTACTTTGATCGGTTTTTCTGTGTTTTATCTTCTTCTGCTTAGATTAGTTTATCTATGTTTCTATCCAGATGCTTTTGATTGAATATCATTATTTTGGTACTAAATTCTGCTTTTCTTTTTTAATCTCAATTTACTTCAGATCTATCTCAATCCATTTCACTTTTTTTTTTAGGATTCATAGATCATTGGTTTGATTTGTGTTCTTGACTGATGAAACTGTTAAAATTCACATTTTTAGGAAGTCTTACTAGATCCACTTCACTAAAAGAATGGAAATTTGAATCTAGCTGCACAGATTTAAGATTTTGTAATTGTTTTTTGACCATGATGAGCTTTTTTTAGTGGATCTTCCCGTAAGTTTGCTGTGTCTTTGAGGCTTTACTAATTTGGATATTTTGCAATGGCAGGTATCTTTCAGAGTTACTTGCAGAGCGTCATAAGCTTACTCCATTCTTGCCCGTTCTTCCACATGCATGTCGGCTACTAAACCAAGGTGAGCATTGCTGTTTGTCTTGTTTATTACATGTATTTTTCAGCACACTGAATATGTCATTCCTTGCTTCAGAACTATGAAGCTCTCCTACAGTTTACAAACATTTAATTCTTGCTGCTATAAGAGACCGTGTCGCTACCGGTTGGAAAATTATAGATTGAATTAATCCCTAACTGTAGATATCTTACTAATCACAGAGAGACCATTGTCTTCCTTCCCTTCAAAATGATAGCGCTAATTATTTGACTTAGATTTCGGTATTTTGGAATCTTTATGCCGACTTCTCTCATTCTATTTAACTAGAGTGAGAGCAGAAAAAACTAATCTTTGCTAACTCAATTAACTGATTTGTTTGACTAATTCTAACTGGTGCGTCTTACTCTTGGAAATTGACATTTTTGGAACAGAGATTTTGCGTGTAACCACACTTTTGGAGAATGCCTCAGTTTTAAGTCAGAGTGGGCTTGACCACAGTAGCCCTCTTTCTTCTGGAGGGATGTATCAGAATGCAAGAGCTGACCTGAGCGGATGGGCCTCACAGTTTCCATCAGAAGTATGACTACTAACCATTAACATAACTCTTTCAGCTAATTCATATTTTTTGCAACAAAAAGCTTTATTGACTTGAATTATGCTGACGTTACATATTTGACTACTTTCAGTCGTAGGTTTATCATGACAGGTAGCTTTGGCTAACACTAAGTACCTGTACTGTTTGTACAGGATCTTGTCTTAATTATATCAACACTAACTAGAAACTCTAACTTATCCTGGCGAGCAGGATTAAAATGATGCTTTTGATTGCTATAATCTGCTCATATACATGCGATCACTCTATGAAAATTATTAGGATATAGCAGTTACAGGTTGCAATGCCTCGATAGAGTGCTCATTTCCATGGAAAAGAAGTTTCAGAATATTGTTTTTCTGTTGATGTTTCTACTATATGTCGATTAATATGGGAGCATGCTTAAAGGTTGATATGGCGTCTAATTGTGTTGGTTGATCATTTGTAGCGATCTGTTCCATCGTCGCCGGGACCAAATTGGCTTAACTCACCTGGTAGTCCGTCCGGTCTGATCGCCAAGCGAACAATCAGGGTCGATATTCCAGTCGACAGTTACCCAAATGTATGAACACTCATTTCTAAAACACTGAGAATATATTTGAAATTATATACTATATGGTCAGAATGTAACTCTAAATTTTTGATATGACAGTACAATTTTGTTGGTCGCCTCCTGGGCCCTAGAGGAAACTCCTTGAAGCGAGTTGAAGCGAGTACTGATTGCCGTGTTCTTATCAGAGGAAGAGGCAGTATAAAAGATCCAATTAAGGTATTTATTATTTTCCTTTGCAGCTTCATTTGTATATATCCATATTCCAATGTTTGTTCAATGCGTTGATTTGTTATCTTCTTGTAGGAGGAAATGATGAGAGGAAAACCAGGATTTGAGCACTTAAATGAGCAACTTCATATCTTAGTCGAAGCAGAGTTACCGATTGAAATAGTCGATGCACGTCTCATGCAAGCTCGCGAAATACTCGACGATCTTCTTACTCCTATGGTTTGTGTTAGCTCTTTCCCATTTGATATCTAATAGTAGTACTGTTTATAAAGTTTTCACAGTCGGTTTTTTTTTCTGTTTTGAAGGAGGAAACCCATGATTTCTACAAGAAACAGCAGCTGCGCGAGCTCGCATTGCTCAATGGAACTCTTCGTGAAGAAGGGTCTCCAATGTCCGGTTCAGTTTCTCCATACAATAGCCTCGGTATGAAGAGAGCCAAAACAAGAGAAGGGTAAAAAAACAAATTGAGTTGTGGTCTCTTCACATCTTAAAGGAATATGGAACCGATCCAATTCGACACAAGGTGGTGGTCATACCACTCTTGAGTACACGGTACTGTTCTCTTGTCCCTGGAAAAAGAATTGTTGTATATATGATTATGAATGTGTTTGTCTATTTATCATTTGTCCCGGAGAGAGACCAGATGACAACATTTCAAGGAGAGGCATGAAGAGTCTCGGTCTCTCTCTCCGAGACTTTGGGCTTGTTTTTATTTATTTTTTTCTTTAGGAAAGTTGTTGGGTTTCCAATTTCCAAGGGAATTTTGTAAGCTTTTATAGCAAAAAAAAAAAAAAAGTAAACATAAGAGTGTCATGATGGTATGTGTCTTGTAATGATAATATGTTTTGGGATACATAAACGTCAAAGTAAAGTTTGTTTTAATAAATGTTCTGTTCTCGAGTATTTCTCACCTGTTTATTACTGAAATCGACATTTTCTGTCAGCTCTATTTTCAAAATTGATAGACTAGTTGATTAGTTGGTTAATTAGTGGCCAATCAGTTTTAAAGCGGTTGATCTATCAGTTAATCATTCGGTTTAGCTATGAACCGTTTGGTTTGACGATTCTAACCATAGTCGCACTGAAAATCGCACAGAATGAAAGAACTGAGAGCTATTACAACGTAGATACAGTACTTGATAATTGATAAACCCACGAAACCCAGTTTCTTGTAATGCAAGGCAGCTTCTTTCACAACTTACTAAATGTGAGGAAATGGCCCACCAGAGCAAAAACTAGCTCGACCAGAAAGAAGTAGGAGAAATACTGAGGCTGCAAAACGATAGCACTCTTGTTCGGTTGTTTGCATTTCCCATGGAATCCATATTTGATATTCACAATGCTTTCTAGGAGCTCCAAATTGTTACCTTGTGTTGTGTTACTTGTGTAAACAATTAGTTAGTTCGTATTCAATACAAGTGTTTAAATATTTCTTTCATACGCCGCTAATCACTCAAATATTTACACAACTCTATGTTTAATGTATCTTGATTAAAGGTTCACAAAAAGGCAATGGGTTCCAATTTTGAGGTTAATTTTTTGTTTTTCCAATTTTGCATATGTAAAGTTACGCCCCGCATCGATGAAAAAAGGCAATGGGTTCCATTGCTAAAATATTGGGCTTCGCAATGGGCCTGTGTAAGGAATCTTAGCTCGCTACGTGGCAAAGATTCACCGCTCGAATGAGGAATCTATTTAAAGCGTATCGACTGCTAACTTCATCTTCGAAACAACCCCCCTTGAGATTTCCGAAGATCAAATCAAAACCCTAAGAAAGGTAGGTCAAAATTAGTTGTGAAAATTCTCGATTCGATTGGATCATCGTTTCTTCTAGGATTTCCCAGTTCCCGATCTTCGCTGTTGATCTCCTTTTACTTCCCTTCTCTTCTCTCTCGGTTTGTTTCCTTTCGGAATCTTTTTGCGTTGATCTATGTGTTTGTTCTATCTCTTGTTTCTAGAATATTCTCGTACCTTGGCGTAATTTCTTTATACGATTCTGGATTGTTCGATGATTTGCCTCTGGTTGATCGAAATCGAAAACAGGGTCATATCATCGGCTGATTAACAAACTTGCATGAGTCTATTTTATATTTCTTGTTATTTAGTGCTTGTGCTTATATACATGTAATAGTATGTCAATTTCTTTTCTTGATATGACTTGATTGTTTCTGTCTAGCAGCAGCGAGGTCAATTCAAGCTATGGCTTCAAAAAGAATTCAAAAGGAGCTTAGGGACCTGCAAAGGGATCCTCCAGTGTCATGCAGTGCCGGTGAGTATGATGTTGCTTTTCACCGTTTATCTATGAGCTATCTTTTGCGGTCTTTAAAAGCACTCTACTTTAACACTTGGGTTTATGTAATTACGATCAAAATTGGGATTTATGTACTTACTAAGACACGCCTAGAGAGATTCACTAGCTGATTAAGCAAACTCAGTATCAGTTTTAGGATAATGAATGGTTTTTTTTTGTGTGTGAAAAGTTACAGTGTGATATATCTAGATTCTAATGAATTGGTGATGATTTTTAGGTCCTGTGGGTGAAGATATGTTTCACTGGCAAGCAACTATTATGGGTCCAACAGATAGCCCATTCGCCGGAGGTGTATTTCTTGTTTCCATTCACTTCCCCCCAGATTATCCCTTCAAGCCACCAAAGGTAAAAAAAAAAATGTTTTGTATTTGCTTGTTATGTTTATTCGTGGAGCTTATTGAATTAGTCTAGATTTGTGCTTATAGCTAGTGTTCAATCAAGTTATGTGGCAATCATCAATGATTGTTTATGATGTAGGTTTCTTTCCGCACCAAGGTTTATCACCCGAATATCAACAGTAATGGCAGCATCTGTCTTGACATTCTGAAAGAGCAGTGGAGCCCTGCACTTACCGTATCCAAGGTGATCACTTTTGTTTCGCTTCCATACTTGTTCCATCTCACGAGTCTGTTTTCTTCGTGTTTGTGTCTCTGTTGTGGTCATGTCTTTGTCCTTTCTCTCTGGTGTGATTATTCCCTTTGACCAACCTCACTTTCCATTGGTTTTATGATCAATATTGATGACATGATATCTGGATTTCTATTTTAAATGTTTGTTAGTGAATTGCTTGAAGATCCTTTGGTCATTCTTTTTATTCGCATATCAACTAAAGACTAAAGAGCTAGAGTTGGTCTGTATTTTCCACAGGTTCTTCTGTCGATATGCTCATTGCTGACAGATCCAAACCCCGATGATCCTCTGGTTCCTGAGATAGCTCACACCTACAAGACAGACCGAGCCAAGTACGAGTCCACTGCCCGATCCTGGACCCAGAAGTATGCAATGGGATGATGATGGGAAATACTACCCCGCACCAGTACATTGCGCATTGTCTAAGAATAGGAGAAATAAGAAAGAAAAAAACTTGAGTTTGGCTTTTGCTTGGTTTGCTGCTTTTGCTTTATTAGTTTTATTATTACCTCAAGCCTTGTGTGGGTGTGTACATGAGCTTTATCATGCCTTATTGAGACAATTTGAGATGTTGGCAGTGCTTTTAGCCAATAATTGGCTTATTATAACGAATCACTCTCTTGCCAATGTTGAAGTTATGAAGTATACACATAAGTGTGCAAATAATATTCAACCATTGATAGAGTTACTTATAATACTAACAGTGAAGATAATATTGGACCAACACATTTTTGTTGATCTTAACAGGTTAATACGGTGTTAGTTTCCTATTGGCTCTAATTTGTGGTTTGTCTTACTAGAAAAGTCTTGAGAGTATGACTTGTCCCGTTTTGTACGGTTGTCTTTCTTTACTAATTGAAAATTCAGCTTGATTTTAGAACAAGCTGTTTGATCAGCTTATTAAAAGTCTTATAAAATTCAGCTACTTATTTTGTCCTTTTCAATTGTGTATCTGACAAAAAGATACATCACGTATTCAAATTAAAAAAAGGCAAAAAAGAAATGAATCTGGTGTTGAGCCACACCATTAACATGAGTGTGGGGTTCGGTGAGGTCTGCAACAGAAAAAAATGTATTTTTATTTGGGTTGACCGCTTTAGCTTTGTTTTTTTTTTTAATTGTGTAACCTTCTAATAAAGTAGTTAACCAAATAGAAACTGAATTAAATCTAATTTGGTTTGGTATGCTTTACTTTCGATGTGGAATGATTTTTCTTTATCGAAGTCACTAACTGAAGCCATTTTTTCAAATTTTTGATTCGGTTTAAAATTGGGCAGACCAATTAATTAGGAGGTTCAACATCCATGACATAATTAAGAAACGCATTAATGCGTAATACGCAGATATATACACGCGATGACAAAAACCGCAGAAGAAGAAAACGTGTGCAGGCGATATATTACCAAATTGAGCTAAACGACGTCGAATCGGTTTATCGAAGCACAAAACGACGTCGGAAAGGTGTGTGGAAGGAGTTAAAACTGGGCGAATGAGACATGTCGGCCATTTTTATGAAGAAGGAAACAGAGTCCCACAAATACTTTCTAAAAAGAAAATCCCAGAGACAGAGAAACAAGTTTCACGAAATCCTGATTTTTTTTGTTTCCCCTCGAGATCGGAGAAAATTGTAGGTTTATAGAATCTCTTTGATTCGCTCTACAGATCGAATCTCTTTGTATAGAAAGAGGTATAACCGTCTTCATCTTTTTATATCTATTTTTCGCTTTTTGGTACAGATATCGATATGTTCTCTGTAACAACTTTTCTTACTATTTTTTGAAAAAAATATTTAAGAGAGTTCTTCGAAACCTTTGGAATCGTTAACACTTGAAGGGTTCCTTAGGGTTTTGTAGCGTTTTATCGCCGATTCGTGTTACGACTTCCTCTGCATTGGCTTTTTTTGTTCCCCGACGAATCTTAGGTCTCCGAGATTTTGATTTCGAAGATGTCAGGTATTTTGAGTTTTGAGAAATCAGTTCATCATCAGTGAAATCGTTATGGTGCGAAATGGTAAGAAAGATCCATCAATTTTTTGCGACAGGTTGTGAACAAACAAGAGAGCAGTTATCAGATTCCGAGTGCACAGAGGATGAACCACGGCGTTCTAGGATCGGGAGCCTGAGGAAGAAGGCGATTAGCTGTTCGAGTAAGCTTACACATCCTTTGAAGGGAAAAGGGAAACGGAAAATCGATTACCAGGTTCCTTTCATCGAGGATGTCAGGGACGAGAAAGAGGAGAAGATTGTTTCTCAGCTGCGTCGAGAGCTTCTCAAGAAAGATCTGTTGCCTCCAAGGCACGATGATTATCACATGTTGCTGAGGTAAAAGCGGATTCTTAATTCCCTCTTACTATAGAATTTTGGAATGCTTTTTGTTGAGTGTCTCTAATCTGTCTACTCATGATCACTAGGTTTCTGAAGAACATGGAACTCAACATCGAGAAGACCGTCGCGGCATGGGAAGAAATGCTCCAATGGAGGAAAGATTTTGGAACGGATCGCATAATACAGGTTGAAGGGATATGGTGGTTTCAGCTGTTGTTTCACCATTTTTGGGTTTACAGAAAAAGGATCTTAACAATATCGATCAAACAGGAGTTCAATTTCAAAGAGCTGGACAAAGTCACGAGGCATTATCCTCAGGGGTATCACGGAGTTGATAAAGACGGTAGACCTATCTATATCGAGAGGCTCGGGAAAGCTCATCCCGGTAAGCTTATGGATGTCACCACGATAGAGCGATACTTGAAGTACCATGTACAAGAATTTGAGAGGGCCCTTCAAGAGAAGCTCCCTGCGTGTTCCATTGCAGCAAAGCGACGGGTCACTACAACTACTACAATACTGGATGTCGAAGGCCTGGTATGGTAAAACTCCTCCTGTGGATGCTCTAAAAAGTGATATTTTCTTGGTTTATAACATTCGTTCTTGTGGTAAACTCAGGGTATGAAGAACTTTTCTCCTACAGCTGCAAATCTCCTGGCCTCCATTGCTAAAGTAGACTGCAATTATTACCCTGAGGTACATAACTCTTTGAAGAACACACTTTCTGTAACTACTCTACTCCAAGCGGAGAGGAGATTTTTTCTCATGGACCCAATGAGCCGAGTGGACATGGATATTTCGGTTGCTCTAAAAGTTTGTAATGATGGTCTCTGACTCTTGCAGACTTTGCACCGAATGTTCATTGTCAATGCAGGGATTGGATTCAGGAATTTGCTTTGGCCTGCCGCCCAGAAGTTTCTTGATCCGATGACTATTGCAAAGATACAAGTAACGATTATTATCGCTCTGGTTTTAAGCATATGTATTCTCCTGTTTATTCTCAGCAGCCACTCACTACTTGTATTGCTCAGGTTTTGGAGCCAAAGTCCTTGTCAAAGTTACTTGAAGCAATTGATTCCAGGTTAATATTTTATAGATCGCCTTATAACTATAAGTCTTACCTTTATAGATAAAGCTCATTCAAGTTTTGGTTCGGCATAGTATCATTATTAATTATTATTTACTGCCTTTATTTTTTGCTGCACACAGTCAACTTCCAGAATTCTTGGGAGGCTTATGCAAATGTCCTAACGAAGGAGGTTGCTTAAGGTCTAACAAAGGACCATGGAATGATCCTGAAATAGTTGAGGCATGTTTCCTTTTTTGTTTCTGTTAATAATTAGGAATCCATGAGTGGTTAATGGTAATTTGAGCTAATATTATCGGTGCCTCGTTTTGCAGCTGGTACATCACATGGAAGTAAACCCTGTACCGCAAACGACAAGAGGTCCTCTTCATATTAGAGATTATGATTCCACCACTAGCATGAACCCGCCTGAAGTGAGCTCCATTAATTTAAGAGGTTTTTTATTTTGTTCCGTACAAGTCTTGTAACTTAAATTCTTGTCAGGAAAGGTGTATCAAAACTTTTAAAGAAGAGCCAGATTCTGAAGAACATTACTCTTCCACTGGGTCAAGATCTTCAATGTACAGTTTAGTTCATCCACTCTCTGAGAAGGTGCTTTTCAGAACCAAGATTTCTTTTGTTTCTCAAAACATTTTATTTCAACTGGTTTTTGACAAAGCCTCTTTATGCAGCAGGCGAGCACATCAGACGGTGATAAATTCATTACCACCGTGGAATCTGCAGAACCGGCTCAAGGAGAATGGTCTCAAGCCCAGTTACTTAACACGAACACTGGAAACCCTTCTTCCGCAAATACATACAGAAGAGAAGGTGTTTTTATTTCTACATGCCTTGTTATGGAGTCTCGTTAATGTTCTGCTCATATAGATTCTAACCGCTACTGTATAATTCGTTCTAATGATCATTATCACATTTCAGGTGGACAGATTCTACGGTTTAGTGCTCTTAGAGAAAAAATAAAAGGCGAGAACATCATTCACTTGGTGAAGATACTACTAGCCTTCCCACTGAAGCTATTTGCTCTGTTTAGTTTCTTATTACCTGGATACTGGCAAAGACAAAACTGTGTCAATGTCCCAGAATCATCGATAAGCAACCAGATTATTCAGTGTTTAGATCGTCTTAAGAAGCTGGAGAGAGAATTCACAGAGATTAGTAGAATCCCTGTAAACATCCCAGAAGCAAGTGAGAAGCTATTAATGGAATCTCTAGAGAGGATCAAGTCTCTAGAACTCGATCTTGACAAAACCAAATCAGTACGTACACTATCGATCTTGACCTTACATTATGATTGTTCTTATTAAGCTATATGTATATAATCAGAGAAAATCTCTCTTTATATGTGTTTTTTTTTTCTTCTTCAGGTATTACATTTAACATTGGCAAAACAGCTTCAAATCACGGAACAGCTTGAAACTGGTTACCAAGAAGTAAGCTCAGTACTTCGTCTTTTCTTAAATTAATTTTCAAAGCAATATAATAAAATCTGATATGATTTTGTTCAATTGATTTTATTCTATGTTGGCAGCGAAGAAAGCGATGCTGTATCTGAAGCTTTTTGGTCATAACGAAACGGTGACTTGTTATATAATTTACAGAAACTGAGGGGATAAAAAAAAAAAAGTCTATACGCAGGACCTTCGGGATTTATTTTTTTGGTTTCTCTATTCCTTTAGTAGAAATTATTTAAATTTCCGTGTGCGTAAGTAATAAATAGTACTATGCTTCTCGTTTTAATAAGAGAAACATTTGTGTTTGAGATTTGAACCGACGTGAAAACTGTGATGCATATAGTTTTGAATATTGGACAGTACTTCGCGTTATGTAGATTGCGTCGTTACTCGTTATGCATCCGTCTAAATAAATTCATAGTGTAAACAATGATGATGATAATATACAAAAAGTTAAAAACACAGGGCTTCAAATTGTTTAGGCTTCAGCATCTGTCTAATCAGGGGATTACGTTTAATAAATACTGGGTGATTGCGATCAGACCGTCTTAGTGGCTCATTTTTTTCGAATATATATTATACAGAATGATCATAAACCGTTAAAAACTGGTTTGAATAAAGTACTGATGTTTTATTTTTCTAGTGATAATTGTAACACGTTTATAATATATAGTGGAATCATAAAACATAAAACATTGATGAATATTCTGAATAGTAAAAAGAAAATAACGGAATCACATTTTGGAAATGTAATAAACATCAAAAACAGGTATATTATTCCATAATATGTCAGTTTATTAATCAGTTGTTTGTAATTTATTAAAGATTAAAATAGTAGTATCCTAAAATAAATTAAAATATACATCAACGACAAATGACAAATACCATTGTCACTGTGTAAAATCCATTCTATAAAGTTTAGGGAAAAAAAATCATGGCTGCGGAGAACGTCGCCGTTTTGGGACGTGGCGTTGAAGAATCAATCAGACAGGCTCGCAAGTCGCAAGTTTCCGCGTTCTTCTAGGCTGTAATCCAATGTGTGTCATCGACTTCTCTTATACTAATATATTATTTTATCTTATTTATTTTTAAAAAGTTTAATTTTCAGACTCTCTTTCTCTCTCTCTCTATCTTCGTCGTGGTTCGCCATAGCTCGTCTTTCTTTTATCAGATCTCTTCGTCGCTTTCGTAACCAAAAGAATCATGGAGCTCAACTTCCTCTCTAGAGCTCTTTTCTTCTTTCTTCTACTCACAGTAATTTCATCCTTCTCATCTTCAAGCTTCATCTCAGGTACACTTTCTCGATTCTTTTCTTCCCCATATGAATGTTCAACTCTCTAATAATATCAGATTATTCGATTTGCGTAGATGGCTCATAGATCTCTTTTCATTGCAGATGGTGTGTTCGAATCTCGGACCTTGGTTATTGGAAGAAACCTACTTCAGACCAAGAAAGGCAAGTTCTTTTAAACCTTACTATGAAGCTCTTAGTAAGAGTTTCCATTTATGGTTGGCTCTTGAGCCCACCTTCTTCCGGATTTAATCTTAATACATGGAGTATTTTGCAGTCAAAACAAAAAATTCTGTTTTTTTTTGGTATGAAGATCTTAGTAAGAGTTTCCATTTATGTAACCCAATGTCTTAAAATAAATACAAATGGATCCATGATATAGCTTGTAACGATTTCCGCATCAATATGAGCCCCATATATAACATACGCATTCATAGACTATACAGGTTCATTGACCAAATATTTGAGTTGCAATCTTGATTCTCGATTCTTGACTACAAACCTGAGTCAAGGAATTTCTGTGTGTTCTCTACGTTTTGTGCTTTTAAACTTCTTTACTTTTTATCATGTGTATAAATCTGGCTTAATGATGATCTTCAAACCTCTACAAATGTTGCTGCTATTGATCTTCAAAACTCTTTGCCTCTCTATCATGGCATTAGTCTAAAACCATATTACAAATAGCTAATCGCGAGTCTGCACCGATTCATTCTTTGCGTTATGGGGATTTTCAGACAGGATTGTTGTGTGTTTGACATGGTTTCTCTCTTTTTTTTTTTTTTTTTTTTTTGTTAATGGAAACAGCATGTCCCGTGAACTTTGAGTTTATGGACTACACAATCATAACAAGCCAATGCAAAGGTCCCAAATACCCACCAAAGGAATGTTGTGCCGCCTTCAAGGAATTCGCGTGTCCTTGGGCCGACGCCCTCAATGACCTGAGCAACGAGTGTGCAACCACCATGTTCAGTTACATCAACCTCTACGGAAAATACCCGCCTGGACTTTTCGCAAGCCAGTGTAAAGAAGGCAAAGAGGGTCTCGAGTGCCCCGCTACGCCTCCCGCTTCAGCAGCCGACATAAACGCTGCCACCACCGCCTCTTCCCCTCTTTGGCTGGCCGTTTCCGCAGCTTTCTTGGTGTTTGCTAAGTTGTTCTGAGGCCGAGCAAACGTACTTGTAACAAAGCGAGTGTCTGTATGTATCCACGATTTGTTTTACTGTTTACCGTCTCATTCTTTTGATTTTAGGAACTTTCGGAAAATTTCTAAATGGATAATGTGTATCGCGACTTTTGTGTGTATCATTTGTCTCTTCTTCTCTATAAATCGACCAATGAAGTAAATACTGATTAGAAGATAATGAAAGGATTAGTATCTATAAATAGCCAAGAGGTTTCAACAGGCTCTTTTTAAGTACGGTATGTGTATATCTCAAGGTAACGACTTACTTATTCACAATGGTTTTCACTAATTATTGTTTTCTATGGCTTTGGAGTCCAATCAATAACGGACACTATCACTCTATACATACAGACTTGTAGAAAGACATTGTAAAGTACCTTAGAACGATTTGCAGGCAACTGTTACCTGCCTCTCTCTCACTAAACCGAATAGCTCGGTCTTTTGCAAAGGTAGGAGAAGTAAAAACCTGAGAGATTCACCACATTAGTCTTGACTTGCGACGGAACTGCTTCCTTGTGATACACCAAGGGCCAGGAAAGGTGCTTAACTGCGCATAGTAATTAGTAAAAATGCAGTTGAGTGAGGCTCACAATACGGGATAAGTTAAATCTCATGGCAGAATTGGAGTGTGGAAAAGGGACTTTATGCATCTTTAGTGTCAATCCCACACTGCTTATTTCACCAAAATGTGCCCTATCCCCTCTATGTGTATATACTATCCAAGGTAGGTTTCAGATAGTATCACTTGAGAAATAATCTGTTGGTAATATCAACTTACGTTACTGATAAGCTTTGCCCCATGCCAAGCTGTGTCCACGCCACAAGGAGGAGGAATTACTCTGACTCCATTGCTTATAGATGAAGGAAGGTAGTCATGCAGTTCTTTCTCTAGCCTTTCTGGATACATCCCACAAAACAAAAACCGCATAAGCACGTCAGTCATGTATCTAATTAGATTCAGTTTCAAAGATTTTTGAAGGAGTACTGGTTATTTACTTATTTCTGAGTAAACTGATGGCATTACAAAAGAAAACTGAACAAATCAAGAGGTACTATGATTGTACCTGCAAGTCCTGGCAAGCATGCGCTTCCTCCAGCCAGTACTACAGTCTTGAACCAGCTATCATCACCTGAAAGTCCTGCCGCATCACAGTGGTCCATACAGAGCGCGACTGCCTGCTGCAAACTCATTGCACGCCTGTTTTCACACAGACAAAAACCAATCAAAGAATACATTTTAAGAAGGCCAAATTTTGGAGATTCTTCACAGGAACACAACCCGGGCCTGAGATGCATGCAGCTTTATAGCATTACCATGATGTAATCTAAAAAGATATAGGAGTCATGATGAGAATAGTGGAGCTTACTAACAAATTTCTGCACTATACTGTATGGTCAGATGATATCATTTTTTTAGTTTCAGAGGTCGTTCAGATTGCATCTCTTAGAGAGACTTCAAGGTTTAATATTTCTTAATCACTAATGGTAATAAGAAGCGCAGGCCTTACATTCCGGCAAGACGTGGTTGGAATAATATCTCCCCTGTTTGAAAACGCTCATTTGACAGAGTAAACCATCCTTCCCCCGCAACTTCCATTGAAGCTTGTGTGTCTTTTGAAAGTTCAGCTTTATAATCGAGAGCCACATAACACAGGTTCTACGTTCTCATAACAAAGATAAAAGAAATCAATTCAACACAAAAGAACTATACTCAGTTACTTCTAATCTTTAACGTTTAATGAACTATTTGGTTGAAGATCACAAAGCGCTTTAAAAAGATTAAATTTGATGACTTGTGCATGGTACATATCATGTCTATTTTACAGCAAAGGGGAGAAACCTTACTTTGATTTACAAAAGAGACATTTAGGATGGAAACCTACGTAGTTAGAACAGATTGGTCAATGGTAATACCTCTTTTAGAGTACGAACAGTGTAGAGCGATTGGAAGGTAATGTTGTTCTCTTGCATCTTCTCCTTGAGGAAGCCCGTGAGATTCAATGCTCCAAAACCAATGACTTCTACACCTACCTGGCGCATCACCTTGCCGTGCAAAACTGCAAAACACCCAGCAAAAGTAAATTGCTAAGACAGCAGTGAATGCAGAAAGAATCAGAGGTATACACGAGGAATCTTTTCAACAAATTGAAATGTTCACATTTTCATCTTTTTGACACAATTAATCAACTTCAGTTCCACATGAGGAATATCATAGGTGACTAAAGCTAGAGAGGCTATCATGTTGGTAAACAACACCTGAGAGGATACAAAAAGTGTAGAATCATAGATTAAAAAAAAAAAAAGCTTACTTGGAAGAATAGTTATGACTTGGAAACCAATGTTAACAACAATTCCAGATGTCCGCCGTGCAGCATATAGAGCTAAAATAGCCTGAAAATACAACACAGAATATTCGTATTTTTCTTATGAGTGAAATAGTAGGTATACATAACCTTAGTTATACTATCTCCAGTTAATGGTGAGCTAATGTATCAAATTCAGAAAAAAAACAATTTCTCTCCAATACATTCTATTAGTTGTACTGGATTAAACCGTGGAAAATGTGGCTACAGAGATGGAGAATGGATCTCTCTGAGAGAAAAAAAAACTGCTCTGAAATTTCAATTAATATTTTGAAACAATAATCACCAGAAAGCACTAAAGAGTGAACAAAGGCTCGCCTGATTAACTGCACACACTGCAGGAACATTCATGTCAAACAAGACGTTAAGGATAGCAGTCTTAAGTTGCCGCCTTGATGCCTTGGCTGATTCAGTATCTGAAAACAAAATTTAATAAGCCTCAAAAAAATGGAACCACGAGAAGCAACCCTGAAGATAAACAAGTAAAAATTTAGCTAACCATCAAAATGGCAGAGGGGTAGTGACACCACTATTGGCTGCATAGAGGGCTTAACCTGCATCCTGTAAGAACACTTTCACATAAGAAACTCAAATACGGTATCCACATGAAGTCGGTATAGTCAAAATGAAAAAAAAAACAAAAAAAAACCTGGTGAAAATGGTTGCAAAGAACTGTTGAAGTCTAGCGTATATCGGTGACTCAATGTTGCCAAATTCCTGGCGATCAAACTAGTAAGAACCATCTTGTGTGCAAGAGAGAAGGGGGCAAGCTTATTATCTTTGACCCTATTTATCTTTCGTAAATAAGAAAACACTTGAAATGCTCTAGTAGAAAGATCATCTCACCAGAAAAGTTGCAGAACGTCCAGAAGGTGAAGCATACTTGCTCCAGCCAAACTTGCAATATCCAGAACCACCTAAATGACAAAGCCCATTCAACACATATACAGAACAACAATTCAAGGAAAGACTTAAAATGAAGAAGAATTCGGAACAAAAACAAAGCTTACTACCATCAATGATTACAGAACCAGGAACTTGTGCCCTCTGACCATAAATCCGCATGAACGACAATTCCCCTGATTGGCTAGAAATCATCCTGCAAAAAAAAAAAACAGATAAACCTTGAAAATTGATCTAATAATCATTCCCCAAACACACATTTGATTCCGCTTTTTCTCTAGCGATCAAATCAAAAATTCAAAAAAAAAAAAGAACGCAAACTCACCGGAGAGGATATCCAGAACGCAAGCTTGTTTCGGCGAAGAAAATGGAGTCCCACGACTCTAGCGAACACTGGATATAGAATATCCAGAGACGATTACCTCCAGCCAAACATCTCCAGGCTTTGCACGCTAAGCTCAATTTCACGGCGTCTCTTGGCCCCATCAACATCAGTATCTGTACTAGTATATCAATCGGTAGCTGATCGAACGCGCCAAGAGACAACGAAGACAACAGAGGAGCCTGAATCGCCCTCTGACTCGCCGAACCCTTGCCACTATTCGATCGGTTTCACACCGATCCCCATACTTTCCTCAGAATCATGGCCGAATTTCCCCCCCCCCCCCGGCGAGCTCTGCCTCGATAACTTACGCCGTTTTTTCTTCTTCTTCTTTTTCTCGGACAAAAAACAAATCAGAAATTTCCCCGAGAAAACAAATCAGAAAAATTCTGATAAACGCACGGCGTTTTATCTTTTCTTTGATCAAATGGATAGAGAGAAGCGAGCCTAATGTTGTGTGAACGACGTGGACTGTTCAATATAATGACACGTGTTCCACTCGCGCGCTAGGATTTTGTTACTCCACGCGCGAAGTTTTAGATGGAAGTGTGGACTCACCGACTCAAAATGTCAATCATCAAACATAATAACGATATTTTGTGAGCCCAATGGGGGAAAAAAACCGAAGTGTGGTCAGTACCACGTGCTCGAGTTTTTTTTTACTTTTTTATTTTATTTTTTTGTGAATTACATAATTAACAAAACACTTAACAAAAATAATAATTGAGTTTTATAAGTTGAGGTTGAAGATTTTGTGAGCAAATTATGAATATTTTCGGGAATTTGTTAACTTGATTTTATAAAATATACAGGTTCATGCAGAATTAAGCAAATAACTGAACTGCAAAAAAAAAAATTAATAATTATTTAGCCCCTATTTTATTTTGTGTGCATTTCATAACTAAGCAAGCAATCACTTGGAAATTAAATGTATTCGAGGCCTGTATAGTTTAATACGAATGATATCGAATTGGATTAGTTATTAGATATTAAATTGATGATGTAGGAGAATACGTGGTGATTACTTATTGGATATTAAATTGCTGATGTGGATTTTAAAGTCTTTGATGCAAAATAATTAACAAACTTATTTTTATATGGAGTATAGATTTTTGAGACGCTGTGTATAATAAATTCGACGATCCTCAGATCCGGTGAATTTCCTAATTTCGTGTCAATTCTCAACCAATTTTTCCGATTGGGTATTCGATTTTCTTCCCATTTGTTTAATTCTCTGATTATTCTCTTTCTGGTGAAACGAAACCCCTCTTTTCGTAATTAGGGTTTTCTTGGTTGATGACGATCTAATCGAATCCATATCTATCTCTCGTGTTTTGAGGTTGGACATGGGGTTTTAGTGCACGAGATCGAAAAATATTGATCTTTTGTTTCGGTTGTTGGTCTATCTGATTCTGCGTGTTAACGTTGGGATTTCAATTGAATTTCCAGATAACTCGGATTGCTGGAGAAGTTGTGGTAAGCGTAATTTAGAATTTGGAATCCGCATTTCTCATGGGAGGCTTTTTAATTAAGCTCATGGATTTAGAAATTTCCTAACTCGTTGTGTGAAATGATCTTCAAAAATGAGTTTTTGAATTCTATTATGTTGCCACTATGATAAGTGAATTATGATATTCGTTCGTCTCAGAGATTGTATGGTTTTGTATTTACTATATTGCAGGTCGAAAGCTGGATTTGGCTGGTTTACGGTTCGAGGTCGATATGGCTGACTTTGGTATGTTCTGTCTCCCTTGTTTAATGGAAGTTGTTTGTTTCATCTCTGTGATTGAGAATTGTCACTTCTGTTCCGAAAATTGATCTTACCATGTCTGATTACAATGGTGATGAACCTGAAGATGAATATATGGCCGATGAATACGACATGGATGATCTGGAGGATGATATGAATGCAGAGTTTGATGGAAGGGATATCGATGCATCTGATTCCGAAGTCGAAGATTTCGATCAATTGGTTCGTGTTCCTCTGTTTTCTCTTTTTTTTTTTGTTCTAGTTATTTTTGTTCGTCTTCTGATTGACTTGGATATATTCTCAACACTCGGTTACTTGTGCATGGAGTATTTGCAGAGCAAGGCCATAGATACTTCTGCTGCTCAAGCTCGTAATGGAAAGGACATTCAGGGTATACCGTGGGACAGGCTTAGCGTTACTAGAAAAGAGTACAGAAAAACTAGGCTAGAACAGTATAAAAACTATGAAAATATCCCCAATTCGGGAGAGGCATCTGGGAAGGTGAGTTACATTTCGATGCTTCTCCAAGGTTTTCTATGCTGTCCTTTTCTCACTCTAGTCTTGCCTTTTGGAAGCAGAACTGCACGAATACTGAGAAAGGCAGCTCTTTCTATACGTTCAGGAGGAATTCTAGATCAGTTAGATCAACGATTCTTCATTTTCAGGTTTGTCAAGTGCACCACTACACTTAACCCCCGTCTCTGTTACGCTTCTAACAATATTGCTGAGGGAACCATAGTTCTCATGGAAAGCTGATCATAGTTAGGCTAAAAGTGTTTTCTCTTCTTTATTGCAGTTGAGGAATTTGGTTTGGGCTACATCGAAACATGATGTTTACCTGTTGTCCAACTACTCCATCAGCCACTGGTCTTCTTTGACAGGTTGCAGGAATGAAATTCTGAATGTTAAAGGTCATGTGGCTCCGTCTGAGGTTCGATTCTCAATCCTTATCCAAACCATCTAATAAGCTTGACTCTGTTGGGTTTCTTTTCGTCTCTGTTGGGTTTATTTATCTAAAGCCAACGTTCCATATTTTTCAGAAACATCCCGAGAGTTTGCTGGAAGGATTTACAGAGACTCAAGTTAGCACTCTTGCAGTGAAAGAAAGGCTGCTAGTTGCTGGTGGTTTTCAGGGAGAGCTCATTTGCAAGGTTAGTTGAGGCTTT
>JAHZTW010000002.1:75173722-75192482 GCA_020283515.1 Alliaria petiolata | reverse complement strand
TCTAAAATTGTGCCACATCATCTATTCATTTTGTTAATTTCAAGTTTTTGGTTTCATTTATTATGTTTTATGTAATTTTATCTTTTAATTCTCATAAGAACTAACATTAATAGATATAATAGTTTTATATAGAAGTTGAAAAGTCATTTCATTATAAAAAGATAATCTATATAAATGTAATTTCTATTTTTTTTTTAGTTGTTGATTTTACAAAGAGCTAGCATAGGTATCAAGTTATTTTCCCTTTTAGATTTTGTTTTCTTTGTTAGTTTAGTTTTTTAATATTTATTTTCATTTTATTTTGATATATATGATTCTATATATGGACGTATTGACATTTTTTTTAAACATAACTTTCTTTATTTTTTTAGTCTACTTTTTTAATGTTGCTTTTACAAAGAATTATTCTAGATTTTAAGTTATTTTTTGTTTAAATAATTTATTTATTTATTGATTTAGGTTTTTATTGATTTTCAATATGATGTCAAAATGTTGTGAATGTTAAGTTAAAACTGTGTTAAATATTGTTTCTAAATTAATATGGAGAGAGAGAGAGGGAGAGAGAGAGAGAGAGGGAGGGGGGAGAGAGAGAGAGATTATGAGTGCATTTTGGAAATATATCAAGACGTTTATGAAATAATATCAAAATTGTTGGTTATATATTTTAAAAAACATTAGAGGTTTATAAAAGAAAATTATTGTCGGATGAATGAATATCCATATTTAAGAAAAACAATGTAAGTATAATATTTAATATATTTTCTCTTGATCCAAAGTTAATATTGGGAGAAGATTAGATATGCAACTATTTAAATTTTGTTTGTGAATATAAATTTTCAAACGTTTATGAACCCAAAATAAATTTTAATATGTATACTTTTATGGAAGAAAATCAATATCGGATGAATGAACACCCGACCTAGATATAAGAAAAGAGAATTGTAAGTATTGTTTCTTTTCCAACATACATCTTCAATACTTTTAAGAGTTATATTACTTTATATTATGCAAAGTTCAAGAGTTTTTTTAGATTTATATATTCCAACATTATATTTATGGGGTGTTTGGAGTGGGTTGGATTGTGTTTAGTTGTGAGCATCAAATAACCGTTTGTAGGGTACATTTCTTAGAAGTGATTTAACGCTAAACTTTTTAACATAGCAGAGTAGCATGTATGGCACGACTCATCTATCAAATACGGGCATGTATACCGTAAACAAATGGTCGAACACGTTTGTTTAATTATAATATTCAATAAAAAAATTATGGATCCAAATTAAACAATTTGGACTAAGATGAGATATGCGATTATCTAATTTTTTTTTTGAAGTATGAATATTCAAATAAGATTGAGATTCCAAAACTATTTTAAGATTTCAACTTTTGATATATATAATTTTCTATAATATATTATATGTTTTAAATGAAATATAAATCGTTTCAAATTTATATGTATCAAAATTTATATTTACGAAATTATTTTAAAATATATTATTAAATAATAATATAAAATACCGCGCGAAGCGCGGATCACCGACTAGTATATACATAAACTATAAAGTACCTGGATTGCTTTGCATTTTACATATCGCATCTTGTGGCTGTGTTTGAATTTCTGTGAAAATGTGTTTTTTCATTGTCTCAAACAGAAATTTAGGTCTTAAGTCGATCTATTTTGTTTAGATTCAATTTGCTTTTAAGATTATTTTTTTTTTGTGTGAGGAAATATTAACAAATAACTGTGTTAAAATCTATTCTATTTTTTTCGCAGTTTAATTTTAATGGATTCAACATTTCCTACGAGTTGTTAAGCATTTATTGTAAAGAGGATTTTATTTCTATTAACCACACCACCGATCATCCATTTTTATTATTATTATTTTAATTTAAGTTTAAAACTCTCACAACTTGAATGACTAGTAGAAGTGGCCCTCCACTACTAAGTTTTTGGCCACTAATTATCCAACTCTAAATTTGGTACAAAATCTAATTGTTAGTAATTTATTTACCGGTGAACTACTAGATGACAAGGTACCTCCACGCGGCCTTGTAGGATTAGGTTTTTGTCCCGTAAGAGTTTGATCCATATTTTAGTTTAAGAAAAAATATTTCCAATCACGAAAAATAAAATGATGTAACCATTGAAATTTTTCTTGTGATTTTTATACTAAAATAATAGAGTTAATTGAGGCGGTGAATGAGATATGCATAAATGTAGGACTGAATAAATATACTTAGCTTTAATAGTGATCCACTTCCTTTCTAACTAAGAAATACCAAGAGTCCCAACTTTGTTTTTGATATGTATCTAACAACAGTAAATATATTTTTACATGTGTCTCTAATACAAATTTAAATTTTATTGAAATATTGAATAAAAGACGTAAGTAGATTAAATAGGTTAAAAAGGTTAAAGTAGATAAGAGACCAAAAATAAATTTAAAATGACTAAAAAATAGGAAAAACAAATATTAAAAATGACTTTTTGGGACATAGATTTTATTAGATCCTTTTAAGATTTAGAAGTGTTGGGTTGTTCTGTTTTAAAGAATTTTAATGGTATAAAGATATTATACCAATATGTGTCAGTAGAAATGCTTAATACAATGAGTTATTCTTCGCATCTTGCACCCAACTGGAACCGTAAAATTTATGTTCTAGATATATTAGCCGTATTTTTAATGAGAAAGTTTTAGAATTCTTAAAACTTGTATAATTTGAGTTAAAAGTGCACAAGTTTAAGATAAATTTTAGAAGTTTTTAATCTGGATAAACCACAATAACTCAAAAACATATTTCAAAGTTGAACGAATCTTTTATTCGATGAGAATGTGTTTAAATTTATCTGTTGATAAAACAATATAATCCAAAAAAACAATTAAAACGTATGGATTGATAGAAAATGAATATCAGAAGATGTGAATTTGAGGATCGTGATTGCAGAAACGCGTAGTAACACTTAAAAGTTTTAAAAAAAAAAAAAATTGAAGACTTCAAATTGGATTTAAAGAAAAAAGTATTTCTACAATTTACTTTTATATATTTCTTATACATTCTTCATTTTTTTTCGGTCTCGATAAAAACCTTTGGAATACCAATCCAAGATTTTTTTTTTTGATGCGTGGGGATATCTCAAATTATAAAAAAATAAATGAAAATCCAAAAAAATCTTGATTTTAATGTCAATAAATTGCAATGCCCACGAAAAAATAAATGGAAATTAATCACCTATTACTATCCCTAATCCCTAAATGCACGATCGATTACGACGTGTTTGGTTCAAAAACCAAAACGTGAACTCAACTTTATGCTTTAAGCACACAAAAAATCACGTTCGGCGTTTGGTAAACTAGGAAACTCAATCAATCATCATTCATCAATATACCCTTTGAATATACCCAAAAGAAAATATGGTAATATTATTAAATCCAAAGATGTAAAATTAACATAAATAAAATAATAGTCTTTGGCTTACACAATTACCATAAAAACAGTGTTTACTAGTCAAAGACTTAGAGATTGCGTTGTGTATACACAGTCAAACACGACCTTAAAGTAGGTTAAAGTCATATCTTGTATGGTTTGGTAAGTGGCTAAGTGCTACAAGGAGGAGATACGATACACAACTATTAACATTTAATTAAAACTTAAATAACAAAAGCTATTTTTATATATGTCAATAAAATAAATAGAGACTATTCATCTTAAAACGTGAGGCACAATACAGACTCTTCTTCACTCTTGTGGCTATACCACCCTCTCTTTTTTTTTTCTCTCTATTGCCTCTTCTTCTTCTTCGATTCCTCCTTCGATTCTCTTTCTGTCTTTCTTCGATTCTCATATCTGTGAGATTTTGTTGAGTTCGAGAGAGCTCCGAGAGAGAGATTGTCTTCTTCACTAAGTTAGGGTATTTGTACAGAAGAAACCCTATTTTTAATCATCAGCTTGTGAGATCTGTTTCAGCTTCAATCTGAGCTTGGTGTTTGTGTGGATTCAAGCTTCAAGAGCAATGGAACAACAATTACGAGAATACAAAACGAACTGCGGATTCTCACTTGGGAGACCGAGATTCGGATCTATAAAGGTTAAAATTCCAATCCAACCTTTTGTAGCTGAAAAAGGAAAAGACATAGAAGAAGATCAAGTTGAAGAAGAAGAAGCTAAAAGTATCGGTCTCGGGGAGGAAGAAGAAGATGATGGAGCTAAGAGTATGGATCTCGAAGAAGGAGATATCGTGGAAGAAGAAGAGAAGAAGCATATATGTTGTTTATGTGGTAAAGGATTTAAGTCAGGTAAGGCTTTAGGAGGCCATAAACGGATTCATGTGCTCGAAACTCGGAAATTCTCTATGGAGAGACCAAAGATGGTGTCTGGTGTGGTTGGTAGATCTGACACAGGAGAATTCGAAGTTGATTGTTGTGTTTGTCATAAGAAGTTTACATCAATGAAGGCTTTATATGGACACATGAGGTTTCATCCAGACAGAGGATGGAAAGGAGTTTTGCCTCCTCCTCATCCTCAGAATCATCCTCATCCACTTGGCTATTCGTCATCTTCTACACTCTCTATTGATGATCATGATGGTGGGTTTATAAACTCGGATTATGATGATGATGATTATGATAATGATAATGATGATGATGATGAGAACTCGGAGCTATGGGATAATCACTGGGAATTGGAAAACGTTGTTGACCTTAAGGAATCGATCAAAGGATGGCCCGCGACAGGGAGGAGAGGAAGGAGAAGTGCTTTGAAGGTTGATTTGAAGGATCCAACATCAGAAGTTATGAAGGATATTGATGCTAAGGATCTATTGTTCCTAGCTACTACTGCAGAAGCTGTTAATCTCGATGTTGCAGAGACTTCTGATTCGCATTCCGTGGAAGAGATGATGAAGAAGAGGAAGAAGAAGAAGAAGAAGAAGAAGAGATTGTCCGAGATGGAGAAAGAATCATCATCTTCTCAAGATCATCATGATCATCAGCTTGATCAGGTTGTTGCTGCAGCTGCAGCTGAGGAAGGTGGTGGTGCACGTGAGAAGCACGTGTGTGTGACCTGCAACAAGTCGTTTACTTCTTATCAAGCTTTGGGAGGTCATAGAGCAAGTCACAACAAGGTCAAGATTTTGGAGAATCATCAAGCTAGGGCAAACAGTGAAGCCTTATTACTTGGAACCGAAGCAATATTAACCGCCGGCCTAGCTAGTGCTCAAGGATCAAACACATCTTTAAGCAGTAGCAATTATAATGGAGATCACGTTTGTAACATCTGTCACAAAAGCTTCCCAACAGGTCAGGCTCTTGGAGGTCACAAGAGATGCCATTGGACTGGTCCAGCTTCTAGTGAGGCTGCAACCGCTGCTCCAACGGCTCCAGCAGCAGCGTACTCTAGTCAAGTAACAGAGACAGTGCAAGAGGTGAAGATATTGAAGAGAACGTTTCTGGAGTTTGACTTGAATGAGTTGCCACCTAACGAAGAATAAGAAGAAGAAAGAGTCTAAGAAACGTATATATGCAGGCAAGTAAGCTTTTTAATTTAAAAAACCCCAAAAAAAGAAAAGAAAAGAAAAGAAAATCTGAAATTAGGGAGTAATGATGGTAAAAAGAGTTGTTGACATTGTAGTCTTAAAAAAAAAAGAGAGAGAGAGAGAAAGATACTTTTGGTTTTTGGTTCTTGAGGTTCTTCTTGGTGTTTGGCTTTTAATCTAATTTGGTGGGGTCTTTTGTTCATTTGATGAGAGGATATATACTCTTTTGTATGCTTCTCTCAAGCTTTCTTTTTTTTCTTTATTGTGCTTTTGGATTCACATAAAGCATGATGTTAATTTGACCAAAGTTCCATAAAGTAAACCATCTTCTTCATCTCACCATCTTATCTTTCTTTTTTTCTACTTTTCAAACTCCATAAATATATTGGATAATCGGATATTTTTTTGTGACGAATTGATTATTGATATTTAGAGCTTGCTGCGTTTAATTGGAACACAATTCGAGTTTTGAAACACACCACCTCTATATTTAAATGCAATTCTCTATATATCTTATGTTTACCAAACTTTGGTAGGTGTCCCAAAGTTGTAAAACGAGTTAGAAGTTTACAAATCAAAAGATCATCATTAAGTCTAAATGAGCGACTTAGTTATATAAAAAAAAGTTTATTGTATATTCATTGTTGGTTTGGTCTAAAACTCTTCAAGACGTGGGGGCATTGTTAATTTTCCTATTAATGCGTACAAACCAACATTAAGATGGCTGTTTATAGTCAAATGTTAAAAGTCTCCACTTGCAGCTAATGACATAAGGACCAATTCTTTAGTGTCATCAGAAACACCACATAATATTCACACAACTAAATTGAATTTGTCTTATGTATATATTCTTAAGAGCTAAGTTTTTTTTTCTTTTGTCAAGAGCTAAGTTTCTACTTTGTCGCATCCTCCGACTATTTAAATGCGACACCAAAATTCTTCCAAGCCCCCTTTTTAGATTCAAACTGAAACCAAAACAGTAAAATCGATGTGACAAATTCGAATATTAGCGACGGAAAAGAGAAATTAATCTGACTTGGTCTCCGGTCCAACGAAATTCTGTTACATAACTAAAACTCTAAATTGCTCCTTAAACCAGGTTAACGGTTAACCATATGGAATATACCTCTTATACACATCTAGATGTGTATAAGAGACAGGATGATGATTATGATAATGATAATGATGATGATGATGATCATTCACACAACACCTACACATAAACACAATTTATAATCATAGCTAGTCTCCAAGACTCTTCTTCTTCTTATTACCTTTTGTGAGTACTCTTGTGTTTAGGGCCATCCCCTAAAAAGAAACCTGAGAACTCTCAAACCCCTTTATTGGCGAGATCGTCTGGTAGAATCAGAGGGGTTTTTCATCTTTAGTTTCTTCAGGGGATGGCCATGTTTTGTGTGTTTGGTGTTGTGCCAAAGAGAGTTTTAACAATGGATGTTGTTAGGGTTTTTATGGCTTCTCTCTTTGTCTTTGGTCATGGAGACAAATTAAAAGAGACACTGATGAAAACACCCATTACATAAGCTTTAGTGTTCTTTCCACTTTTTCTTTAAAATACTCCTTTTCAGTAATAATTAATCAACTCACCAGTTCATAATAGATTATCTTTTGTTTTCTTCTAAACTGCATCTGAAAGTCAATACAAATGTAACATTTAGTTTCTATACGGTAGACCGACATCAAAATCATTTNTATATACATACATATTGACGTCATGCCATTGCAGCACAAAGAAAAACAAAAAGGAGTTGGTCTGCTGGAAGTTGGAACCAAGAAAATGTAAATATGTATTTTGATAAAAGGTGACCAAGAAAATAATATTAATAATAAAACATATTCCATTCAAACAAAATTTATCATGTGGGAACAACAATCTCTGATGACTCTGGCATTAACTGGAAACTAAACAGCATAAACAGCAAGCCTAACTGTAGAAGAAGACATGAAGTGGTCTTATACACTCTCTTCTTGAAACTCTTCACTTCTTGCATCTCTGTGATCTCTACACAATGGTTTTGCAAATCTTGAGCTTGATTCTTTAGATTCTCAGCTTTGGTTTCTGCTTCACCAAGCTTTGCCAGCGTCTTATGAGCTTCATTCTCAGTCAATGTATTCTCTTCTTCAATCAGTTTGATCCGTCTCTTTAGGTTCTCCACTGATCTTGAGAATATAAGATATTCAATCTCTGCCTCCATCTTTTGCTGGAAAATGTCTTCTTCGATACCAATCTCTGCTCCTCGATTACGCGGCTCTGAAACGCTTATGGTGGATTCGAGTTCACGGATTTGTGATTCTTTGCCCTCGAGTATACACTTTGTTTCTTCTAGCTTGATCTCCAGATGCTCTACATTGTTCACCAGGTTTAGTATCTCGGAATCTAAAGAAGTTAATCCCAGTTCTCCCATATTTTCAGACCCAAACCGGCGAGAGGAACTTGCTTCACTAGCTCGTTCATGTCCCGCGTGTATGCAACTGCTGCTTTCTGCTCCAACATGTGGTTGTACTGTTTTGCCAAGCTCTTGAAACTTTTGAAGTTCTGAAAATCGTAAAGGAACCAGAAGTTCAGTTAAACATTCATGTTAATATTTACAGGAAACTATAAGGAACCAGTGATAGAATTATTCAAATCTAAGTTGATAAGGACTACTTCAATGCAGCAAGTAGCAACCATCAAAATCCAAATGAAAACACCATATTATGAAATTTGGCTACCTTTTTCGAGGGCTTCCTGCAAATTGTGGAAACTTTCGAAGGCCTCAGTTAATGGATCCAGATTGTGTGAGGAACCATTGTTCTTGATCTCGGACTCTTCCACAGAGTCTCCTTGTGAATATTCTCCGGCTTCTTCTTCTTCTTCTTCCCTAGCGTCACCTTTACGGTTCGAAGTATGTGCCTCATGATCACTATTTTCTTCGCTGTAACCCATCATTCTTCTTCCGCCCTGTTCTCTGCTACTGAAACTATAGGAAGCGCCCTGCATAAACACAAAGTTGGAGCTTCTTGAGTCAGCAGATTCCATACTGGAATGAGAGTTTTCCTTGTCGATTTTGATCCTTTCTCCTCTAAGTTTCTTACTCTTGTATACACTACTCTTCCTTTGCCGACCACTATTATCACCCGAACTAATCACACTCTTCCCACCCAAATACTTTGCTCTCTGCTTCTCCCAAGAATGACCACCCATTGTCATCTCGTACCTAACCTTGGGACCGCTGGCTGCAGTCGACGACTTGCTACTTCGATCCTCACTGTTATCCGAATCCAAACCAGCTGAAAAAGCAAGACCAGCGCCATGACTAGACCCAGCTATTACAAAGCCATCCATGTTATTCACCGAACCAACCGAACCAAGACTATCTTGATTGACATCAGGTCCCGGAAAATGCATTTGATTAGCTTGCGGATCGGCTGCTCCCGACAACACCCTCTTCAGAAATTTACTGTTATCCATATTCACAGAGGTATCATCATCCTTAACAAGATCTCTCCTTATCCTCCTCCTCCTCCTCCATTTCCTTAAACCAGATCCCTTTGAAATAGGAGGAGAAGTCTCAACCGGTGTATCAAGGTCAATAATACTCTTTTCATCCTTATCAGCTTCTACTACTGTAGAAGCAGAGACCAGATTATACCCAAGAGTTTCAACTTCACATATCAAGCCATTATCGTCAACAGACTCAAGAGCAGAGCATTCACTCTCCAAATCCATGACGCTACACAAATCTCAAAACCACTACTAATTTTTCATCCTCCAAATTCCACATGGGATCAAAATATCAAGAGCAACCACCATCATTCCAGCAGGAACCAGATGAAAATTCAATAAACCAAAATAGTAGGAAGAAAAACCCAGGAAAAGAAAATTTGAATCATAAGTCAAAATTCAACTCAATTTCCAAATTAAAACTGAAATACCCCAAATGTTCTTCCCGATTAAATGTAATAAATCAATGATTGGGAAAATCAAATCCAATTTGAGTCGAAATTCGAGCTGACGTACCTAAATGGGACGCAAAACCTCAAAGGTGATTCCTTTACAGAGAAACGAAATAGAAGGTGATGGAAAAACCCTAACTCGATGAACGATTCGAAGATCTTTAATCCGTTGAATGTGGAAAGTTTCGCTGCGAAAAATCGTTAAATTTCTTTTTCCGCTTACGATCAAATTTCTTGTTTCCTTTTTTTTGTATTTTTTTTTTTAATTTTAGTGAAAATATGGACGTGTGGGCGACTTGGTCGGGACACGTGGCGTAACCGCTGGCAACTGCAGCAACGAGTCGGACATTTTGTGACCGTTCGATTCGACGTGATCTTATCTGGTCCGATCTAGAATTCGATGGTGTGTGATATATACCGTTAGGAATTAACCAATTTACCCCTCTCCCTAACTTCTTGTACGGTTTTGACGTTTACAGCTTTTGTATACACAATGGTTGCTGTTTTGTATATAAGAAAACAACGAGACGTTCTCTTCAGCGTTAGATCAACGCTTCCACGTGTGCACCTTGTCGTCGTCTTATTATTATTAGTAATTATAAAAGTAAATCAATCTTTATACAAAACTACCGGGAAATCATATGATGCCTGTAATTTATAAAACAACCAATCTTGTGTTGTTCTAACGTCACACACTCCAAGATGGTGATTTTTGGTTTTCTATAAAGTTTTTTTTAATGGGTTCGATTGGTAATGTAAAACGGTATGAGATTTTTAGCGTTAAGCTGGATCTTTTAGCGATAAGCTGAAGTAGATAAGTGTTTATGAAATAGTTAAAAACTGTAGAAAAAGAGCTGTAAACAAAAGCGGTATAAAAAAAATGAATATAATACTGTTGGTAATACTTTCTGTATAGCTTTTGTGATTGATAACTATTAAAACAGTAAAATTTTATTAAGAGTTTTATGGTAAAGCTTTCGTTACCATTCTAATCCAAATATATTAGTTTTCAAATTTTCATGATGATTGTAGTAGATAAATGTGAAAATGTGTGGGGTAAATAAAAATATACATAAAAAGAGTCACAAGTGCACTGGTCTTGGACCAATTCCCATTGCGAATCAGATTTTCAAATGTTGTGTCAGTGTACACATACTGACATACATACATGATACATATATGAAAACTAAATTAAAAAGAGAAATATATTTGTAGTTTAATCCTACTATAAATTAGAACATCTTGTTCACAAACGGATTAGTTTTGTTGCAACCGTTCAAAACTTATACATAACCCAAAAGTATGCATTTTAGTTTTAGATTGTGTACATATTCTCTTGGTATTTTCACCTATTAAATTAAACAATGGTGGTGTTATATAATTTGATAATGTTGTAATGTACAATGTCTTGGAGTTTTCTACACACCAAAAACTACAAAGACTAAACGACAAACGACCAAAGTACTGAGAAAATTGAAAATGGTTTCTTTACTTCAGTCCAACCTCTTTTCTTTTAAGCTCAAAGTTCAATGTCTTAACTCTGATTCAGACTATTTAATTCTCTTAAATTCCATGTAATAATGTTAGATTTATATCCCTGATGAGTAGATTTTAGATCTTAAAAATCATCTCTTCTTAGCAAAACCTAACCGCAGGAGGAGGTGAGAGAGAGAGAATCCAAGATTATAAATCAAGTAAATTATAAAAGGTTATTGATTAGTGGTGATCATTATAAAATACATTGGTACATGTTTAGACAGTAACCCTCTCCAGGCTGCTCCTATTAACATTTTCTTTAATCACTATTTTATAAAATAAGCTCCATAAGCACTTGCAGATCCAACTCACAAATCCAGATTCTTCTCCCTCTTCATTATCACAATCTGCTCTTCCTGAAAAAAAAAAGACACATTGAAGCAGAGAGAGAGAGAGGCTATGTGATGAAAAATATGCAGGGGAAGTGACACGTCTTTTTGCCTTTGTGTCTGAAAAAGATCAAACAAAGGGTAAGTCTTTGAAAATCATCTTTAAAGATTTGACTAAGATGTTGTTATATTTTTTTGTTCCTATTCATTTTAATTTTTTTTGGCTAGTTCTGGCTTTAATTCAAATGAGAAAAAGATTCAATCTTGATGATGATGAACACAACAAGACCACGCTCATTGATATAAAGCAATGATTTTTCTTCTGACCCATAACTTCCATTGTTGCAGAGACTGAAACTGGCCTTGGTTTTGATCAAATCTGAGCTAAGAAGAGGAGGAGAAATAAACAAAAAGGAGAAACAAGTTTGGTTTTCAACAGTGTTGAGAAGAAGAGGACCCCACAAAATGGAAGAGTTAGATACATCACATGCAGTTTCTCAGATTTTACCCCAATCTCCTTGAACAACATCAACTGTTGCATTCATGTTCCGACTCATCTCCTCACAGTCCCACTAACTTCAATATATAATCTGTCAGAGAAGACCACAATGATTTAGACCAAGTTAGAGAGATAAAGACAGAACCTTTTGAGTCGAGAGCTTCATTTTGGGGTTTAATTAGGGTTTGGTGAGGAAGTAGGAAGTAAGAAGAAGAAGAAGCAGGAAAAATGAGGGGAGAGGAAGAACAAAAGGAAGCAAGTTTAGCTGGACTAACCATAAGAACAGGATCATCAGCAGCAAGCTCTTCAAGTAAGAAAGGTAAAGATCTTCAAACAGATAATGCTTCAGATTCATCTCCAAGTATCAAAAACTCTCCATTCAATTCACCTTCTCTTGTGTCCCCACCATCTTCTGCTTTTGTTTCCGCTTTACAATCTCCTTATATATCCCCAAGAGCCACACAACCCATTACCACCACTCACAAGCCATCACCGCCTGTTTCTTACAAAGGCTCACAATCTGAAGATGTACCAAGCAGCTCCTACACTCCTCCTTCTGACCAGTACGAGTTTTCCGATGACCCATCAGATCGGAAGCTCAAGTTATCAGCTTGTACTCCAGATCCTGCTCCTCCGAGGATCTCATTCTCTTTCCCTGTTCCTAGGGTTTCCTTAGCTAAAGTCTCTGTTTCTTCGCCTGCGGCTAACACCAAGCTCAGGAGCTCCGATGTCTTCATAGGGTTCCATGGGCAAAACCCAAACTTGGTGAGATTCTGCAAGTGGTTAAAGTCAGAGCTTGAGCTTCAGGGAATCGCTTGTTTCGTTGCTGACAGAGCTAAGTATTCGGACACGCAGAGTCATGAGATCGCTGACAGAGTTATCTGCTCTGTTACTTATGGGATTGTGGTTGTCTCTTGTTCCAGCTTGCTCAACTACCTTAGCCTGAAGGAAGTTAGGTTCTTCGCTCAAAAGAAGAACTTGATTCCGATTTTTTATGGAACTGGACCTTCTGAGATAATGGGTCTTCTCAACTGTAATGCCATTGATAAAGAGTGTAAAGAAGCCATTGATGGGCTGATTAAGTCCCATGAGTTTAAACTCGAAGCTAATGAGAGTAACTGGAGAAGCTGTGTGGGAAAGACCGCGACCATTCTCAGGGGAAAGCTTGGGAGGAAGAGTGTGGTTGATAAAGAGACAGTGGATAGGATTGACGAGCTTCCATTCCCGAGAAATAGATCTTTCCTTGGCAGAGAGAAAGAGATAATGGAAATGGAGATGGCTTTCTTTGGCAATGGAGAGTACCTAGAGTCTACAACGCCAAGCACTAAAGGAGAAGCAAGTGGACAATCTGAAGGACTTGCAGATGAGGAATCAGATGTTGTATCAACCCGAAATGGGAAATTCATCAGCTTGGAGCTTGGAAAATGCTCAGAGCCAAGAAGTGAGGCTTGGAGTGATCCAAATGGCGGGAAAAACTCGCTTAAAAGACTGTTGAAGACTAAGAAATATAGAAACAGTAGTAACTGCAAAGGTACATCCTCAAGCGTTGTTTGCGTAAATGGAGTTCCAGGGATTGGGAAGACAGAGTTAGCTCTTGAATTCGCTTACCGGTACTCCCAGAGGTATAAGATGGTGTTGTGGGTCGGAGGGGAAGCTCGATACTTCAGACAGAACCTGTTGAATCTGTCATTTAGCTTGGGGCTTGATGTGAGCGCGGATGCTGAGAAGGACAGAGGTAGACTAAGGAGCTTTGATGAACAAGAGTTTGAAGCTTTTAAGAGGATAAAGCGCGAGCTTTTCAGAGACATGCCTTATCTGTTGGTCATTGATAATCTTGAGATAGAGAAAGATTGGTGGGAAGGGAAAGATCTCAATGACCTGATTCCGAGAAACGCAGGAGGTACTCATGTCTTGATCACTACTAGACTTCCTAAAGTCATGACCTTTGACACAGTGCAGCTTCCTCTATTGCCTTCGTCTGATGCAATGGTGTTATTGAGGGGGAGAAGAAAGAAAGATTACCCGGCCGAGGAGGTTGAGATCCTCAAGCTTTTCGAAGAGAAACTGGGACGGTTGAGCTACGGTCTTTGGATAATAGGATCGTTGCTCTCAGAGCTTGCGATTCCCCCTTCCGCGCTCTTTGAAGCTGTGAACAAAGTCCAAATCGAAGAACGCTCGGCCTCGCCGTTCGTAAACTTAAACGACGAGCAATACTGCAAATCCAATCCTTTCGTTGCAAAGCTCTTAGCTTTCGTTTTGGCTGTTTTGGAGCAAGCTGAAGGTAACAGGAACCTTCTCTCGCTGAAAATGCTACTAGTGGGAGCTTGGTTTGCTCCAGTCCCTATCCCAGTCAACTTGTTAGCTGCAGCGGCTAAGAACATGCCCACAGGTGGAAACCGTTTCGGCAAATGGAACAAATGTTTGAGTCACACATTTGCTTGGTGCGGTGGTTGTGGTCTAGGACGCAGAAGCGAAGAGGATGCTGCGTTTTTACTAGTCAGATTAGGACTAGCGAGGATGACTAACAGACAACCTGGATGCTGGATCCAGTTCCATCCGATAACTCAAACTTTCGCGAGGAGAAGAGACTGCATACTTGCACCCAAGGCAACGGTTCAAGGCGTGAGGAAAATCGATAACCCGTTGTTGAATCTTGATCACCTATGGGCTTCAGCGTTCTTAGTATTCGGATTCAAATCAGAACCTCCTCTGGTCCAGCTACAAGCCATGGATATGGTACTCTACATCAAGAGAACAGCTCTTCCTTTAGCAATCACAGCTTTCACGACCTTTTCGAGGTGCAACTCGGCGCTTGAGCTCCTCAAAGTATGCACCAACGTGTTGGAGGAAGTGGAGAAATCGTTTGTGTCTCAGATACAAGACTGGCGCCAAGGCTCGCTCTGTTGGAAGAAGAAGACAAACAAGAAGGTCGATGAATACGTGTGGCAGGATGTTACATTGTTGAAAGCTTTGTTGCTAGAGACCAGAGCGAAGCTGCTGCTACGAGGCGGGCATTTCGATAGCGGAGAGGAACTTTGCAGGACTTGTATCAGTATCAGGACAGTGATGCTTGGCCATAACCATGAGCTCACTTTGGCTGCTCAAGAAACACTAGCAAAGTTGGTCAGAATGAGAAGCAAGATATGAAAAACACACACACACGCAAAACATTTCTCCTGGTTGTTGTTTCCACAATTACTCTCTAAAGCTCAGTTTTGTTGAACAACAATCTTTATTCCTCATATGTACATTACCAACTACTTTTATTGATCCCTAATCTCTTCTTATTCCTTCAGATCAGTTGATCATATAATCATCATTGCAACTTAATTTGAGTTCTTCTTAGGGTGTGGATGAATATCAAATGGCTACTAGGGGGCCTCAAGCAAAACGATATTCAATCAATGCATTGGATTCTCAAGCCGAATCTTTTACCTGATACATTAAGCCAATCAAACAAAAGAGTTACCAAAGATCTAAGTAACAAACATAATTGAAATAAGGACAAATACTCTTTGTAAGAAGTGGGACCAAAGACACACACAGAAAAATAGGTATGGGTTGTAGAAAAATGCAATTATTAAATCAGTGTCTGGTTTTTGCCAACAAGTGTCACTCTCCCCTCTCCTGTTACTGGTCCCAAAGTTCACTGCTCAGTTTTGTTTCCTTTTCAAAAGACTAAAAAAATCTGACTTCTTATACAAATTGAGCTAGTTGTTGTTTTTTTTTTTATCTGGTTGTGGTTAAACCCAAGTTAGTCAGAATCAAAACAAAAGCAAGAATTATTGAGGTATATTGAATTGACAATCAAGAAGAATATATTATGATATGACTCATATCAGCATATACTGAATTTCTGCCATTTGGGTCCCTAAATTCTCTTGAAACTTTTAGATTTAGTGTCAATAATAAGTAACAGTGACTGTAAAAGATCTAACTTTAAAACAAGTTGACCTCAAATCCTTTCCTTTTCTGATACATTGTATCTGAAAATCAGAAGAAACATGTGAGGAAAATGGACAGAGCAAGTTGGTTTTCTTCACTGTGACAACCAATCAAACAAGAGAATTTAAATCTTTTCTTTTGATTACATCATACAATCCAACAAGATAAAAACAAGTAATCAGCATATCAGATCATACTCAAATTCACAATACAAATCGCAAGAAATCAAACAAAATAAGTAACTTCCCCCCTTTGGAAAAATTGATAATTTTTAAGGGGAAGCAAAAAAAACTGAAAGAAACAAAATTGAACATCACCGGAGGAGATTAGACCCGATCAAGCCTCCGGTAACAGCATCGTCTTCCTCAAGGAAAAGCTCGTCGGAGTTCCTAAGAACGGAGTGAATGGTGCACAGTAGCAAGCCAACGCTGACACCTACCGCCAAGCTCACGGCGGAGCTAGTGAACCATATGGCCCACAAGGAAGCTAGGACCAGAAAGAGCACCACCGTCCGATCGCCGACCTGAAATCCCCAGAGAATAAGTGGATCTTCCCTGAAGAAGTGAAAGAGAAGCCACAAGGCGATGATCGTCCCGACGACGATTAGCGCGACGGGGCTGGCGGTGACGAGAGCTGTCGCGGCGCAAGTGCCGACGACGAGAGAGTAGTTGACGAAGAAGTAGCGGAGATTCGTCCTCGATCTGAGGGGAAGAGAAGAGAATCGCTCCGGGAAGCTGAAGGCGCCGGAAAAGACGAGCTCGGACCAGGGACGGTGGCGAGAGATGGCGGAAGTGAGGTTATGGATTGATCGGGAGATGACGTCGCCGGTAGGAATCGGAATTGATGTGTAGGTCGGTGTCGGCGTCGTCGTCGTCGTCGGAGCCATAATTCTCCGTTAAGAGGATTTCATCCGGCGAATTTCCCCGATATCGTTGACCGATTTGACCCGACCCGAAATGCCACCCGGCGGCTATATAGCTGATGGTGAGCAAAATATAGAGTTGTCCAACGACTTCTTAAATCATTCCTTGGCACCCACCAAACAAATGTTGCCACCTCATCAAATCGTTAAGACGGATTTGGATTGTAAATTACACAAATCAATAAATTCTAATCCTTTAAATACTATGAATTGATACTTTGTGTTCTTGAGTTGCTTAACCAATTCGATCTGTAATTTAGTTTATAGAACGATTTAAATCGAGTTAAACCATAATGGTCTTAAAATTCAAAGATGACCTAAATTTACTTATCTTTTTTTTTTAAATATACACTAATCATCTCAAGTATTCTCACTACAATGGCTAAATCTTAAAAGAGAAACTAAAATATTATTCACTTTTTTAAAAGCTTTTAGACAACTTTGGTGGCAATGAAAGCCTAAAGTTACTTTACCTTCTACAGATTGTTTGTTATTTTCAAGTGTTTGCTTTTTTTCTTTCTTTTTGTAAACCGTAACTACACAAAGTCTCTGCAGAAAGAGATAATAAAGCATAGAAAATGCCGTAGAACATTCGAAATCTACCTTGAAAACCCAATGCACCCGTGTTCGATGATCGGTTTTCAAAGAGAGCCCACTTCTCGGTTTCTTCTTAAGCTGCATAAAGGTCCAAACTTTACTGACGACTAGCTCGGAGAAAAGTACCTTACATGATCAAAATTGTTTCTGAATGCTGAAGCTTGTGTTTGTGTTTGTGCTTGTGCTTGTGCTTTGGGTGTATCTGGCTGATGTGTTGACTCGAAACTGTTTCTTAAATAGAGACCTGTGTTGAAGTATAAGCCTGTTCCAGCGCAAGGAGGAGGATCAAGAAACTGAGGGGCTGGTTTTAAGCTAGCCCGCGATGCTTCTTCGTTGTCTCCTTCTCCCTGGTTCATGACCATCAAGTCTTTTCCCATTAACCGCAAAACCGGGTTGGAAGGACTCGGAGGCACAGCGCCGTTGAAACTCGCTCTGTTGGGGAATTTACTCTGAAGATCTAAATCTTGCTGGATCATGTATGGTGACTGCTCAAACGAATGGTTTGGATCCAAACGTGTGTGGGATTTGGTTAAGCTCATTGCGATTGTCGAAGAAGCTGCTCTTCGCTGCAGCAGATGAGATGCTTGATGATTCAAAGTAATGCCCTCGGAGATTCTCTCTTTTCTTTGGCAGCAACAAGACTCATGATCGCTGTTCCCAACTCTGAAAGGTGTTGTTGTCTTGTCAACAGTAATCGGCTCAGCCTCGGCGGTTGTCCCATGATGAGATGGGACACAAAAGCTCGTCGGGGTTGTCGAGTAGGAGGCAGGAATGTCCGGGGAGAAATTTTCTCGGAAAGAGGAAGATAACTCCGCGGGGAAACTCAACCTACCAGCTGCAAAGTTTGAAACCGCAGAAACAGGTGATTCAGATGAGTTTCTGTCAAGCTGATCCATGGAAGACTGGAGCTGGCTTGTGATAACCGACGAGTTTCCAAGATTCTCATCAAAACCCATATCCCTGGGACTCGGTAAAAATGATCCCGGAGGTCCTGGAATGGGAATGGTGTCAACTTCTACAAACAAGCTTCTTTGTCCTACCTGAGAATCAAACCTCACATCCTCCTCCTCGCAAGCGGTTTGCCCGTAAATCATATTCCCAACTTCTTCGGAGTAATACATTGTTCTCTCGCTAGGTATGATCTCATTTGATGGTGGAGTGTCTGACTGGTAGAACTCAGCACCAGTATCATCGGTTTTGTCCAACACATTGGCTCTTTTGTTATTATCTTCCTCCTCTTCACTACTTTCTTCGTCATCATCATAATCATCATAACCACTAGATGAAGGTTTTGATCTCCGAAAGACCTCATTTATTTCACCATTATCACCAGACACATAGTCATCATCTGATAGTTCACGTTCTTGTGTCATTTCAGATTCCCATCTCCCAGTTTCTTCTTCATCTTCTTCCTCCGACAAATCCAACCGAGCTCTCTTTAGCTCCAC
>JAHZTW010000002.1:75147301-75171364 GCA_020283515.1 Alliaria petiolata | reverse complement strand
AAAAAAAACTGAAAGAAACAAAATTGAACATCACCGGAGGAGATTAGACCCGATCAAGCCTCCGGTAACAGCATCGTCTTCCTCAAGGAAAAGCTCGTCGGAGTTCCTAAGAACGGAGTGAATGGTGCACAGCAGCAAGCCAACGCTGACACCTACCGCCAAGCTCACGGCGGAGCTAGTGAACCATATGGCCCACAAGGAAGCTAGGACCAGAAAGAGCACCACCGTCCGATCGCCGACCTGAAATCCCCAGAGAATAAGTGGATCTTCCCTGAAGAAGTGAAAGAGAAGCCACAAGGCGATGATCGTCCCGACGACGATTAGCGCGACGGGACTGGCGGTGACGAGAGCTGTCGCGGCGCAAGTGCCGACGACGAGAGAGTAGTTGACGAAGAAGTAGCGGAGATTCGTCCTCGATCTGAGGGGAAGAGAAGAGAATCGCTCCGGGAAGCTGAAGGCGCCGGAAAAGACGAGCTCGGACCAGGGACGGTGGCAAGAGATGGCGGAAGTGAGGTTATGGATTGATCGGGAGATGACGTCGCCGGTAGGAATCGGAATTGATGTGTAGGTCGGTGTCGGCGTCGTCGTCGTCGTCGGAGCCATAATTCTCCGTTAAGAGGATTTCATCCGGCGAATTTTCCGATATCGTTGACCGATTTGACCCGACCCGAAATGCCACCCGGTCGCTATATAGCTGGTGGTGAGAAGAATATAGAGTTGTCCAACGACTTATATCATTCCTTGCACAACCAAACAGATGTTGCCACCTCATCAAATCATTAAGACGGATTTGGATTTGTTCTAAATTACACAAATCAATAAAATTCTAATCCTTTAAAATATTATTTTTTTGTTCTTCAGTTGCTTAACCAAATCGATCTGTAAATTAGTTTATAAAACGATTTAAATTGAGTTAAACCATAATTGTCTAAAATTCAAAGATGTTTAACTTTTGTGGCAATGGAAGCTTAAATTTACTTATCTTTGTTTTTTTTATACACTAATCATCTCATATATTCTTTACTACAATGGCTAAATCTTAAAAAGAAACTCAAAATATTATAACTTTTAAAAAGCTTTTAGACAACTTTGGTGGCAATGAAAGCCTAAAGTTACTTTACCTTCTACAGATTGTTTGTTATTTTCAAGTGTTTGCTTTTTTTCTTTCTTTTTTGTAAACCGTAACTACACAAAGTCTCTGCAGAAAGAGATAATAAAGCATAGAAAATGCCGTAGAACATTCGAAATCTACCTTAAAACCCAATGCACCCAATGTTCGATGATCGGTTTTCAAAGAGAGCCCACTTCTCGGTTTCTTCTTAAGCTGCATAAAGGTCGAAACTTTGCGACGACTAGCTCGGAGAAAAGTACCTTGCATGATCAAAATTGTTTCTGAATGCTGAAGCTTGTGTTTGTGTTTGTGCTTGTGCTTTGGGTGTATGTCGTTGATGTGTTGACTCGAAACTGTTTCTTAAATAGAGACCTGTGTTGAAGTATAAGCCCGTTCCAGCGCAAGGAGGAGGATCAAGAAACTGAGGGGCTGGTTTTAAGCTAGCCCGGGATGCTTCTTCGTTGTCTCCTTCTCCTTGGTTCATGACCATCAAGTCTTTTCCCATTAACCGCAGAATCGGGTTGGAAGGACTCGGAGGCACAGCGCCGTTGAAATTCGCTCTGTTGGGGAATTTACTCTGAAGATCTAAATCTTGCTGGATAATGTATGGTGACTGCTCAAACGGATGGTTTGGATCCAAACGTGTGGGGGATTTGGTTAAGCTCATTGCGATTGTCGAAGAAGCTGCTCTTCGCTGCAGTAGATGAGATGCTTGATGATTCAAAGTAATGCCCTCGGAGATTCTCTCTTTTCTTTGGCAACAACAAGACTCATGATCGCTGTTCCCAGCTCTGAAAGGTGTTGTTGTCTTGTCAACAGTAATCCGCTCAGCCTCGGCGATTGTCCCATGATGAGATGGAACACAAAAGCTCATCGGGGTTGTCGAGTAGGAAGCAGGAATGTCCGGGGAGAAACTTTCTCGGAAAGAGGAAGATAACTCCGCGGGAAAACTCAACCTACCAGCTGCAAAGTTTGAAACCGCAGAAACAGGTGATTCAGACGAGTTTCTGTCAAGCTGATCCATGGAAGATTGGAGCTGGCTTGTGATAACCGACGAGTTTCCAAGATTCTCATCAAAACCCATATCCCTGGGACTCGGTAAAAATGATCCCGGAGGTCCTGGAATGGGAATGGTATCAACTTCTACAAACAAGCTTCTTTGTCCTACCTCAGAAACAAACCTCACATCCTCCTCCTCGCAAGCGGTTTGCCCGTAAATCATATTCCCAACTTCTTCGGAGTAATACATTGTTCTCTCGCTAGGTATGATATCATTTGATGGTGGAGTGTCTGACTGGTAGAACTCAGCACAAGTATCATCGGTTTTGTCCAACACATTGGCTCTTTTGTTATTATCTTCCTCCTCTTCACTACTTTCTTCGTCATCATCATAATCATCATAACCACTAGATGAAGGTTTTGATCTCCGAAAGACCTCATTTATTTCACCATTATCACCAGACACATAGTCATCATCTGATAGTTCACGTTCTTGTGTCATTTCAGATTCCCATCTCCCAGTTTCTTCTTCATCTTCTTCCTCCGACAAATCCAACCGAGCTCTCTTTAGCTCCACGGGCAGAGATAGTCGTCTCCAGCCATTTGATACAAACGGTGGGGACAACTTTCTCATGCTACTTGCACGAGGAGACGCATCTGAAACCTCTCTGGCGTTTGAGCAGAAATTCTTTCCAGGTGGATACTTATCTTCTTGAACCGACGCAGGGCTCTTCTTCACTTGGTTTAAACGAACTCCTCCCGCAAGAGATTTCTCCTCCTTTTCACTCATCCGAACTCTAAACGAACGACTCTGAGCTCCTTTACTCCCAAACAAACTCTTATTCCGTCCAGCAACTTCACTACGCAGCTTCTGTTTATTTAAAGGAAAAGAATCAGTGGCAGACACATCAGTACCTGTCAATACAAAAGGAGCTCCTCCAGACCATGAATCATCATCATTCTCAGATGGCTGATCCCGCAAAACATAAAATTTATGTCCTTTCTCATTTAGCTTCTTTGTAATCAGACCACGTTTCGCTAACATCCGCTGATTATAGATTCTACGATGACCCGTGCTGCTACCTTCTCCACGAAACCCTCTTTGATACTCCGGTATCTGCTGTACAAAGCAATGCACTGTTATTTTATGAATCTTGCTACAAAACATGCAACAACAAACAAACAAAAAATGATTTTACCTCTGAAGCATTGGTTTTGTGATTGGTTACTTTAAGATACTTGTGATGTTTCTTTCCCCGACGTCTTTTCCTCGAGCTTCTACTGTTTTCTTTGCTACCTTGGCTTAAACTTTTCTTTTCACAACTACCATCCTCGTGCTGCTCTCTCGACGGAGGAGTAGTAGAAGCCTTCTTCTCGCTGAACTCTGTCAAGATCCTTAGCTTTTGGCCCTTAGCATCAATATAAACAGGACCAACCCCAACGGGAGAAACTTTCCGCTTCTTGGACACTTCAGACTTATCAGCAACAACCCGATTTGTATAACTCAGAATCGACGCCCACTTTGTTCCGTTTCTTCTATCAAGATCTTCTAACGTGCATCCTTTGGCAGAAGCGTAAATATCAACCATGGTTTTGACTTTCATCCGTGGCTTAACTCTAGGCTTGTTCGGCTTACTACTAACCGGTGGCAACGCCGAGTCAACAGACAGACACTGGTCGATGTGAGCATTCAAAGTAGTGTTGGAAGCCGAAGAGAAGGTTCTGCAAATAGGACATGTTTTCGAAGCCATGATTGATTCAGAAGCCGTCACGAGGCCGCAACTATCTTCTTTGGATTTCACCATTCCTCGCCCACACTTTCTACTGTGGCTGTTCTTGCTGTTACTTGTAGCAGCTACTAGTATCTCTACCTTAGACTTTGAAACACCTGTGCTCGTAAACAAACCATTATCGATGATCCTCGATTGGCTACAAACTCCTTTACTAGTGGTCTCTGCTATTGTCTGATCTAGCCCAAGTTTAGTCAGATCTCTCCCTTGGTGGACATAGGATACGATTTGCTTCGCTGACGACGAACAAGCCGTGGTCTCAAACTGGTTTCTTACTGTGGAAAATTTCTGAAACGGTGGCAAAGGATCAGTCACTCCATGAGTTGAGAAAAGCTGGAGACTTTTAGTGGAAAATGGCCAATTGTTCTTGATGTTCTTCTTCCGGTTACTATATGCGTAATCTCTGCAAGCATCATATATACATAGATAGATAAAAACCAAGTTGATTACTTTCAAAACTCCCAAAGGTAAAGAGTTTTAGCATCAATTAAGGAAACTTTGAAAGAAGGGAAAATCAAAGATTTTAAACCACACGTGATTTTTGAAATCTGACCCATTAATCACTACGAGGAAGAAGGAAGAAAGATCAAAGCTTTTAGCTATGAGGATGAGCCTATATGATCTGACACTGACCCATCATGAAATCCAGAGACTTTTTTTTTTGTTTTTTTTTGGCCAAAACAATATTGGCGAAGAAACCCAGAAAAAAGAAATAGATTCAGAGGAGGAAAAAGAAAAAGTAAATAATTTTACCTGAGGGAGAAACTTTGGAGATGGGATTGACCTAACTCATCGGAAGAAGTGGTGAGATGTAAGAAATTGGAAGAAGAAGAAAGTGGGTCATTTGGTGGGTTCTCAGTGGATAAGAACATTTGATTCTTCCACTGTTACTATTTGCCTCTTCGCTTCCCAAATACTTCCGCATAACACCACATCTTTCTCATCACCACCTAAACCCCACGCCTCCTCCTGCTATCAAAACACACAACATCTCAAGATTTCAGATACTATTTTATTAGATTTGTGAATTTTGAAGAAACCCAGAAAGAAAGAAGAGGAAAAAGTAACATTATTTCATGTGCAAAGAAAAAAAAAAGAGATTAGGATTAGTTTGGTATATGGATTATTTAAAGTTTATGTGTGTGATTTGATGAAGTGAAATCACAAAGAGGAAACAATTATTCGCACGCAAAAGACAGTGGTTTTTTTTTTCTTTCTTTGAAGTGATTTATTATAAAGTTTCAGCTTCCTCCAATCTAATTCGAGAGCTTATTTTATGTTGAAGGGATCATAAGCAACAACAACAAAAAAAGTGAACTTAGACATCCATAAGATGAAGAAGCTACCAAAGTTAATAAGAACTCACCTAGGACTTTAAACAAGCAGATGGTGTTCATAAACTATATAGATCATTCATATATATATATATATATATATATATGAGAGCATTTATGTAAGTAAACCCAAAGAAAGTCAAGACGTGGGGAAGATTCTAGATCAGCTAGGATTGTGATTAGAAATGGATTTTAGAAAGAAGTAAGAGAAACAAATCTGGAATGGAAGAAAGAAAAAAATGAGATCAACATAAGATGAGATTTACACACACAGATAAAGAAATCTGAAAAAAAAAACTTGAAAAAATAGAACCCAAAGTTAAAACTATTTAGAATTCAATATCAGAAAAAAAGGACTATGAAAATAGTGATCTTTACTCATAAATCTATACACATACTCATCTGAAAGATTTCAAGATTTAGGATCTTGAGATTGGATAGAAGAAAAGAAGATCAATTAAAGAGAAGGAAGAAGAAGAAGAATAAACCAGATTCACAAACTTTAGACCAAGGAGAAGAACAAGAATGAAACTCAGTATAGATGGACTTGAGAAACTATTTACAAACCTCAGATTGGGTTTCTTGGCAAAAGAAAAAGAAAAAAAAAATGGTTTCTTAGAGAGAGAAAGAGAGCATTGAAGAAAGAGAGAGAGAGAGAGAGAGAAGAAGCACTACTAAAATGAATTTTGGTGTTCCATATAAGTCCACATACGTATTATCACTAAATGTTGAATAAAATAAGAGAAAAAGAAAAACAAATGAGTGCAAGAGGAAAAAAAAATTGAAAGTGTCCACACTAACTTCAATTATTATCACACTCCACCATCTTTATTTTATTATTTTCAATCGTATAGATTTGGTATAGCTAAATTTTAAGTTTTTTTTTTAATTGCTACATTCTCTTATTCCGAGAAATGTAATTTTTGGTATATTTGGTTGTTGGCTTTCCATGTAAAAGGAGTTATAAGGAGATTCCAAGTTCTAATATATATCACATAAAATTACAGCTTAAAACTTTCATTCGAAAGTCGAAAAAACTAGAATAAAGAATAACTAAAACTAAGATCTATGCAATAAAAACGTGAAATTGAGATCCTTAACAGAACTAAGGTTATTGGATTATGAATTTGGAAAGAGACCTTGTTTTCTTCTACAATCCTGCCATCTTGGATCATAAATTTTAAAATATCTTGTATAAGTTCAGGTTATTGGATGTATTAACTCAAAAAACTCAATCAAAATCATCCAATGCCATTCATTATTTAGCCAATGATTTGTAAAATACGTAATATAATTAGTCTTATGTTATTAGAATTTCTTTTTATTTTATGATTTGAAATGTTTGATACGATTTTCTAATACCAAGAACCAAACTCTATAGTTTTAAGTGATATACTTTGAGGAATTTCACTAAAAATATCATAATACAATCTCTAAATTCATCTAAACTCATTTTCTTAAAACTTTCAGGATCCAATATAAGTTCAAGGGGGCAACTGGATGTGGGACCCACCAAGCGACACGTCGCAATCACGTCAATCTTAAAAAAATCTTGGGGCCGTTGTTTCTCCACTCTCTATAAATTGTTAATTTTTTCTAAATATGTTTTACACTTTTACTCATATTTTTTTTTTTCTTTTTTAACCAAAACTAAATCATTTTGTACCGTCGATGAAATCTTATTTACGAAACACGTACAAAGTACAAACGCACGCTCACACGCGCTTAGATATTTCACCTCAGTTATTCACGCTCCCACGCGCGTCTACGTACGATATGTGTATGTATTTTGCATTGATAAATGTCCAAAATAAATAAATACAATATTAAAGTTTTTTTTTGTCAACATAATATTGAAGTTTAATTCTTCTTTTTTTTTTGTGGTAGACTGGTAGTTATTCCTTTTTTTCTCCAATGTTTTTTTCTTGTTTAACTCTATTTATATTATTTCTATTTAAAATCTCGAACAAACTTTTGGATGGAATATGAAATTTTTGTTATTTATATTTATCTACCGAGGATTAGTCATAGAAACTATGAATTTTAAATAAATTCGTAAAATTAAAGCAAGCATGGGAAAAAAAAAAGCATGAACGCAGAAATATACTAAAAAAGTTTGAATATGCAAAAGTGGTGTATACAAAATAGTTGATATGTCGATTCGACGTGGACGGAAGAGATTAATCCAAATCGTAGTGTCATGCATGCATGCATGTGCACAATCTTTTAAATTATTCCATCCATCCCGTACACGACTGTACATATCCATATACTGTATATACGGAGATTTGAATCAATCTTCTTTTTTTGAAAAATATATTTGAATCAATCTTTGATTCGCATTTAGCATATATATTTTTTGTTAGTTGCTGCGAAGTTCATGTAGGATAAAATGTCACAATTTTGTTACGATAGAAGTGGATTCACTGAGCTGTGGGTTAGAAAACATGTTCGTATTAAATAGATCTATTGACTCTTTGGTTCACACTTCACAGATTATGAACCAAACCAAACATTTTTTCCTCTTTGGGTATCTAGGCCATATGGTACAAAAACAAGATGTTTTTACCTATTGAATTGATAATCATATACATGGATGAAAACGCAATAAAAACATCTCCAATATCGGTCTCATCACATGTGATAAATAATTATGCAAGCATATTGGTGTACGAAATTTAGAAAGAACGCAAGCGACTCCATCGATATGAATCAATACCCGTAAACGGTAAACATCATCGTCCTCGAAATAGTGCCGGTTATGGGAGGATTTAAGACTTTCATACCACACTCGGTAACACTACAGCTTCCCCATCACAGCCTGACATTTCCAAACATGATCTCTTGCTTATGCACAAGTCACAATTCGATCACACTTGTTAATTACTCTCTTTATGTATCGCTCTTAATTATAGAACCTCTTCTTCAAATTCTCATTTTTTTTTGTTAAATGATCGAGTTTGATTAAAGTTATTATTTAGCACCTATAGCATCCAATAATAGTTCTTTTCTGTCGCTGCGGAGACTCAAAATCGGAGTTACCCACGGCTAATTTTCAGCATCATAAACTGAGTACTACTATGTTGAAAATGTTGGAACTCATGAAAGAGAAAAATATTAGTACTTCTCTTTGACAGCTAATTTTGTTTTTATGAAGTTAATAAGGGCTTGACAAATAAAAATAAAATTAATGGCAACGAATTGTGCACCAAGTTAATATATTAAAGTGATATATATGCTTAGAACAATAATTACTTTTAATGGTACAAAGCTACTAATGGAGAACCAAAATTAACATTTCTAATTTCTTCTCTTGTTTAAGTTGCGATCTTCACGCCAAAATAAAAATCCCGCTAAGTGGGCCCGGGTTTAAATGACATCAACATAAATACGTGAAGAAGAAAAATTAATAATAACATGCATTCCGATTTTCTTTTCTTTCTTTTTTTGGCCAACGCATTCCATCAAGTAACAGTGTAACACTATTGTCAAAAAGAAAGTAATCAACACTTCTTTTTTACCCTTGCAACTAACACTTAAAAATATTTAGTTACGTAGAACTAGAATGTAATAAGTTTTTTTTTTTTTTTTTTTGTAATAAGTTTATTTGGACATACGATTGGTGCGTTCGTACAAGATGGTTAGTTCTTAATTTTTGTTTATTGATATATGTCAAAATGTACACATACATAATCACATAGAATTTTTTCTCTTCTGATATTATATCATCAACTCATATTTTAAAATTTATGCCAGAAAATTGAACACATTGATTCCGCTAGTTCCCGTCCTTCGTTTTTAAATTTAAATTATTTATTAAATTTATTATGTTTTGCATTAATACATCTCAATTCTCAATTTCTGTTTTTTTGTAATTCTTAATTCTCATTAATTTAAATCTTTAAAATACATAAATATGATGAAGTTATCAAAACTTATTGATTAGAACAATAAATCTTGAAATCAATAAAAAATTAAATAGGATAAATTTTTAAAATAAAGCGACTGCGGATACAACAAAATTGGATGCGTCGACAAGGCCTTCACGGCATGGCTAGAAAGTTGAAAGATAGTCACTTTATCTTATCTTGTAACTTTGAACGACCATTTTACCCAAAAAAACTGATACACACGATAACAATACAGTTAAAAATTGCCAAAGTTTTCTCGGCTTTAAAACTGCAGAAAGTTCTCTTCTCGAAGAAAAAGAAGATGGAGGTGAGATTCTCTCTTTAAAAGAAGAAGAGGAGGGTAAAAATGATCTCTCCCATAGAAAAAAAAATGATCTCTCTGTGACGACGGAGGAAGGTTTATGATACAAACTCAAGCATATGGCGTGAAAAAGAGCATATGTATAGCTTAATGGTCCTTTCCACAAAGAGAAGCCCAATAACAAAGATGATTGGTCCAAGCCCAAATCGAGAACAAGATTTCGATAGAGGTCGCGCTGGAACACCAGCTTTGGACTCGTCACTTGGACGGTGTTGCTTGGAAGAGACAACTAGAAGAGAAGCTTGATCTTTTGAAATTCCGCCGGAGATGAATCTCTTATTGGTGAATCTGAAATTGGAGCATATGGTGGAGACAAGCGGTGGAAAGGAGAGAGCGGCGATGGAAGATAAAATAGATCCGGTGGATCCATAGATTGGATAGAATCCGCATAACGATTTGAAGTGCGGCAGAGGATGGTAAAGGCAACGCTGGATCTTCTGGTGAGAGATAGCTCTCACGAGGGGAGGGAGGTTTGATTCCTCGGCGAGGCTGCCGACAAAAAAGCAGCAGAGGAGGTAGAACGGGGAGAGCTGAAAGAGAAGGAGATATGAGGCAATCTCCAGAAGAAGAGCTGAGGACACATTTGCAGCACTGAGAGAGTCACCGCCCTAAGTTGAGAGGTGGCATAGCTCCAATATGAACAACGCAGCGTACCGGCCAAACAGATCGGGAAAGCTCCACGCCGTTTAACCATCGCGGTGGAGAATGAGGAGAAAAGTGGACCGGTGAGAGCATCAGTGAAAAGTTACAAAGATTCTTCCCGAAATATAGAAAAATCTTGGGTGCCTGAGAGATCTCGAGAAGGTGATGATGTCGCTGGTCAGGAGAGAGCGGAAGAAGGCCGGCTCCGAAGATCCATTATACTTGTTTGAGAGCTTGCGATGGCCAAATTGAAAGATGTGCCTGGGAGAAAACGAAAACTAGGAGGAACTCACATGTTTTTGCTCATAGTTACCACTGTATCATTATAACTATTATCCATTAATATCATAGGCTCTTGGGAGATTCCGAAAAGGTGATGATGTCATTGGTCAGGAGAGAACGGAAAGAACGGAGCAATGTTGGCTCCAGAAATCCATTATGCGTGCTTGAGAGCTTGCGGCGGCCAACTTGGAAGATGTGCCTGGAAAAGAACGACAACTAGGGCAAAATCAGATGTTTTTTAGTCACAGATATTATTTTTTCATTGTAATAATTATCTATTAATATAATAAATTTTTTTATAAAAACTGATTTTTTATTTATATATTATCGATTTAAAAAACTATAATTTAATAATTTTAGTTTCATCAAATTTATTTCTATAATTTAAAAATTATTTATCTTTAAATAAATATTTTAGAATATTAATAATAATTTTACTAATTTATATGTTTAGCCTGATATTATTATTAAAAATATTGTACTTACTTTTGGTATATATAAAGATTAAAAATTAAGATTCTATGATAATTGTAGTGTAGATATTTAAATAAATAATATAAATATTATATAATTAAAATAATCTATGAGACTTAAGAATGGTCATGAATCGTAAAAATTCAGCATATCTGGCTTTTGATCTATCGAATCTGGAAAATATTATCCAGATAAGAATTTGCCAATACTCTCGTATATATGGATCCATCCAGAATAACTAAAAGTGATTAAAATAAAATTATATATAATACATTATGTTAAAATATTGAATAAAAAGTAGAATAAATATAAAATATGATATAAAAATTAGAAAATTAAATTGTTTTTTTTTACCAAAAAATAAATAAATTAAATTGATTTTTCATATATTTTAGAACATATGTGTTATGAATATTTAAAAAATATTCCAATTCTCATAAGTAAATTTTAGTTTAGTGATACTTATTATATAAATATTTTGCATATAATTTAAAAAAATAATATATGAAATTGGATTCTTATCAGATTCGGATATTCTAATTTTAAAATTTAATTATACGGATTCATAAATTTTCTTTATCCTATTTTTCGTTTCAGAGGGGATCTTGGATTCCAAATATTTTGTCTAACCTTAATAATTTAGATGTTATAAATTGTTATAAGTTATTTGTATCCGAATTTGGTTTTGAGATACGTATAAGATGTTATAAATTTTAAGAATTTAAATTTTCGACACGTATAAGATGTTACAAATTTTGAAATATTTGTATCCAAATTTGGTTTTGGTAAATCTAAAAAAAATATCTGAATCCGGATCTATGAACCTGGCATGTCCTGTGATATGCAAAAAAATTGAAAACATAGCGAGTACTAAACTTAATGAATACATTCTAAAATCTGCACCTAATGTACAAAAATCTCAAGCATCAATTGCTTTTACCACAACATAAACAATACATTCATGCACCAACGACCTAGCTTCCCACATGTCAACACAAGCCATTAATTTTCTATGTACAACAGTACAAGCAAAGTAACAAACATCCAAAACTCAAAACGAATGGCGTTACATCTCATATTCTAATAAGTGTTCAAAGAAACTACTAAGAGACATTTTTCATTATTTTTTTCCATTGCTCATGTCGACTAAATTTTCTCCCAATAGAAGAAGTTAGATAACAACCTAATATTCATTATTATTTTGTCGGCGCCTAAATTTAAATGAATAAATCTGATATAATTTTGTTAAAAAAAAAGGAATCGTCAACTTTAGACATGCGCGCTTATGCAATGTTATATATGAAATTTTATAGTGTTCGTAGGTATTACAAAAACTTAAATCTATCAAACTAGATATAAATGAGTTTTTCGTCAAATATGAATGTTTTTAAATGTTGACAAAAAATGCTTTTAAATATTCAATAGTGTCAACTTTCAACTAGTCTTTTTATTGAAAAAAAAAAAGCTTTTATGATAATAACTTTTTCCAAACGGTCAAATGTTGCCGCAAGTTGTAATTATTTAGGAGTTAGTGGCAATTTCACAAATGAAATAATTGAACTTGAGAGTTCGTACCAAACAAAAAGAAAGGCAACTCAGAGATTAGGACCAATATTGTTTGCATTTCAACAACAACAACAACAAAAAAAAAAAAAAAAAAGAGAGAGAAATATACACCTCTTCTGATGTCTCTCTGTAAAGAAAATTACATAAAACTGAAATTTTCAATTTGTTTGTGGGTAACCATTAATTTTATACCAAGAGAGTGCTCAAGTTCCACACTTTGCAATAAATCTATAAGTTAACGGGATTAGGTAGAAGTTCTGATGTCAGACTTTGACACATTGAGTTGAATAATAATTCTCCAGACTTTAGATAAACGAAGAGCATAATTATATATCTCGTGTCATGTTTCTCTATAAACAGAATTTAGATTGAATTCTCAAGCACCGGAGCAACCCTAATTAATCTAACTAGTTGACTAACTAGATCATTTAAATCTATATATACAAAAGCAAGAGTGAAGTCACATAATAACTCTCCAGTTAAATCGTTTTAAACAAAATAGAGGAAGTGTGAACCCAAAAAAAAAACTAATAGGATAATAGTTGGCAAATCTTTGCTTATCACTCCATTACATCCACGTTCGGTATTCATATTATACTTCTGAGTTCTGACCATTTTGTTTAGAATTTTAACTGTATTATACCTCCGAGAAAAATATTTTATAGGTCCACCACTATATACATATATTATGTACATTTGCAAATGTGTACATACATGTGCATCAACTAACATGCAAAAACAAAAGAAGACATGGAAGCATATGATAATGAGCATATAATTTTGAAAATGCGCATGCAATATAGCCGTTGTAGTTGTACTCAGCTCTATACTATACATACATTCATTTTTCACTAATATATATTCTCCCTATTTTATTTTAATTTTCTTGTAACAAGAAAACAGCTCATGCATCTTCTCCAAATGCAACTCTCTTTTTGGTTGTTATATATAAAATCTTTCTCCATCTAATTTTGACATTGTCTACACTCAACAGAAGTTTGTAGTTTGTATCTGAGTATAATAATAAAGTTTATATGTTTTCACTCTAAAATATGGAATTAGTGAGGCAAAAGAAAATGAATTGCGTATACATAATGTATGTCATGACGGTGACTATGATCTTGACTACCTCATATGATTTCAACCATATAAATTTACATATCTATATAGAGAGAAGAATCATGATGTGAACTGATGATAACATTATAATATAACTTTATTTAAAATTCGTTTTCATAACATTATAATATAACTTTCATATTTTTATATTTCGTCCCTTTGAGCAAAAGTGGGGTCCTCTCTACCTTAGTGGAGTTCTCAATATCCTATGAATGCAGGTAGATTCAAAGACAAATTATATCACCGTTTCTTCAAAGCAGCCTCTTGAGATTTCTTCTCAGCCTCTTTATTAGAAGAAACGTGAAATCTTGAGGTTGAATGATGAGGAGAAAACATCTCAAGACATCTCAAAGCATATGAAATTGCCTGGAGTTGAAAAATGGAATGTAGAAGACTGGAGAAAAGTAGAGTGTTCTTGATTTGAATTCTCATGGAAAGTTGTAGAAACTTGTGCTAGTGTCGAAATACAAACCGCTTCCACCATAAGGACGATGAAGAAGATGATCAGGAGGAGACGCTTGTTGCGTCTTAGAGAGGTCTAGAAACTGAGAGGTCGGTCTAAGACTTGAATCTCCATGTGAGGTCTCTTCTCTTTGGTTAATAACCATCAGATCCTTTCCCATTAGCCGCAACACCGGGTTGGAACTTGAAGGAACCGACTTGCTCAAGAGACCCAAATCTTGTTGGATCATCATGGGTGGTGCTGCTGCAGGTTGCCCAAATGGTGTATCTTCAAAAGCTTTCTCCTTCCTTTGGCAACAACATGGCTGATCATTGTCTCTGAATCTGGAAGGTCCCTTGTCTGTTGCGATGATGTTATGAAGACTGAATGTCTGTGTCTCAGGAGCTGCGAAGTTCGAAACAGGTGATTCCGACGAGTTTCTGTCGGTGGGATCAAGATGGTCCTGGGAAGATTGGACCTGGCTTGTGATAACTGAAGAGTTTCCAAGTTTTTCAGTTGCATCAGTTCCCATATCCCAAGGACTCTGTAGAAATGACCCCGGAGGTCCTGGAATAGGAATGGGATCAACCTCCATGAATGAGCTCCCTCGTTCTGCAGTTTCGCAACCAGTTTTCTCGTACATCATGCTCTCAAACTCAGCATCTGCATCATCGGTTTTCTCCAACATATCATCCTCTCCTTTGTTGTTACCCACAGTCTCTTCGTAGCTTTCATAATCATTGTCTTCGCCACTAACTGAAGGATCCGAGCTTAGTGAGACCTTATCGGTTTCTTCATTATCATCCCAATCATCATAGTCACCTTCGTGAGTCTTTTCAGACTCCCATCTCCCTGAATCATCATAATCACGTTCTTGAGTCATTTCAGATTCCCATCTCCCTGAATCTTCATCTTCATTCTCCGAGAAATCTACCCGAGCTTTCTTCAACTTCATAACTCCCTTTGCCTTGGATGCAAACACCTTATCCACAGGATCTGCTCCAAATGATGCACTTTTAGTGCTTTTCTTCCTAGAAAAAGCCCAGCTCTTTCCAAAGACTTGGCTCTCCCCACAGATTCTCCATGAGTTTTGACTGCTTACAGGAGAAGAAACTGTACTCGCATGACTTGGACCACTTAACATAAGAGGATCTGCTAACAATGCATGCCCATTCTCAGATGGCTGATCACAAATTTTTCCTCCTTTCTTATTTTCGTTTCTTGAAAGAAGACGTTTTGTTAGCATCCGCTGGTTGAAAATCCTACGCTGAGTTGGACCTGGAGCTTCTGACCTCTCCATGCCTCTACCTTCTTCAGAATTTCCTCTTTGATGCTCCGGTATCTGTTACACAAGTGACTTTGTTAAAAACACTCTGGTGTTACTTCAAGAACCAAATCAAGAACGGATCATGCAAATGCATAAGTTATCGCAAAAACTGTGAGAGGTCGAAAGGAGAACATACCTCTGAAGCATTGCCTTTACGAACTGTGAGCTTCTTGCTTTGAGGAGCTACTTTACAATGCTTGTCATATTTCTTCCCCCGAAGTCTTTTCCTAAAGCTTTTGCCTTCACTAGAAGATTTCTTCTCGCTGACATCTTCTTGCTCTCTCGATGGATCAGAAGCTTTCTCGTTAACCTCAGATATGATCCGCAGTTTTTGGCCCTTAGCGTCAATGTAAACAGGTCCAATGCCAGCATCATCTTCATCGATTGGAACACGCGACACGCTCCGCTTCTTCCCTTTGTTGGACACTTCAGGCTTGTTATCAGAGACAACGCGGCTGGGGTTGCTCGAAACCACAGCCCACTTTGTTCCATTTCTTCTATCAAGATCTTCTAATGTGCATCTTTTGGCAGAAGCGTAAATCTCAACCATCGTTTTAACTTTCATCCGTGGCTTAACTCTAGGCTTGTTCGGCTTACTAATTGGCTGCTGTCCCGAGTCAACAGACAGACACTGATCAATGTGCGCATTCAAAGTGGTGTTTGAAGCAGACGAGAAGGTTTTGCAGATGGGACAAGTTCTCAAAGGCATAGTAGATTCAGAAGCCGCAAAGTGACAACTGTTGTGATCTTCTTTTGATCCACTATCCACACAAGCTCCAGCTTTCACTGTTAACCCACACTTCTTTTTGGGATTCTTGTTAGCGACAGCTACTTGTGTTTCGGATTTCGAACCACTCGCCAAAACACCATTCTCAAAGCCTTGTTTAGTCAATGCTAACGCATGATCGGAGGCAAGTTTTTCCAACTTTCTCTTGTAGCTGATCGCTTCAACATGAGATACGTTTGGCGTCTTCGATGACGAAGCTTCAGGAGGATGTACCGTGGCGCTTATCACAGAGCCAGGAGGCTGAATCGGTGGCAACGGATCACTTAAGCCATGTTTCAAACAAAGCTGCAAACTTGTTGAGGAAAAAGGCCAGCTTTTGTGGATGTTCTTGGTCCGGTGACTAAATGCATAATCTCTGCAAAACCATCACCAAAACCATACTCTCAACTATTAGTATAACAACCAGACAAACACAAAGGTACAGACTTTATAAAGAAAAAAACTTCTGAGAGACAAGAAAAGTTTGTTTCTTTGATGATACTGAGCCTCGTTCAGATCAACTTCACATGGTATGGACCAACGGATCAAAGGAAAAAAACAATATATATGAGAAAAAGAGACCATTTAAGCTCCACATAATCCCAGAAGGTGAAAGAGAAAAAGAAAAAGAAAAAATGGGAAGAAAAATTCAATCTATTATGATCAGACTCATCAAGAAAACTAATAAAACAATGTTGAAGAAAGAAACTGTTGACTTCTTCTTCATTCGTTAAACCCCCCCAAACAAATCGGAGAAACAAAAAAAAAGGGAAAAAAAAACTTTAAAGATTTTACCTGATGGAGAAACTGGAAGGATGTGATTGACCTAACTCATCACTAGAGTTGGTCAGAGGTAATAAACTGGAAGAAGATGATGGATTATTAGGAGAGCTTTGATCAGTGGATGATAAGAACATTTGATTCTCTCACTGTTACTATTCACCTCCCTGCTCTTCTGCATAACACCAGATCTTACAATACCAAATCTGTGAGAGCCTATGACACCTGAAAGAGTTCAAAAGAAATGATTTTTTAAAAAAACTCTTTGATTCGAGGACACACCATAAGAGGAAAGTGTAAAACCCAGAAACTTGAGAAGATCCTTCTAGAAAAAAAAAAAACAAAATATTATTTCATGTGAAGGAGACAAAACAGAGAATAAAATTAGGATCAGTGGGTGAGATTTTGAAGTATCCGAATCCGATTGGTGAAGAAAATCACAAACAGAAACGGTTTAACAAAAGTGAAATTTAGAGAACAAGACAATAGATTGGAGTGTTGTTATTTTATGCGAGGGAATCACAAGAGAAAGTTAAATTTAGACAACAAGACAATAATAGAGTTATAGATCAAGAGTGTAGACAACCCACAGGAGAATTTAAACAAACATCTGCTTATCATTAAACCCAAAGATCATTGAGATTTTATTTTTTCAGAAGCTATCGAGGGAAAAAAAAAAAAAATCTAGAACATTGAAAGAAGATAAGCAAACCATTAAAAAAAAAAAGTAGTTCCAGAGAAGGAATCTCTATATGCGGATGAGTTTATAATAAGAAGAAAAGCCACAGAGACATGAGATCTAACAAGAAATCTGCTAATAAAAATTCAGCAAAATCAAAGACTTTACATAATGCCATGAACGGAAAAGAATTTGGATCATACAATACCAAAACTTGCAGAGAAATATGTAATATACATGCATACCTGTTTTGAAGAATATAAGTTTGGATCTTTGAACTCAACAAAAATTTAAAGCAAAGTAAGAACTAGAAACTGTAAATCGGAGATACTATACAAAAACAAAGAAGTAGTATAGAAGAAGAAGAGAGTTGGTCAAATAGTTTTTTCAGATATCAAAGCTAAATACAGAAAATAATATGAATAAATAGTAAATAATACTCACAAACCTTTAAGGGATTGATTTATTTCAAAAATGGTTTTCTTGGCAGAAGAAAAGATTTTCTTAGAGAGAGAGAGAGAGAGAGAGAGAAGGGGAGAGAGAGAGATGAACAAGAACCACGCACTAACACATCAAAGTGGTATCAGGTTCCCTAAGTAAATAAATCAACAAATTGTTTAATAAAATAAGAAAAAGTAAAAAAAAAAAAATGTTAAAATAGAAAAAATGAAAATACAGTGTTTCTCCCTCGTTGCTGTTCATTTTGTCTGTCTGTAAGTGAGCTGTGTGAATTCCTAATTAGTTTTGATTTGAATTTTACAAATGCATTGGTCCTAACTATTCTTTCTTTTTATTTTGATTTTCCACTTTTGAGCCTCAAGTGAATGAACTAAGTGAGCTGTGCCTCAGGTGAATGAACTAAGTGAGCTGTGTGTTGAACAAGTGGTTTCTGTCATTTTTTTAATTATACAACTGTAATTATTTTTCAAAATTTACCTTATAATAAATTAAGAATTTTTTTTTTTAAATCAACAACGATTAAAAAAATCATTTATTTTATTGTTTGGGAAAAAAATATCCTTATGAATAGAAGTTAAATTTATAGATATGTTAAAAATCCAAATTAATATGTGAATTTTGGAGAGGTTACGAATGTTTTTTTCCAAACGATGATTAGAGGGCGCAAAATGAGATTATGACGAAGGTGTGGATTGACTAACATCACTTTTTTGGTACGAAGTCTTTGGAGAAGTTTATCATATACAGAGAAAGTTTCATAGAATCGCAACAGATATCGTAAAATGATAATTCCACATAAATTTACAACTATATTTTTCTTAATTAATATCGCCGGTAGTTATATGGAACTATGACCATAGGCTAGAGAGAATACTCAAAAATACACTAGTATCAATTTTGGAGCGAAGTCTTTAAAAAATTAAAGTTCATCAAATTAGAGAAAGTTTCATAGGGACAAAACAGTTTGTGAATCAATATATAGTCGCTCATGAACAAGCATTGTAACGTGATGGCTCCACGTGACATTAAGACTATGTTTTTCGTGGTATATATGAAATTAAATAACGCTAAGATTGCAGGCTAGAGAAGATATATAATTCGAAGTATACTATAGAGTTGAAGCATTACATATGTAGAACAAACGAATAGTCATGATATATTCAGGATGACATCCCACATATATTAATTCTCTGACGTTCAAATCATAACAAAATCATGTAACCGATGGAAGAATTTATAATCGAAGAGATGAAGAAAAGTTTGTTCTTATTGGACTCACAGGATAATCCACGATTTAATATATTGTTTAGTGTGTTTTTTAAAAAAAAATACATAAGAACGAACGAGGGGGGTCCTTAACTATTGTAGAGAGCAAAACAAAAGCTTAAGAAAAACGGATTCAACTGCTTAATTAATCACCCTAATAGTTATATACATTATTTTGTCATCATGTTTTATAGCTATATATATAAAAATCTGAGTTGGTTCTATCGAATTATGAAGCAGAAAGAATACAAGCTCTTAATTAAATTGAAAGCAGATAGAAGTTTTACATGATCCATAAAGTATAAATTCAGATATCTTATGGTATATTTTTCTTTGTTAACGCGTGTAGTAGTTAGCAGCCAGAATTATCGTTATCATCCCATTTATTAGAGAAATGAAGAAAATTAGATTTTTTTAAAAAAAAAAAAAAAAAAAAATGGAGTACCAAATTGTGGAAACGTAAGGGCTAAACAAATGCAGATTTTAGTCAAACATCATTTTCCTCATAGGTCATATTCCATGCCATATAGACTTATGGAGGTCCCATCCTTCCTTCGCTACACGACACTTCTTTTTTGTGAAGTCATGAACCATAAATTGATAAGTAATGGATTGAAGTAAGAAAAAAAAAAAAGAAGAAGAAAGAATTGTAGCTTCTACTATCGCAATGATGAATCACAAGAACAGCCGTTTTTAGCTTTGGGTTAATAAACTCCACTAACTTATGTTTCAGAACTTTGATTTAATCCGAAAGTTCTTTAAAAAAAAGAATGAGAAACGCAGGCAAAACAAAAATAGTGTGAGAAACAAGTGGTCAAAGGTAAAATAGATTCGTTTGTAATTGAAATCAATTATAGTTGGATATTTATGGTGTAGTGTCAAAGGTAAAATAGATTCGTTTGTAATTGAACAATAATTTCATTTGATAGAATTTAAACATTCTGCTGGTAAAATAAAAACCAAAAAACATCAATATGTAACTGATTTAGAAGACTCGATAGATAGAAAATATAATATTATTCTAAGTGATGGTAGACTGTTATAAAGGGACACCATGTACAATGGTAAATGAAACAAAGGAGAGTGTTAGAGAAAATATGAAATGTCAACATAAGTCAAATTATTCAATGGCATGGTGATGGTGTGGTCTTTCTAACTTTTTATGATGCTTTTATTTATCGTGACGGAACATAAAATACATAATTTAATAGTAATATATTTTTCTTACTTTTTTTATATTGAAATTATTCTTTACACCGCTCTTGGGAAACACCGATTTTTATTTTATTTTTATTTAGGGGGAGCACCGATTTTCCGTACGATTTTCTGTGTGTGTTGTTGGTCCAGAAAAAATAATGAGTGAACCGAAATTAACGTGACAAATAAATCTGATCTTATTTTGGTTAGGTATGAATCTGATTTTTAATTGAGATGGAATTTATTCAATTGCTTTTTTTCTAAAGAATTTATTCAATTTCATTAAGGTAGTTGGTCCACCACGATATGTATTCTTTTAAATTCCACATTGCAGAATTTTGGATTCTTTCAAATTCCATATTGCAGAATTTTGGATTCAGATTCAAGTATATGGTAAGGAGGTCTCATTCATACTTTTCTGTCTATTCAAAATAACCATAAATCAATACAATGATTTACACAATTATGCTGCATAATTTCATTTTAACTTCAACATTAGTTATAATCGATGGATGAATGTTTTCGAAGTTCCGACCATAAAACAAAATTACTGCATTTGATAATTTTAAAAAGTCAATTGCTGTTTTTCTTCTTCTACATTTGTTAAAATGGTTGATCTGATAGTATTAAAGATATATCGGAAATAGGCAAAATCATGGCATAATGCAATTTGTTAACCGAAAACGCAATTTTTAAAGGCAAAAATGAAAAACGAAGATGATCATTTAGAAAATAACTATATACTACTGTACACATGTTTTGACTTATTGATCTCTTTAATATTCAATGAAAGCTCTTAGACGAAACAAATGAGATTATTTAAATCAACTTTTCCTTATCACATATCTAATCACATGATTCACGTCTTTTCAAAATTAAAGAACTGAAAAGAGAAGTTACAAAGAAAGGTTTTAATTCTTTTGGATTCGATTAAAGTTTTTTGTTGTTGTATTATACTCTATTTAGTTCATAAAACCTAAATATATTGCAACTAATGGTCATTTATTTAGCAAAAAAAAAAGCTAATGGTCATTTAAATTGGAAAGATAATTAAAAATTAGGGATGAAATTATTATCCGGGAACTTAGATCCGCTCTGATCCGTATCAAAAATTAGCATATTCAGAGCGTTCATATCCGAATAATAAAAAATTTCAAAGTCCACATATTCGGATCTGGGTTCATTAAATATGGATATATATATATAATTATTTATATATATATTAGTTTTAGTTCTTTTTATCTAAAATATCAGATTTATTTTAAAAATTGTTATTCAAAATTAATTTTAAAAAATTGTATTTTCTTTTTAGTTATTTTATTATTATTTTTGGATCCAGATCCGGATATACGCGGATATTCTAAGTTTTGATCAGATATCCGAAAACAATATATCTGAATCTGTATAGTTATGCCATGGTATCCGACGAATCTTAGATACTTTAAATTTTCAGATCTGTCCCAACCCTATTAAAAATAACACTAATTCATAGATTTATAAATAAAATATTTCTTTTTTTTCTACGGCAAAATAATTTCATTTATATCAAAACGAGTTTATAAAGTCATTACAGAAACTTCGAAAGCAAATTATTAAATAAACAAAACTATGCGTCATGAAAACGATACAAACTAAAAAGTGAATTTAACGATGCTTTCTTTAAAACTTTACTCGCTAACAGATTATTTAATCTGTTATAGTCATCTTCTGTGATCGATCTTCTGATGCGAAGATTGTACGTGGCTATCTTTTCTTTATAGAAATTCCAATTTGCATATCGCATTACAAAACCCAATGCTTTCGTTGGTAGCTTTGAAAAGTCAACAATCTGATACCAATCATTTCGTATCAATGTCATCCAAAAAAGCAGTGACTTTTGTTTTTTCTCGATATGATCTCAAATAAACATTAATTCGTCATGTGGTTAACCCTCCTCGTTCATCCTAAACCAGCCAATTTCCGGATAAAAATCTAAATTACATACCCAAACTATAAGTTGTTGGATAATGAAATTCGCCGAAAATGCTGTTTTAATCTCATACCAAATTGGATAATTTGGTTCAAAGAATAAATCCAAACAATCTCATATACATAACGTCGGCGGCACCACCGTGATGAACACCGGAAAGAGGCTCCAATAAAGAGAAAGAGGGTGGTTACTATAAACTAACATAAAACACAACGAATGAAGAGGGAAACGTAAACTGTTGCATATGTTGCCTTTCACATCCTTTCGTAGCCACACCGATCTCAACGCGAAGTTGGTCTAATTGAATATGGAGAACACGGATGTAGGCCGAGCCATCGTCTGGATCGGCATGAGTCCGTGCTTCGAGACTGGTGAGAAAGGCTATTCTAAAGTCGATAGCCACACCGATTCTTAACCGCATCAAATCCCTGTATGAACAGTTTATTCGTCTCATTAGAGTTATGCACTTTCATCTCATGAATTTCCATGGAATCAAGTGATCGAGACATGGTTTATTTTCAAAAGACAAAGTTTATTTTGAAATTATTATCCATCACAATGGTAACAATTTTAAGGATATTGGTTCTATGGAAGCAAATTTTGTTTTTTTTCTCAAGAGATCTCTCTATATGAGTTTGTTTCTAACTGAAATTATTCTTTTTAACATTTATTGTTCACCGATTTCGTCAAAATCAAGGCGTCAAGACATGTAACTGATCAATTAGAACATTGTAGTGTACACATATGTTTTTGACTTGGTATATATATTACACAGATTTCTTTGAATTCAGTAAAAGTTTGTAGAGGAAAAAAATCTAAGAGTACTTGAATCATCGCCTGCCAACATGATTCACATCTTTTCAAAATTAAAATAATTGACTATAGAAGCTGCAAAAAGAATAAAGGGTTTTGATTCATTTCAAATAAAATAAATAATTCATTCTTATTTTTGCATTATGTAACAGTAGTTCACAAATAGCACTAAATGGATTATTGAAACAGATGATTAAGAATTCGATATAAACCAAGCTGGGTCCACGAAAGTGCCGTGTGTCTTGTCTTGGCACATCAATCAAACCTTCGGAATCAAACGGAGAGTTCGGTCTTGGAGATCAAGATACCATCACTATCAGCATAAAGCCACTCTCCATCTCTGATCAAAGTTCCTCCAATATAAACAGGCACATTCTTCTCACCATTGCCTTTCTTACTAGACTTCAACGGGTTAGAACCCAATGCCCTAACCCCAACATCACAGTCATTGATCTCATCCACATCTCTAACGCATCCATTCACCACAATCCCGGACCACCCGTTGTTCTGAGCTAACTGCCCGAGGTTTCCTCCAACAAGCGCGCATCTCATGCTTCCGCCACCGTCTATAACTAAGACTCCTCCTTCACCTTTCGTCTCTAGTTGGAATCTGACTAGGACGTTGTCTTCAAAGACCTTGAGTGTCACGATTGGTCCTGAGAAGCATCTTCTTTGCCCATAGATCTTGAAGATTGGGTGGAGAGCGCGTAGGTCTCCGTTTGCTATTAGTTCTGCGTTGCTGTCACACGCTTCTGCGGTTGCAAATGCAGCCATGG
>JAHZTW010000002.1:74991658-75146511 GCA_020283515.1 Alliaria petiolata | reverse complement strand
AGAACCACGCACTAACACATCAAAGTGGTATCAGGTTCCCTAAGTAAATAAATCAACAAATTGTTTAATAAAATAAGAAAAAGTAAAAAAAAAAAAATGTTAAAATAGAAAAAATGAAAATACAGTGTTTCTCCCTCGTTGCTGTTCATTTTGTCTGTCTGTAAGTGAGCTGTGTGAATTCCTAATTAGTTTTGATTTGAATTTTACAAATGCATTGGTCCTAACTATTCTTTCTTTTTATTTTGATTTTCCACTTTTGAGCCTCAAGTGAATGAACTAAGTGAGCTGTGCCTCAGGTGAATGAACTAAGTGAGCTGTGTGTTGAACAAGTGGTTTCTGTCATTTTTTTAATTATACAACTGTAATTATTTTTCAAAATTTACCTTATAATAAATTAAGAATTTTTTTTTTTAAATCAACAACGATTAAAAAAATCATTTATTTTATTGTTTGGGAAAAAAATATCCTTATGAATAGAAGTTAAATTTATAGATATGTTGAAAATCCAAATATGTGAATTTTGGAAAGGTTACAAATGTTTTTTTCCAAACGATGATTAGAGGGCGCAAAATGAGATTATGACGAAGGTGTGGATTGACTAACATCACTTTTTTGGTACGAAGTCTTTGGAGAAGTTTATCATATACAGAGAAAGTTTCATAGAATCGCAACAGATATCGTAAAATGATAATTCCACATAAATTTACAACTATATTTTTCTTAATTAATATCGCCGGTAGTTATATGGAACTATGACCATAGGCTAGAGAGAATACTCAAAAATACACTAGTATCAATTTTGGAGCGAAGTCTTTAAAAAATTAAAGTTCATCAAATTAGAGAAAGTTTCATAGGGACAAAACAGTTTGTGAATCAATATATAGTCGCTCATGAACAAGCATTGTAACGTGATGGCTCCACGTGACATTAAGACTATGTTTTTCGTGGTATATATGAAATTAAATAACGCTAAGATTGCAGGCTAGAGAAGATATATAATTCGAAGTATACTATAGAGTTGAAGCATTACATATGTAGAACAAACGAATAGTCATGATATATTCAGGATGACATCCCACATATATTAATTCTCTGACGTTCAAATCATAACAAAATCATGTAACCGGTGGAAGAATTTATAATCGAAGAGATGAAGAAAAGTTTGTTCTTATTGGACTCACAGGATAATCCACGATTTAATATATTGTTTAGTGTGTTTTTTAAAAAAAAATACATAAGAACGAACGAGGGGGGTCCTTAACTATTGTAGAGAGCAAAACAAAAGCTTAAGAAAAACGGATTCAACTGCTTAATTAATCACCCTAATAGTTATATACATTATTTTGTCATCATGTTTTATAGCTATATATATAAAAATCTGAGTTGGTTCTATCGAATTATGAAGCAGAAAGAATACAAGCTCTTAATTAAATTGAAAGCAGATAGAAGTTTTACATGATCCATAAAGTATAAATTCAGATATCTTATGGTATATTTTTCTTTGTTAACGCGTGTAGTAGTTAGCAGCCAGAATTATCGTTATCATCCCATTTATTAGAGAAATGAAGAAAATTAGATTTTTTTAAAAAAAAAAAAAAAAAAAAATGGAGTACCAAATTGTGGAAACGTAAGGGCTAAACAAATGCAGATTTTAGTCAAACATCATTTTCCTCATAGGTCATATTCCATGCCATATAGACTTATGGAGGTCCCATCCTTCCTTCGCTACACGACACTTCTTTTTTGTGAAGTCATGAACCATAAATTGATAAGTAATGGATTGAAGTAAGAAAAAAAAAAAAGAAGAAGAAAGAATTGTAGCTTCTACTATCGCAATGATGAATCACAAGAACAGCCGTTTTTAGCTTTGGGTTAATAAACTCCACTAACTTATGTTTCAGAACTTTGATTTAATCCGAAAGTTCTTTAAAAAAAAGAATGAGAAACGCAGGCAAAACAAAAATAGTGTGAGAAACAAGTGGTCAAAGGTAAAATAGATTCGTTTGTAATTGAAATCAATTATAGTTGGATATTTATGGTGTAGTGTCAAAGGTAAAATAGATTCGTTTGTAATTGAACAATAATTTCATTTGATAGAATTTAAACATTCTGCTGGTAAAATAAAAACCAAAAAACATCAATATGTAACTGATTTAGAAGACTCGATAGATAGAAAATATAATATTATTCTAAGTGATGGTAGACTGTTATAAAGGGACACCATGTACAATGGTAAATGAAACAAAGGAGAGTGTTAGAGAAAATATGAAATGTCAACATAAGTCAAATTATTCAATGGCATGGTGATGGTGTGGTCTTTCTAACTTTTTATGATGCTTTTATTTATCGTGACGGAACATAAAATACATAATTTAATAGTAATATATTTTTCTTACTTTTTTTATATTGAAATTATTCTTTACACCGCTCTTGGGAAACACCGATTTTTATTTTATTTTTATTTAGGGGGAGCACCGATTTTCCGTACGATTTTCTGTGTGTGTTGTTGGTCCAGAAAAAATAATGAGTGAACCGAAATTAACGTGACAAATAAATCTGATCTGATTTTGGTTAGGTATGAATCTGATTTTTAATTGAGATGGAATTTATTCAATTGTTTTTTTTCTAAAGAATTTATTCAATTTCATTAAGGTAGTTGGTCCACCACGATATGTATTCTTTTAAATTCCACATTGCAGAATTTTGGATTCTTTCAAATTCCATATTGCAGAATTTTGGATTCAGATTCAAGTATATGGTATGGAGGTCTCATTCATACTTTTCTGTCTATTCAAAATAACCATAAATCAATACAATGATTTACACAATTATGCTGCATAATTTCATTTTAACTTCAACATTAGTTATAATCGATGGATGAATGTTTTCGAAGTTCCGACCATAAAACAAAATTACTGCATTTGATAATTTTAAAAAGTCAATTGCTGTTTTTCTTCTTCTACATTTGTTAAAATGGTTGATCTGATAGTATTAAAGATATATCGGAAATAGGCAAAATCATGGCATAATGCAATTTGTTAACCGAAAACGCAATTTTTAAAGGCAAAAATGAAAAACGAAGATGATCATTTAGAAAATAACTATATACTACTGTACACATGTTTTGACTTATTGATCTCTTTAATATTCAATGAAAGCTCTTAGACGAAACAAATGAGATTATTTAAATCAACTTTTCCTTATCACATATCTAATCACATGATTCACGTCTTTTCAAAATTAAAGAACTGAAAAGAGAAGTTACAAAGAAAGGTTTTAATTCTTTTGGATTCGATTAAAGTTTTTTGTTGTTGTATTATACTCTATTTAGTTCATAAAACCTAAATATATTGCAACTAATGGTCATTTATTTAGCAAAAAAAAAAGCTAATGGTCATTTAAATTGGAAAGATAATTAAAAATTAGGGATGAAATTATTATCCGGGAACTTAGATCCGCTCTGATCCGTATCAAAAATTAGCATATTCAGAGCGTTCATATCCGAATAATAAAAAATTTCAAAGTCCACATATTCGGATCTGGGTTCATTAAATATGGATATATATATATAATTATTTATATATATATTAGTTTTAGTTCTTTTTATCTAAAATATCAGATTTATTTTAAAAATTGTTATTCAAAATTAATTTTAAAAAATTGTATTTTCTTTTTAGTTATTTTATTATTATTTTTGGATCCAGATCCGGATATACGCGGATATTCTAAGTTTTGATCAGATATCCGAAAACAATATATCTGAATCTGTATAGTTATGCCATGGTATCCGACGAATCTTAGATACTTTAAATTTTCAGATCTGTCCCAACCCTATTAAAAATAACACTAATTCATAGATTTATAAATAAAATATTTCTTTTTTTTCTACGGCAAAATAATTTCATTTATATCAAAACGAGTTTATAAAGTCATTACAGAAACTTCGAAAGCAAATTATTAAATAAACAAAACTATGCGTCATGAAAACGATACAAACTAAAAAGTGAATTTAACGATGCTTTCTTTAAAACTTTACTCGCTAACAGATTATTTAATCTGTTATAGTCATCTTCTGTGATCGATCTTCTGATGCGAAGATTGTACGTGGCTATCTTTTCTTTATAGAAATTCCAATTTGCATATCGCATTACAAAACCCAATGCTTTCGTTGGTAGCTTTGAAAAGTCAACAATCTGATACCAATCATTTCGTATCAATGTCATCCAAAAAAGCAGTGACTTTTGTTTTTTCTCGATATGATCTCAAATAAACATTAATTCGTCATGTGGTTAACCCTCCTCGTTCATCCTAAACCAGCCAATTTCCGGATAAAAATCTAAATTACATACCCAAACTATAAGTTGTTGGATAATGAAATTCGCCGAAAATGCTGTTTTAATCTCATACCAAATTGGATAATTTGGTTCAAAGAATAAATCCAAACAATCTCATATACATAACGTCGGCGGCACCACCGTGATGAACACCGGAAAGAGGCTCCAATAAAGAGAAAGAGGGTGGTTACTATAAACTAACATAAAACACAACGAATGAAGAGGGAAACGTAAACTGTTGCATATGTTGCCTTTCACATCCTTTCGTAGCCACACCGATCTCAACGCGAAGTTGGTCTAATTGAATATGGAGAACACGGATGTAGGCCGAGCCATCGTCTGGATCGGCATGAGTCCGTGCTTCGAGACTGGTGAGAAAGGCTATTCTAAAGTCGATAGCCACACCGATTCTTAACCGCATCAAATCCCTGTATGAACAGTTTATTCGTCTCATTAGAGTTATGCACTTTCATCTCATGAATTTCCATGGAATCAAGTGATCGAGACATGGTTTATTTTCAAAAGACAAAGTTTATTTTGAAATTATTATCCATCACAATGGTAACAATTTTAAGGATATTGGTTCTATGGAAGCAAATTTTGTTTTTTTTCTCAAGAGATCTCTCTATATGAGTTTGTTTCTAACTGAAATTATTCTTTTTAACATTTATTGTTCACCGATTTCGTCAAAATCAAGGCGTCAAGACATGTAACTGATCAATTAGAACATTGTAGTGTACACATATGTTTTTGACTTGGTATATATATTACACAGATTTCTTTGAATTCAGTAAAAGTTTGTAGAGGAAAAAAATCTAAGAGTACTTGAATCATCGCCTGCCAACATGATTCACATCTTTTCAAAATTAAAATAATTGACTATAGAAGCTGCAAAAAGAATAAAGGGTTTTGATTCATTTCAAATAAAATAAATAATTCATTCTTATTTTTGCATTATGTAACAGTAGTTCACAAATAGCACTAAATGGATTATTGAAACAGATGATTAAGAATTCGATATAAACCAAGCTGGGTCCACGAAAGTGCCGTGTGTCTTGTCTTGGCACATCAATCAAACCTTCGGAATCAAACGGAGAGTTCGGTCTTGGAGATCAAGATACCATCACTATCAGCATAAAGCCACTCTCCATCTCTGATCAAAGTTCCTCCAATATAAACAGGCACATTCTTCTCACCATTGCCTTTCTTACTAGACTTCAACGGGTTAGAACCCAATGCCCTAACCCCAACATCACAGTCATTGATCTCATCCACATCTCTAACGCATCCATTCACCACAATCCCGGACCACCCGTTGTTCTGAGCTAACTGCCCGAGGTTTCCTCCAACAAGCGCGCATCTCATGCTTCCGCCACCGTCTATAACTAAGACTCCTCCTTCACCTTTCGTCTCTAGTTGGAATCTGACTAGGACGTTGTCTTCAAAGACCTTGAGTGTCACGATTGGTCCTGAGAAGCATCTTCTTTGCCCATAGATCTTGAAGATTGGGTGGAGAGCGCGTAGGTCTCCGTTTGCTATTAGTTCTGCGTTGCTGTCACACGCTTCTGCGGTTGCAAATGCAGCCATGGGAGATTGTGTGTGTGTGTGTTCTGTATTTGGAATCACAAGGGGGTTGTGTATTTTGTATAAGACGGATTTAGAGTAGGCATGAAAATAGCAAAACAAACAAAAAACCTAGACAAGGGTTCTATATTCTCTTACATTATCAATATACAGTTTGGAATTTCGTATTTGTGTGATTCAAGATGGCAAAGATATCATTTTGTTACTAACTCTAGAACAAACGAACTTGAAAGCTGATGACAAGATTTAGCGAGAAGTACTACACAAAGACTCAAATACGAGTTCAAGATAAGCGTTCAATGAAAAAGAGAAAACCTAAAATAAACATACAAGCATATGATTTCTAAACAGATACACGAGCAAACTATTCGCACATAAATGGTGTTATAGCCAGACCTACAAGAGGCTGACATTTGGATCAAATCCTTAGGCTAAAGAAAGCAGAGCAAGACTCAAATCACGAGCAGCTTACGAAATGAAATGCCCTAAAGATTCCTAATAAGTGACACATCTAGAATCAATTTGTATTGAATGAATTGATGACTGCCTGCTTGAAGAAAAACACACGCTTTCTAGATTTGTTATGCGAGGATTGAGCCAGTTGCTATAAACAAGCTTTTTAAGATTTCTTTCATGAACTAGATATGAAACATTAGAGATGACTTAACTTAACCAAGAAAACAATAACTTAAAAAAGAATACGGCGGGAATAGTACTAACAACAACTAAATCCAAAGAAACCTTCTTAGATTTCCAAAAATAGATTTCAAAAACTTCGAAGCAAACTCAATTTTACTTTTGTAAGAAAGGAAACAGAACCAGCAGAGACGACCAATCTCTCAACTTCAAAAACATCAAACACGTTCACAACGGCTAAACCAATCTCTCGACATCGCAATCAGAAAACTAATCGGAATTTAACCAGAAACGAATCGTTCCCACCGGTTAAAAGTAACAACTGTACAAAGGAAGGAAGGAAGAAGAAGAAGTAGAAAAATTACCAGAGGAGAGAGGGATAAATAAGCTCCAAAGCTTTCGGCTTTTTGCAAAGGATCAGAGTCTCAAATTCTCAACGACGATACTTTACTGTATGTATGTATATACATCGACCCAAGCAACGGGTAAGATCAGTTTTCTCGTGTCAAGGCTAATAATTTTACTGAAAATCCTCATAGAATCTTGTGCCATTAGAGCCACTTGGTCTCCTATCGTCAACTTGTCGGTGCGGGTATTTTCCAGCCGGGTCGGGTCATTGACCTTTTCTGTATTGACTTTTGGTTCACTCATCTGACAGTCAAAGCAAGTCCGTTGGGTCAATCCCATTCCCAAATATCTTATTTTATCAGGAATAAATGGGCCTAATGGGCCGACTGTTGTAGAATTTTTAAACCCAAGTTTGTCTTTTCCGTTCGCGTGGGTCCGTATTATACACTATGGGGCCTACAACAGAGGAAAAAACTGACAAGAAATCAGAGCCGTCGATCCTCTGTCCTTTCAAAGTTCGTTTTGCGGGCCCCACTGAGAAAAACAAAATATCTGAAAGAAGAAAAGAAAGGTACACCACGCCACAACCGTGCTTTGGCCTGTCACATGAGTGTTGTGTCACAGCCCTGTAACGGGATAATTTGCGGCTCTTAAAGGGACAAAAGGAAAAGGAAAAAAAAAAAAGAAAAGAAAAATTAAAGGCTTGGTCAATGTCTCTTTTTTGACCGGGTTTTTTGGAAAAACTGCCTCCCCAGTTTCCAATTAAATATTCAATTTAAGGTATCATTAAAGCCATTGATTGGTTCCATTTTGTTAATGTTTGCATAGATTAAAATACGATCTTCCTGTTATGTAGTAACACATAGGCCTTTAACGTACGTTAGTCATTCCATAGTAAGAAATTATTATTTGTCGAATTTTTTTAAAGAGAAATTGTTATATAAACTAATTTTTTAAGGGTTTACGAAGATAAAAACGTTAACGTATCTCAATATTTTTGTCAAAAATTGTTGTCCGGAGTTCTTTCGTTCGTTTAATGTTATTATTTAGTTTTCGTAATCCGTTATTACCAGTTATATTAGATTTCTTCTATATTTTGGATATATTTTACTTTTAAGCACGATATAGATCTGATGTAACTAGTAAGATAAATTATAGATGAATCAACATTTGAAATTTACAATGGATCTAAACGTATCTCTCCTATATTGTAATTTAGGTTGATACGTTTCATCTAGAAGGTCTCTTGTAAATCACATGCATGCATGTAAAAGACCAATATGAAAAAGAAAAAAAAACCCACATGCATGTATATGAGAACATGTCAAATTCAAAATAAAATAGTTATACGTCTTATTGATTGAAGTCGAAAGATTTGGTTGCCCTATATATGTTGCGTCTCAACTTCACATATTAGTTTGAACTTCGACTAAACGATAATTTGGGTACGTTCGAATGTATTATATCCGAGACAACTAATTATAAATCACATTATAATATTGCTCATACATGCAATAACATAAATGATTTAAATTGCTCATTGTTGTAACTGATTTTACACTAACTCATTTTGACTTTTGGATGTAAATATAACAAGTGACAAATTTTCTAGGATTTTTTTTTGTCAACTACAAATTTTCTAGCCTATTATTAATCTATAACTTTTTCTTTTAATTTGCTTTTCCAACTATTATCCATAACTTGTTATCCTGTAAAAAGATCGAGTAATAGAAAGCATAAAACAGTAAAAAAAACATATTGAAATGATGATAGTTGCTAAATATTAATTTCAAAGTAGTAAAATACTATGAAACCAACGTTTGTGACAATATAATTCTACAAACGAAAGTTAGATATATTATTTTTTAGTAGTTTCTAATTCATATAATTTTGAAAAGTGTAATATATAGACCACATGTTTCACAACAGTATAAGATTTCTCTGCGGTGACAATATTTTGACAAATTTTCTCCTTTTTACTGATTTTTCTAGCATAGTTACTTACAGACTATAAATAGCTTGCAGATTAGATTTTCTGTTCCACAAATTTCTAACCAATGTGACCCTTATAGTAAAAACAACAACCTGCTTTATAATTAACTTTTATTTGCTATTGTCCACACAGGATAATTCTGTTTTTCTTTTTCAAATAGTTTCTGGTTTTTCAATCAATATTTATAAGACTATGTTCACTGTAATAGAGTAATAATTTGTTTTTTCTTTTCTTAATCCGACATGTGGCAGAATAGGAACTTTTGACAATAATTTCCCGTTTTTTTTTTAATAAATTTTATTCCTATTAATAACCAACCCGCAAAAAAATGAATTTGGAAAAGAAATAAATGTGAAAAGTTGGCAGATAATTCGTTATCACCTGCGCTACGCCTCACGGTATCGCTCACTGCTCAGCCAACGATTTTATTCTCTTTATACTGATTATTCCACGTGGCGTGTTTCTATAGGAGAATTCGCTAGAGAGAAAAACGCTTCGTGTATGTAGAACACGAATTACCATCTTCACCATTCTCTGCAAAAACTTTATTCCTCCTCCTCCTCCTCCTCCTCCTCAGTAACAATCAGAAAATCGATCAAAATGGTTTCATAATTCTCTCTCTCTATCACTTTTTTTTTGTTTCTTTCTCTTTCAAATATTCCTGTTCTCGCCCACAAGCCGATTGTTTTCAAAGATTAATTCAGCTTTTAAATTCGAATCATAACATACGGAAAGAAAAAGTTCGAATCATTTTCGTTACGATGGTGAGAAAGTCACAGTGATTAATCCAATCATACTGTGTCATACTTATTTCTTGGTCAATAATCATCATCATTTTGTTCTGGGTAAAGAAAAAAAAATCATTTTTTTCTCGTTTGGGAGAGAGAAGTTATATTTTTCTTCCTTTTTTTTCCTGGGTTTGTTGTGAAACCCAGAAGAACAGAGAAGGGAAGAAGAAGGAGACGGGAAGAGGAAAATATCTCTCTCCCTTCAAAAATCTCTCTTTCTTCAGTGCTAAATTCGGATCCGGGTCGGGTGTGCTTTCGTTTCTGGTGTCGGATCAGAGTCCAGTTGGATGTTAGCGGCGGAACTGGCGATTTCCGTTTGCGGCTGCGGCGGCTGTGACGGTGTTTGTGGTTCGTTGTCTTCAATCAATCAGGTAAATGGTCTCAATCGATTTTGCTTTTTTCCGATTTTTCGTGTTTGTTTTCATATCGTGATTTGATTTTCATACGATTAAAATGTTTTTATCTTTAACTTAAATTCTGGATTTTGAAATTGATAAAAGAAAAAAAAAAACCATGATTTGTTTAATCACTTACCTTAAGTTTTTTGCTTACCGTCTGGTTTAAGCTATAATTTGACGTTGTCTTATTGTTTTGTTTCTCTTTTTAATCTCCGTGTTTCGATCATTTGCTTCTGTCAATGATTCATTTTCCAAAATTCTCGAGCTAATTTTCGTTAGAATCTAAAATCCTATATTTCAATTTCGTGAGATTCCGTGAAAGCAGTAGATTTAACGTGTGAAAAGAGAAAAAGTTCTTTCTTGTTCGTAATTATTCTTCATTTTCTTACATTTTTCTCTTGTCTTCGATAAATTATATTTATTTTATTTTTGCTGGCTCTGAAAATCTTTCTAGACCCAAGACACAACACATATATGCGAGTTTTTAAGCTCACTGGCTCACTTACAACTGTCTCGAATCTACTGTGTGTTACTTATTGTTTAATACTAGAAGTTTTAGCATGCTGATGCCTTCAATAGATTATGAGGTTTGTGATTGTGACTGCCTTTAAATCTTTTATAATGTTTCAGGAATCTAATCTCAGTTTGAGCAAAGACTCAGTCAAATTCTTGGATCTTAAATGGCTGGTTTTGATGAAAACGTCGCTGTGATGGGAGAATGGGTGCCTCGTAGTCCTAGTCCCGGGACCCTTTTCTCCTCTGTGATTGGAGAAGAGAAGAGCTCGAAACGTGTTCTTGAAAGAGAGCTATCCTTGAATCATGGTCAAGTTATTGGTTTAGAAGACGACACTAATGGTAATAACAACAAGGATTCTTCACAAACCAACGTCCTACGAGGCGGTTTAAGCGAAAGAAGAAGGAGAAGAGCAAAGACGCGGCGATTCCATGGTTGGTGGTGCGCCAGCAGAGGATGGATACAACTGGAGGAAATACGGACAAAAGTTAGTCAAAGGGAGTGAGTATCCACGAAGCTATTACAAGTGCACAAACCCGAATTGTCAGGTGAAGAAGAAAGTTGAGAGATCAAGGGAAGGTCACATCACTGAGATTATATACAAAGGAGCTCATAATCACTCTAAACCTCCACCTAATCGCCGCTCGGGAATGCAAGTAGATGGAACCGAACAAGTTGATCAACAACAACAACAGCAGCAACAGCAGAGAGATAACGCTGGAGCGTGGGTTAGTTGTAATAACACTCAACAACAAGGTGGAAGCAATGAGAACAATGTGGAAGAGGGATCTGCGGGATTCGAGTATGGAAACCAATCTGGATCGATTCAAGCTCAAAACGGAGGTCAATATGAGTCAGGTGATACTGCTGTGGTTGTGGTTGATGCTTCATCGACATTCTCTAACGATGAAGACGAAGATGATCGAGGGACTCATGGGAGTGTTTCTTTGGGTTATGATGGAGGAGGAGGAGGAGGAGGAGGAGAAGGAGACGAATCTGAGTCGAAAAGAAGGTTTCTTTTAGCGATTCTTAAACACTGAATCATCGATCAATCAGTAAATATGCGAGTGTTTTTGACTCAAAAACGTTTTGATTTTCAGGAAGCTTGAAGCTTATGCAGCAGAGATGAGTGGAGCAACAAGAGCAATACGCGAGCCAAGAGTTGTTGTGCAGACAACGAGTGATGTTGACATTCTTGATGATGGATATCGCTGGCGAAAATATGGTCAGAAAGTTGTCAAAGGAAACCCAAATCCCAGGTTCTTTTATAATTCCTTTTGCTTTTTCCTCTGTTCTTAAAAGCATCTGATTCGTTTTTGATAATAATGTTTTTAAAAAAAAATGTTTTTGTAGGAGTTACTACAAATGCACAGCTCCTGGATGTACAGTGAGAAAACACGTAGAGAGAGCTTCTCATGATCTCAAATCCGTTATAACCACTTACGAAGGCAAGCACAACCACGACGTCCCCGCCGCACGCAACAGCAGCCACGGCGGCGGTTCAGGCGGCGGTAACGGTAACGGTAACAGCGGCGTTTCAGCCGCTCAATCCCACCATTACCACAACGGACATCACGGAGAGGCGCCACGTGGCAGATTCGACAGACAACTCACGGCGACTAAACAATCTCCGTTTGGCCGCCCGTTTAGCTTCCAGCCGCATTTGGGTCCACCTTCCGGTTTCTCGTTTGGTATAGGACAAACCGGTTTGGCTAATCTGTCAATGTCTGGTTTAGCGTATGGTCAAGGGAAATTGCCGGTTTTGCCTCACCCGTATTTGACTCAACCGGTTGGGATGAGTGAAGCGATGATGCAGAGAGGGATGGAGCCAAAGGTTGAACCGGGTTCGGAAACAGGACAATCGATATATAACCAGATAATGAGTAGATTACCACAGATTTGAAAATTTTACTCTTTTCTTCTGCATTTGGTGGTCGGTGCTTATAATAACTTTATAATTTCTGTTTCTTTTCTTTAATTTATTAATTTGAAACTTTGGGGAAGGTAAATGCTGTTTCTATTTTCATTCCTTAGTTTTGTCTTTTCTTCTTTTTTAACGGTTGGTTTTTATCGTATTAATCATACAATCAAGAGAGAGCAAAAAGAGAGTTAAAAAAAGTCCTATAAGAGATTCAAATTATATGACAATGTTTAGCTAATACAAATTTTACTCGGATATCAAATACAATTTTACCGAACATCATTTTTTCTTTCGTTATGTCCTTTTTGTTCTTAATTCTACTGCAAATATAGAACCAATTTGCCCAAAAAGTTGATTAGTTTTCCTTGTGTCAGAGATGTAACTGCACTTTAATTTAGGTAACTGCACATATCAGCGTCTCCTATCACATTGACATATTTCTCCTGCATAAGTCATAACTCTTGTTCGTTTGTCACTTAACATTTATCTACTAGTTATGCTTGAGAAATCGTATATATCCTAACATTGAGTTGGTTATCTTTCCTTTTAAGTAGCTATGTAAACGAGAGAAAAAAAAAAAAACAAGTAGCTATGTTAATCACGTGCACACACGAGTACATATTCACACGTGCGCATAGACAACATACAATATACATAAGGAGGACATAAAGCCCAACTTGAGTACCTTAAAATCTTTTTTACTAACAATAGAAACTTGTCAAACTTGAGTTTTCACAGAGAAGCAGAAGCTTCTTACAGAGAGAAACAGTGAAAGAAGACAAGTTTTACTTCCTATGCTTGTTTGGTCGCTGAAACTTTGTTATGCCGTCTGAGTTATAGATACTCTCAGAGGCAAAGTCAAAAAAAGGTTTCAGGAACCAAAGAGAAATCTTTAAGAACTCGAATCGCTGGAAAGGATCTTTTACATGAACGCAGTTCTTCCACCTCTTCGAGCGTTTCTGTCATACGCAGTGTTGAATTTGTCGATCATCTCGTTCATGGTGCTGCAGATCGAACAAAAAAAAAAGAAATTGACAGTTGAAACAGAGTTATCAGTCCGATGAAAACCATACCTTTCACAGTTCCTAGGGTATCAGTGTATCACTAAATTAACTGAGGATCATAATATAAAGGCCTTGCGTGGCTTGCCTATAAATGTGCTTCCAATACTTTATATAGAATGTTGCATAGGGTACAAACCTGGAACAATTTGTAACCATTGCTAGGTAAGTTATTAGTAATTTGTCGCTGTACTCCTGCAAAAGGAAAGAAACGGCATATGTTTAAGGAAATAAGCTATACTGAAGATAAAATAAAATGCAAATCTAACTCACCATCAAGAAATCATCTTGAAATCTCTCTGATTCCATGGCAGGCAACCTTCTTAGCAGGCTCGATACTTGTCTCAAAAGTGAGTTATCACAAGGAATATCACCTAGAAGTAAGATCCCACGAGTCATTATCCTTGGCACCTAAAGCACTAAACTACACAACTTTCTCTATCTTCCATCTAGAATCATGGACTAGTGACACGAATGAGAATGGGAACTTGGGAAAGAATACCTTTCTGCATTGCGGCAAGATATTGGTAGAGCACTCTGATTCTGCTATTAAGCATCTTGATGGCACTATGTATGCCAGTAAGATGAGCAGCCACTTCATATCACCGAGTAATCGACCAAAACTTTAGTGCGACTGAAAGAAATGGATTATGATAAGTATGAGAGACATAAGGCTCACATTGGGTTGCTGCTGAGCCTCCATCAGATGGTTTGAGATGTGCAACATGATCAACTGATATGCGTTCAGCTTCAACTGTCTGTTTGGGTTACATCTCACGACTTTTAGTCAAAGTCCACTTTCATAACATAGATTAGTTACAGAATCAAACCTAAGCACAGACCTCGATTGTGTAGGTTGTATGAACGAAAATTAGCTGCGGGATTCCATCAATGACATGCAATTCTTCAAGTATTGTAATTCAACCGATGGAAAAATAGGAAAGTTAAGACCTTAAAAATCTGGTATCCAATAATGATTTCGTCAAGTATTGAAGATCAATCAATGGAAAAAATAGAAAAGTTAGATCTTAAAAATCTGGTATTCAATAATGACGAATACTTGGTCAGATATCTAGAAAATCTGAAATACACATGTGCCTATACGAGCATGCTAACATATCAAAAACCAATAATTTGTAGCCACAGAACCTTGTGCCATTACATAATCACATCTGTATTGTACTATTGTCTAGATCAGTAATGAGACAAGAGTAAAGTCATTGAAAACATACCACTTTCATAAATAGTCACTGGGAGATCTTTCTGTGCGTGATTGATCGCGGGGTTTAGAAGAACATAAACAGGAGATTCATTAATATCCATCAGCTGTCACCATGAGAAGACACCAAAATCAAACTTTTCAGTAGAGTGAGACCAAATCTCAATCATTCAAAACACTGTAGAGGGCACTGGACTCACGGCTTTGTGGATATGCATATCAGATTCCTCAGCGTCATTTCCCGTAGAGTACCATCCCAAAATGTAGAAGTCAGGGAATACCTTCTTGTCTATTAAACAAAAAAATCCAGAAGAATCAATCAAAACCCATGAAATTTTATAAGACAACAGAAGAAATCAAGCAGAACTCATTCTCTAAACACCAAAAAAGGGAAGAAAAGCTCTCATCTACACTTAATTTAACGATGACAGCAATAATTGAGAGAGTGGGCTTACAGAGCTCTTGCTTCTTCTCGAGGAAGGATCTATCGAGGGTTTGAGTCGAAGGATCGTATAAAAGCTCGAAGCTGTTGAAGATCTCTACCGTACGTCCTTTCTGGACACCGATCACGCATCCGTAAACCCTAGGGTCCTCCTGCTGGAACATAGCTTCGCCGTTGTTGGAGCCATTCCCGCTTGCACAGACTGAAGCCGGAGGATTGAGCTGAGTCTTAACCCTAGTGTAGTGATCCGATATATTGACGATTACTAGAGGATGCAGCTTGAAGGTCAAACCGCTCGACGACGAAGGCGCCATTGATTGTTGTCACTCTCGTCGGTCTCCCTCTTTCGATGATGAATTCTTTTTTTTGCTTTTTTTTTTTTTTAATACCAATCTAAATTCGGATCCTAGAGACATCGAACCGGGTCAATGGGTTTTCTCGTATGGGCCGAGCTAACCCAATTAAATTCTGTTTCTGATGGTTTGATTTGATCTGTGACTGAAACAATTTGATCCGTCGTTCTGTAATTCCTCTGATGTAGCCTGTTATTTCTTTCAATCCACAGATAATAGATCCTTCTTTTACTTTTGTCATTCTGTGAATTACTTCTTCTAGTTCACAAACTAATTCGCATTTTCAATCTTTGTTTCTTTTAGTTTTTGGTCATTTTGTGAGTTTGTCATCGTTACTAATTTTTAAATTTAAAGTTCGATTTCTTAAAAAAAAATACGAATTATTGCAAACTAATGAAAATAATTTATTGGATGCTTCCATGTAAACGTAATGCTAGTAAACTAAAACTGTCTATAACTTTTTTGGTAAATGTAAAATAGTTGACTGTAGTAGAATCGTCCATTCCAGGAAATGACAGGAAGGATTAAAATTTCGCTCATTTTCTTTAGCCAAAGATAAAAAAAAATCCGCTCATTTTCAGTGACAAAATTATTAAAAGTTTTCAAAACAAAACTATAGAGTAAAATGTTTTTTTTTTTCTTTTCACAAAATTAATATAAATGTATTGGTGAGCCTAAAAATGTGTGTGGTGTGGATAATATATAAATATATTAAATACCATATGTAGTTCGTTTTTACGAAGTTGTGGCCAAACTCAAAAATAAAACACCGGCACGAGAGAAAACTACAGATTGGGATTTGGGAGGTGATGATCAATTCAGAGGACGGAGGAACCAATACTAATTAGACTCGACGACGGTTGTTGCGGCGGAGTACAACAAAATCGTTGAAACATGGCGATGAGAGACCTTGTCAACGGCGGAGCCGCCTGCGCGGTTCCCGGCTCTTCTTCTTCTTCCAACCCTCTCGGAGCTCTCACCAACGCGCTACTCGGTTCGTCTTCCAAAAATCAGGTTAGCTTCGTAATCGAATTTCATGTTGAAACAACTCTCCTGGTTTATTCTCGCCAATCGTCCGTAAGCTCGAAGTAGATCTCATCCTTGTGGGTGTATCGTTTTCTTATTGCCTAGTTTCGATTTCTCTTTCATATAGTATGAGGTTTTAAAAAAAATAAAAATAAAAAAAAAAAAAAAAAAAATAAAAAAATAATATAATAAAAAAAAATATGAAAATTTTTTTTATCCATAATCTAACTGTCAAACTTTAGAACAGTTCTGATTAGAATCGCTTCGTCTGAGGTTCTATATTTCCTGAGAATTTCAAGAAATTTAGATGATGATTGCTGATTTAGTGTGCAGGAAAGGCTCAAGGAGATACCTAATGCCACCCGCTCAGGTCCTGGGCCACAATTTTACTCTGAAGACCAACATCTAAGCTCACTTCCTGGTTCTGAGTTAGATCAGCCAATTCTGCAACCGGGTGCTCAGGTTAATGCTGTGCAAAGTTTTGATTTTTTTTTTATACAAATTTAGTTAGATCAGACAGTATTGACTCTGATTATCTAGCCTTTGTGATGGCTGATGGGTTTTGCCAAAAAAATTTCATCAGGGGTCAGAGTTCATCCGTGGCTTCCGCTCTGTAGATCAGAATGGTCTGGGTGCGGCCTGGGATGAAGTACAGCGTGGTGGTCCTATGCCTCCAATGGGACCTATGTATGAGCCAGTTCAACCCACATTCGAAGGTTTGTGATCTGATTTCACTCTACTACTCTACCACATTTATTTAGAGCCTGGTACAAAATTGATAGATATTGTGGCTTTGATGTTGAATTAATGGTAACATCTTCAATCGAGAAGTAAACAACATGCGTTCGCCTTTTCGTGTTTATTATTCTTAGCTCTGTCTTTGTTTGTTGCAAATGTCAAAGCAAGGTGTTATCTTGTGCTCGCTTGATTTGTTTTTTCCATTGCTTATTTGTTGCAGGACCCCCACAGAGAGTATTGTCAAACTTTATGCATTCATTTGTTGAGAGTAGCCGTGGTGGCATTCCCTTTCGACCAGCACCTGTACCTGTGCTGGGATTGTCACAAAGTGACAAACAATGCATACGTGATCGTAGTAGTATAATGGCCCGGCATTTTTTCGCCGATAGGGGAGAGGAATTTATCAATGCTCAGGTTTGCTACTTATCTGATATTTTTGTTGTAGCTGCATCATTGTGTTGTATGCGTTAAACTTGGCTTTTAAGGGTTAAGTCCAGCTATACGATATGTGCTTAATGTTTTGGCGTTATATCATTCATATCATGACCCTTTAGCAATTAAAAATCAATACAGTTTTATGAAAAAGTGTAATAATGAATTAATGATATTCAAAGTAGGGCGTACCAAGTATAAAATCAATACAGTTTTATGAAAAAGTGTAACAATGATATTCAATTATACACTTTTGTTTTCTCAATGTCATTTGGCTGAATATATTGTTCTGTGTTTTTTTTTCTAGGTAAATGCATTGTTGTCATCTTTAGATATCGATGATGGTATTCAAGCTAGAGGTCATATTCCTGGGAGATTTCGGGAGCTAGATGATTATTGGAACGAGTCTCAAGCAGTTATAAAACCTGGTTTACATCCTACGGATAGTTGGGCGGCTGAATTTAACCAACATGGGATGGATCATGGTGGTCCTGATGCATGGGTCCAGTCCTTTGAGCAACAACATGGTGTGAATGGGTGGGCCACCGAGTTTGAGCAGGTATTTGATAGATACCTTTTCCTTCGGTTGTTTGATTATTCTATTTGAATGTCCACACCAGACACGTGTTTGAAAAGCTTTCAAAGAGCTTATACTTTTGGTAGAGTATAGGCTTTGATTTGCTAGTTCCCAGGGAATAGTTGTTTAAAAGCCTGAATCTGTTGCGACTTTTTTTTGTGATGTATGGGTCATGTAGGTTTGACTCGCATTTAATTCGCCAACACTTGGCTCTCTTATAATTTGTCACGTTCTTCTGAAGATCTTTGGCGTCTCATATTTTTTTTCCATTTCGAAGGGTCAATCTCAATTGATGTCAAACCAAATGAGAAGTATGGATATGCAAAATTTAGCTGCAATGGAGCAGACTCGTAAGCTTGCCCATACACTGTCTCAGGATGGGAACCCGAAATTTCAGGTTGGTATAACCTACAATTTATAATCATGTACATTCAAAGTAAAACAGCCTTTGATCGTAGATTCAGTAGGACGACATATTTAATTTCTAGGCTGTTCTGATCCCTTATTTCCATTGCTGAGAAATTCTACTGCACATGAAAGTTTCTGCTGGGCTGATGTGCTTGTTTATGTTCTAGAATTTGAAGATCTCTGAAAATTTATCACAAAGTGTTCATTTTTCATTTAAGGATGTTTTGCTGATCTGTTCTCTTGAGATTTATATACAAGCTTCTCAAAATGTTTGGTAACCGCAGAATTCAAGATTCCTCCAATTTGTTTCAAAGATGAGCCGCGGTGAACTCATTATTGACGAGAATGAGGTCAAGCCAGGACCAGCCCCTGGGGAATGGGCTACTGAATATGAACAGCAGTATCTGGGGCCGCCAAGTTGGGCTGATCAATATGCAAATGAGAAAGTATGTGTTCGCTTTAGGGTCTCACTCGCTGCTGATAGCATGCTAGTGTAATTTATTACTTTTATGCCTCTCTTGCGTAGCCTTTATTTCCGCAAGTAAAGCTCATGATGATAGGTTTAGCTGTTGTAGTGGATCTGCATTTCTGTTTTGGAAATGTATCCATAGTGGAAAGGCGTCAGCTTAGATCTCTCTGTGCACATTTTTCCAGTGAAATGGTTCCTTATACTTAAAGAATATGAAGTCTCTGACATGGTAGAAAGTTTAGTGACAAACAATATATGCTTTTGACCAAAAAAAACAAAACAATATATGCTCTTTTCTTTTCGATAAGAAGCATCACCTTGCATCTACCATAAGCTTTCTAATTTGGTGTGTGTAGCTTTCACATGGACCAGAACAGTGGGTTGATGAGTTTGCTTCCGGGAGAGGACAGCAAGAATCGACTGAGGACAAATGGGTTAATGAGTTTTCGAAGTTGAATGTTGATGACTGGGTAGATGAATTTGCTGAAGGGCCCGTGGGTGAGAGTTCAGCTGATGCATGGGCAAATGCTTATGATGAGTAAGTTCACTGTTATTTGATGGATCTATTATAATTTATCTTTCAGTGTGCTTTGTGCGTTCACAAATTGTAAGAATCAATACTTTATCTTTCATTATGGTTCCTGTCAATTCAATTACTCAATCCTCTTAACTCATTTGTTACTTTTCTCCTGTGCACTTTTCTCTGGCTCCTTAATATTTCCTTAGGCGAATATTTTGCAACTATGCAGTTCTATTCTATCGCTAAATTTCAGGTTTCATTTTACCATTGATGCTTTGCTTGGTTAGTCAAGGGATTATATTTGATAACCTCCTAGTTTTTATCTATGGAGTCTTGAACAGTGTTTAACCAACATGCATCTTCGACTTTCAAGTCCATCTAACAAAAGTCTCTGCCTCTCCAGGTTTCTGACTGAAAGAAATGCTGAAAAGCAAACTAGTGGTGTCTACGTCTTCTCTGACATGAATCCTTATGTGGGTCACCCTGAACCTATGAAAGAAGGGCAGGAATTGTTTCGCAAAGGACTTCTGAGCGAAGCAGCGCTTGCTCTAGAGGCTGAGGTTATGAAAAAACCTGAAAACGCTGAGGGTTGGAGATTACTTGGGGTCACACACGCAGAGAACGATGATGATCAACAGGTTACTCAGATTAATTTGCATGAACAATTGAATCACTTATAACTTATAAAAAAAAAGTGTTTACTCAATTCGTATTTACTGTTGTGGATGCAGGCAATAGCTGCAATGATGCGTGCACAGGAGGCTGATCCTTCAAATCTGGAGGTGCTTCTTGCACTTGGTGTGAGCCATACAAACGGTCAGTGCCTGCTTGTAGACAATATTCTCTCTTAAATGAGAATGCTTGTTTTGATTATACATTTTTGGAATTAGAAAGGTCATAGGTAGACTAATAAGTTATCCTCTGTAATTACAGAGTTGGAGCAAGCAACTGCTTTGAAATATTTATATGGATGGCTGCGGAATCACCCACAGTATGGAGCAATCGCGCCTCCAGAGCTTGCTGATTCTCTATACCATGCTGATGTAAGTGCTCTTCCTCTTGTAAATTATCTGCAAATCTCTTCTCATAGCTGTATTGAAAGTTGATGCCTTCTCTATGTATAAACAGATTGCTAGATTATTCACTGAAGCTTCTCAGATGAATCCTGAGGACTCCGATGTGCATATAGTGTTAGGCGTTCTCTACAATCTGTCAAGGGAATTCGATAGAGCAATTACATCCTTCCAAAAAGCATTGAAGCTAAAACCAAACGATTAATCTCTGTGGAATAAGCTTGGTGCAACACAAGCCAACAGTGTCCAGAGTGCTGATGCCATATCTGCTTATCAACAGGTACTGTTCTAAGCACGGGAATCAAAACCTTCTCTTTAGGTTTCATCGTTTCTGCTTCTGCCTGACTGTCACGTTCTATTATTAACTCGCAGGCTCTAGATTTAAAACCTAATTATGTTCGTGCTTGGGCAAACATGGGAATCAGTTACGCAAACCAGGTCCGAGCTCTTGTTTCTTTTTTACTTGTGTTTAGATGCAAATATCTGATCGTTCTGGACTGGAAACTAACTGAAACTCGGTATCCTATTGCGTGTTTCTAATTGTAACAGGGGATGTACAAAGAATCAATCCCTTATTATGTTCGTGCCCTTGCGATGAATCCCAAGGCCGATAACGCATGGCAATACTTGAGGCTCTCGTTAAGGTATGTATACAGCTTGTGAACAAGAAAAATCCACTAAATCCATCACAATGTCGTTGAAATATTTCTACTTTTGTTAATTTTCTGCAGTTGTGCCTCAAGGCAAGACCTGATTGAAGCTTGTGAGTCAAGGAATCTCGATCTCTTGCAGAGAGAATTCCCGCTATGAGTGGTCCTTACCGGTTAAACGATCGATTTGTTTTATGAGAAGTTGCGGATGGAAAATCTTACGAGGAAGGTACATCATTTTTTTTTTATAGTGTTTGTAACTTTAAACTATAATTAAAAAAAAAAAAAACGAAAAACTGGAAATAAAAAAATAATATTATTTCACTCGTACTGTTGTAGATATACCAATACATTATGTAAAGGTAAATGTATAACATGAAGTGATAATAATAATAAGTGTGTTTCAAGAGCATATCATTTCCCGGCTTCTCTTTAACCAGAACTCGTCTTTTAACCCTAAAATATTGTGTGCAGAATTTTCATGAGAAAACTAAAATGTGGGATTGTAGGTATCCAATCTGTCATTCCACTTCTATGTTCGAATCCAATGTAACGTTTGGTTTAAATAATGAAGGAAAATAATATATCATCTGTATCATAAATGTGTATTTGGACACTTTCACTATCGACCTACAAAAGCCAAAATTTCAGCACATACGTATAGATAAGAAAACCTTATAAATCCCAAACCGGGCTGAACCGAGCCGAAGCAAATCAAACCGAGTTCCTGGGAGGCTGAGGATCAGGCAAGTCCTTGACGAGGCCACAACGAATACCGTTTGCTGGAAAACTGTATTCATCTCTCAGGGAAAGTTCCGGCGAGCCGACATTAACATAAAGCTGCTGACCTAAGTGACGTTTCTCGAGGTTCTCTGACCGAATATTCCACATTCCACAGTTGTCGAAAGTCAACAAGATGGCTCCCCAACACTTGGGATACACTTGGATTGTGTGTCGGCTCACTGCGTCTAATAGATTATAGTTCTTCCTTTTCTCTGGCGTCCACTTCCCTGGCTCAACCCTACACACACGCACNGGAATCTCGATCTCTTGCAGAAAGAATTCCCGCTATGAGTGGTCCTTACCGGTTAAACGATCGATTTGTTTTATGAGAAGTTGCGGATGGAAAATCTTACGAGGAAGGTACATCAATTTTTATAGTGTTTGTAACTTTAAACTACAATTTTTTAAAAAAACGAAAAACTTGAAATAAAAAAATGTTACTATTTCACTCGTACTGTTGTAGATATACCAATACATTATGTAAAGGTAAATGTATAACATGAAGTGATAATAATAATAATGTTTCAAGAGCATATCATTTCCAGTTTTGTGGTGTCAATTTGATCCGTAGGTAAATAAATCCCGCTATTCTCTTTTGCTAATTCGGCTTCTCTTTAACCAAAACTCGTCTTTTAACCCTAAAATATTGTGCGCAGAATTTTCATGAGAAAATTAAAATGTGGGATTTTAGGTATCCAATCATTCCACTTCTATGTTCGAATCCAATGTAATGTTTGTTTTAAATAATTAAGGAAAATAATATATCATCTGTATCATATATGTGTGTAACTGGATTACAGACATATCTCATTACACTTTCACTATCGACCTACAAAAACCAAAATTTCAGCACATACGTATAGATAAGAAAAGCTTATAAATCCCAAACCGGGCTGAACCGAGCTGAACCGAGCCGAAGCAAATCAAACCGAGTTCCTGGGAGGCTGAGGATCAGGCAAGTCCTTGACAAGGCCACAACGAATACCGTTTGCTGGAAAACTGTATTCATCTCTCAGGGAAAGTTCCGGCGAGCCGACATTAACATAAAGCTGCTGACCTAAGTAACGTTTCTCGAGGTTCTCTGACCGAATATTCCACATTCCACAGTTGTCGAAAGTCAACAAGATGGCTCCCCAACACTTGGGATAAACTTGGATTGTGTGTCGGCTCACTGCGTCTAATAGATTATAGTTCTTCCTTTTCTCTGGCGTCCACTTCCCTGGCTCAACCCTACACACACGCACATATAATTCTGATCAATATTCTACCAAATTCGCTACGTTTTCTCTATTCTTTGGTTATTTTGTCATATCATATACGGAAACAGATTCTAGAAAATGAAATGCAGCGTATGCATATGATAAAAAGAAAAGAAAAAAACCATTTCTCAAAATTGTGTGAAAAAAAACTTGATGTGAGAGAGAGAGAGAGAGATTAGATTTACTTACGCGACAGCAAAGAAAGAGTATCCATCAAGATGCCAAGACTGTGCAGTCCTTTCATGATTCTCAAACACAATCTCCACAAACGAGCGATGCTCGATGTTCAAAACATTCGGCTGCACCAAAATCTTACTGGTCTCGACCCTGGTCGGCTCGTCCTTGATCGTGTCATACTTGAACACCTTTTCGGCAACACCAAAATACTGAGCCAGCTTAACCGGCGTATCCGTGTCCACGTGTGACACTCCGCTGAGCGCGTACCTCAGCTTCTTTCCCTCGACTATTCCTGCCGTGTTGACCAGTTTTATGGACCGTGTGATGTTGATTTTACCGTAGTGGTACGAACCTTGAGGGTTTGGTCTAGCTGCACTTGCGGTTAGGTTCCATCTGAATGATCGGAATTGGTTCAGTGACCAGGCCCAACCCACCGGAGGTTTAGGAAGCTGAGGAGATGCTGTACCTTTGCCTGCACGGTACATGTATTATCCAAAAGTTTATTAATCTTCTTATATGATACTCCAGGATTTGAACCCTAAAATCCGATATATTTAAATAAAATAGTAGAACAACAAGGTAAGAGATATGGCACAAATTTATAATAGTTTATTCTGAGTGAAAAAATAGCAAGATATTGCCATGGGAGAGATTATTTTCAAATACACGAATAACTTGTTAAGCAATTATAGTATGATTTAAAAATAGTATTGATATGTATTATGTATGAAACACATCGAAAATCCATTAAAAACGTAAGTAACTGTTGTTAAATCTATTAAAAGGGGTCAACGTAATATGAATTTTTGGATTTTAAAGTATAACAGTACAAAGTTGGCCCAAACTTTTGTTTTTTTTGTTTGTAAAATGGCATATTATCTTCGCAAACTACTATAGAATTAACGAGAAATATTTAGATGCAACTATTTTATGAAGACGGTGGAGTTTATAAACTTAAGAACTTCAGACGAATGTTTCATTCGATCCAAATTTAAAGTGCTAGATCGAATTCTAATAATTAACCTTACCTCCCTCATAACGGAGAATAGCTGTGGAAGTAAGGACGGATTTGAGGAACCGTGTGGACGCAACCATGTAATAGTCTTTAGGTTCTTGATCAGCGGTCACAAGAACACCAAAACACTGACCAACGTGAAGATCTAGCGAGTCATACGAGTCTTGCAGAGTGTGAGATCCTTCTAACTCCACAAGCTTCAACTTGTGGCTTTGAATCCTAAAATTCAACGCCATCTTCAAACCCACATTGCAAATCCTATACTTGTAAGTCTTTCCTGGTTTCATCGTGAAAATAGGTTCACCGGTTCCATCCGGTTTTCCAGATTTCCCATTGATCAAAACTCCTTCAGGCCGCCCGATTGACCGGCCGCTATCAAGATTGTTCTTGAGAGTTACATGTGATTTTGTGTACCAATCGCCGATAAGAACTGTGTAGTCGTCCTCGGGATCAGCGTATGGGACCGGAATGAGCGGCCGGCTGTTGACTCGCAGGCCACCGAATCCTCCGGCCGCACGTTGAAGACCTAAGCTTGGGTAATAGAAGTAACTACCGATCTGGTCCTTTGGTTGGAAATGGTATGTAAAATTTATACCCGGCGGAATCGGACATGTCGTTCCCGGCAATCCGTCTTGCCAACTATTCTTCCTATGTTGCATTCCACTCCTGCGGAAAACCGAAATATAACTTCAGTATATTCAAAACCTTTCTTAAATCCCATCTATACATACTATTCTTGGATTACAAGGAAAGTTGCTTATAACCTAACTTGCAACAGAAGGAAAGAAATATATATATGTTTTTTTCCTCACCAAGTGAAGAGGACTGGCTCGTCGAGATTGTTGAAGACATTAATAACGATGTTATTGTTGGTAGTTGTATTAAGATTCGGACCGGGAAATTTTTCGTTGATCAGAATAGCTTTCTGAGGAACTCCGAGCGGTGAGATTGTGCCGTAAGTTACTTTCCACGTATAGAAGAAGTAAGGATCCTCAGCTTTTATTACTGTCGTTAAAACAGCAAATATTATATACAGTAGTAAAAATCCTAAGGACACACTCTCTCTTACCATCTCTCGTTTTAAATTCTTCTTGTCGAAACAAAAGCTTGAAGAAATTCAGTTTTTTTTCTTCCTGATTTCTTTAATAAGTGTTTTTAAGAACAAATTATACAATGGGGTGAAGAAAAGCCGGACAAAAGAAACTAAGTTTGTGAAGAACCGTGTGTTCTCCGTCGGATCCTCGATCTATGTATTGAAGCCTCGTATTGCGCTCTTCCTCTCCTTGACATCATTTTTCTTTAATTGTTGTAATAATAACCATTATTACCAATAATATGAAACTGAATCTTGATTAACAGGTTGGTTAGTTGATAAATCATAGTAATTGACAAATTCATCAATTAATCAGTCGATTATATGATAGCAACACCATAAATAAAGATGGATTGTAGACACTTCAAAGTTAGAAGCCATAAAAAATGTGGGTTATCCGGATTGTAGACAAAAAAAAGTTAAAAGCCATAAAAAATGTTTGTACTGGGCCGCATCTTTATATGGGCCAAAATAAAGATGGATTGCAATAACAATAAAAACTTTCTTTTTCGTTCCTTGGTAATGATGGATTGCAATAAAAAGAATGAAACAATGTATGAGAATTTAAGGCATGGTATAAACTCGTTTTTTTTTTCCCGAGTCTGAGTCCATTTTTTAACCAAATTCATTTGCACGTTGAGAAGTTGGGACTGAGCCTCGGCACAGTTGAATATTTGGTGGGTTAAGCTTTCTCGACCAGATTGGCTCATCCTTAAATTTAGTCGGACGGTTGAAATCACATGCGGCTGAACCAGGTTCTACTCCTAATCACCCGTGATTAACCAAAAAATCAACGTTTGATTGCGATCATCTATAAGTTAACTAATCTTTAAACATTTATAATTTCTTAATTTTCATCTAGTCTACTACTAAATTGCATTAGTTTTCCAAAATTATCGTTAGCGTGACAAACGAACAAAATATATAAAAATCGAATCATAAATATTTCAAAGATCGAATCAATAAGCAAAATGGAAGTGATACATTCATGATGCATTGTATATTGTATAGTAAACTTTTTCTTGGTCCCGGAGAAAATATACTAGCTAACTAGTTATAACGTTGACATTGATTTCAGAATTTAGATGTGAAGTGACACATTCATGCATTATATTAAACATTTTTCATCTGAATATAATGGTCCCGAAATAAGATGGAATATATATCGTGGCCCAAAAAACTCGAATACATAGAAGAAGAACAAATATAAAATTTATTTGTTTTGAATATTGTATGCTTACTATACTAGCCTACTAGTCTTTTTCTTCAACCATGTATAAATGGACTGACGTCTATTCTATGCGCTAATTATTGATAGTCTTTAACTTGTCTTAATTAAAAGCGTGTATGGGTGGACTAATTACATATTTTAAACGCTATGCAAAAACGTCGGATACTGGGGGAGATTACTGGGCCTTAGGCCCAGTTAATTCAAAAAAAAAAAAAAAAACAAAACAAAACGTGATCGTATTATAACAATGACATATGTTTAATAGAGACTAGTGTTATTATAAAGTGGTGGAAGAACACTATGAACATAAAAAAAACTAATAATTTAAAGCAATAAAATGGTAGTGGAGAAAGTTGACAGTAGAGAGAATATGACATGACGTAGATAGCTCTACTCTATAGTTAATTATAGTTAATTTTCATAACTGATGATTATTGAGATTTTATGTTCGGACAAAACCTGCTAGCACTCGTTACGGTTCTTTTCCATTAATTTTATGGGTCTAATACTATGAATTCTGTGATTTAAGTTCTATAAATATTGAGAATAATGTCATCAATAAGGGAGACCATGTGATGTATAGTATACTTGTGTGTTTTTGAGCGGACACCAAACCTTAAACTATAGATAAGATACTGTTCTTATAGCAAATTTAAAATATATATTTGGATGTAGCGCCAATAAAATATGTTTCATTATTATAGAGACAACTATAATGCACTGACTTTCCGACGTTGGATTAGGAGAAAACACAGAAAAGCAAGAGAAGAGCACACTAATACTCGGACGGTCGGAGACCTTAGATTCATTTTTCAGTATCTTTCTTCACGAGAAGGAATGAAAACCAATTAATGGTCAAAATTCCTTTTTTTTTTTTCTGAGATTGTTTTTTATATTTTTTGTAGTCTTATATATGAGTTCTACATAAAATTGCATCGAAATCAAAACAACTCACGAAAAAATTTAAGGACGATAAATATTATAAAACGATTAAATTAGAATATTTAATAAAATAATATTTTTAGAATATATATGAAAATTATAAAATTTAGTGTAATATTCAAAAAGTTACAGAAATATAATATAGAAATACATGATTAGACTAAATATTAATTATAACATAGTGAAACTAAAGCGAAAAAAAAAAAAAGAGTAAATTCTTATTAGACCCGTGTATTTTACTTACGGCACTTGAATCCACAAAAAAACCTGTATACATTGTAACAAGTAACAACTGTGAATTTTCTTTTAAACGTAAGAAGTAAATACTTATCTCGAGTGAGCCGACATGGGAGATTAAATTATTGAAATATATATATATATATATATGGATCTTTCTGGGATATTAGATGGATCTAAGAATACCGCAGAGGTAACAATCATCAAAAGTAGGAAGAAGGAAGAAGGTAGGGGACCATAAACATAACGTAAATAATAGGGTATATTTTCATATAAAACATAGCAGAAGCTAACAAGCTTGGCTTTTGAGTGGAAAGAGACGTCTAAATATATGAATAGGGTATATATTTTCATACAAACGAATTAGTTTGTATGAAAATGGGGTCTTTCGGACACCACAACGATATGTCATCGATCGTCTCACACCTAAGAGAATCTTATTAATTATTACCCCTTCCTCCTTCTTGAGAGCCTGCATATATAAACCTTATAATTAACTTATTACCGGAAAACTTGTTTAGTTGACATTTGATCAATTATAATTCATAGTGCTCGACCAATTATTAGATGAGTAGTATGTTTTCAGGTAAAGAGTTCCCACAAATTTACTTTCAGATAAAGGGTTGGGTCAAAGTCTAAAATTGAGTAGCTCAAATAGACTACAAGTTTGAAGTTAATGAAAAGAAAATCGAATTTGTGGTCATATCTCAGGAGAGATACTCGTATACTTGTATAATTATTATAGAAGAATAAAATAGGATGGAATTAAACTTTCTTTTGAAACTTAACTATTTAGAGTGAAAACATATTTGAGAAAAAGGTTTTATTGGTTCTGTTGGACTAGAAAAAGGGAGATTTGTTTAAATGGTCTGTTTGTCAATGTTAATGTTAAGAGGGTACCTACCATTCATAGAGAAATTGTAAAAAGAGTCAAATTGTTTTGATAATTACCTTTTACCGAATCCTTTTCAAAATAATAATAAGAATGTCATTATTTTTTCAATTTTTCCAAATAATATGGCCATAATTTAAAATATAATTTATAAATTAAAGGACACGCTTTTGAATATATTTACAAGTCTTGCCTAATAATACCTCTTATGTCTGCGACTTACGTCTGCAATTAGTCAGCTATATTGGAAAGACCGAATAGTAAAAAACTATTATATTAAAGATAACATAATAAAACAAAACAAAATGGAGAAAAGGGTAGCGCTAATATTTTAAAAATAAATCGATTTCTACCATTTATCTTCGTAGGGGTTTAGTTTTCACATTAATTTTCTATTTTGGGTCATTTTAAAGTATTTCCTCTTACAAAAATTGTGAACAAATTTTATAGAATTACCCCTTTACTATATTCAACATAAATGAGTGGAACAAAATTATTAATATTGCACTAATTAGTAATTCCTCTCATGTATACGAGTTAGACCTTTACATATATACATGTAAGTTAGTCGTTTTTAGGCACACCATTACTCAATTCATTAGTAAATAGACATGCTCTTCGGTAGAGATTCTCCTCTTCACTTCCGGATAAATGGTTTAAAATATATATATATATAGGGCTGAATAATTTTATAATTGATTGAGAGCATAACAAATTAAATTCAATGGAAAGAGGAGTTTTTTGGTTTGTAAATATGAACAGTGAAAAAAGAAAGGAGCTGTTTCAAAAAAGAAAAAAAAAATCGGTTTGAGAATAATACATTGTTATGTGCATGCATGCTTGCTTTTACCGTTAAGTATAATTAGCTATACATTTTTGTCGTACTTTTTTCGTCAAATTAGATTTTTTTGTTTTTTATCGAAGATTCTTTGAATTATTTCTTGTTGCTGTGAATGGTTAGTTGGTGACGCTTTTACTGGTTTGTTACATGGTAAACATGCATGGACCATGCAGCATGGTACGTTTTTAAATAACTAGTCATTTTGTCTTTTATCCCCTGTTCGCGGAATTGTGTTTACCTTTAAATAATTAACAAAAAAAAAGTTGTACGTATGCCACACAATAGGCAAATAGCTTTCTTATGTTGTTGTTTTTTGTTTAGTTTGTTGTGTGTGTGTGTGTGCGCTTGTTCGCTCGAGCTCGTAGACACGAGCACTGTCAGTCCAATGCTTAAGCGTACCCACGATCGAGCTACTTGCAATAAACACCACAAAAGGCAATAGGCAACAAGCAATAGCAATATACACACACAAACTTGTTCCACACACACACACACACACACACACACAAACTTGTTCCACATAAGTTTAATTGCATTTATATTTGGTGTACCCACGAGCTATGGAACTACATGTTTTCTGTTTTTTCACAGTTTTCAGACCAAACTTTCACCAAAATAACGAACCGATTTCATACAAAACCGAACGGAAGTAGCTGTCCCAATAATAGCCAATGAACGGTGACTAGTATAGTAGCGTTACAGTATCGTTCTGATCAATTGTTCATCACGTGCTTCGTAGGGTTCTAACTAGTTAATATTGCTCTCTAGCCGTCCTAGTCTCACTCTATAGCTAGCTAATAAGAGTACGTAGCTACAATTCCTTAATTAAATATCTAAATTATTTTCCATTTATATATATATATATATATATTTATTTATTACTTTGTGATTAGCGGTGGTTTCTTTCACCACGCAATTCAATCACCTATACACACAAAAATAGAATATACATAGTTTTTTCATGCAAATGTCTCACTTTATAAAATAAATGCGGATGTATATTTGTTAAAGAATTTTTTTTTTTGTCGTGTCAAAAATGGGATATGAACTTGGTTTTCAGTTTACTATACATATGAATAAAAAGAGAACTCGAAATCTAAACAATATGTTTATAGCTTCATATATCATATATATGTGGTGTAAAGTGATTGATAAATGTCCTTTTCTATATATGGTTTTGATGAGTTCTAATGATATGGTGATATCGTTAAGTTGTATGACTATGTAATTTGTAAATTGTAATGGTGTGATTATAAAAAAGTATGACATTATTCGTAGAATAGTGAAAGAATTATCTATATACCAAGGTTGAAGATATGGCCGCAATATAAAGGACCAATCAAATTGTAATTGGAAAATGTTGTCTTCGTGTCTAAGTTTCATTTAATGCAAGAATTTGGAACACTGTGTGACTGTGTCCTTTATGGTATCAGAGAGTAGGACATATGTTCATAGAGTCCCATAACTTGTAATATTTATAAAAAAAAAAAAAACTTGTAACATTTTATTCCATATAATATTTCGATTTAATTGGTTGGAAATTAGTTAGTTTCCGCCCCCCCTCCTAGACCAACTAATAATCTGTCTAACCGATTAGACAATCATCGATTAACCGATCAATTCAAAGAGCATAACCGTTTCAAAATTTATAGGATGTATAGTGGTAGACTGGATGAAGCTGTTATAGAGCAATACATCAAATTTGATGTTAAAATAACACTAAATTTGGTGTTATAAAGCAATTCCGACAAACAGCTCAAGAAGATCTATGGAGTGCTTTTTGACATCAAACAGCTCTCTTTCTTTTTCGATTTTATCAGTTTTCATTTTGTATCAAGGAATACAAATGTTCTTGATGACACCCTCGCTAAACAATCTCTTCATATTCCTTGTAATGGTTGAATAAAAGCCTATTGGGCAGTAATGTTTTAATTAAACTTAATATGTATTTTTAATCATAATCAATTTTTGTATTAATTTAGATGTTTTGCGAAACATTAATTATAATTACAATTTCGAAATATTAAAAATAATTAAAAACTCCAAAAATATTTATGGTATACTTATTTTTTATTTACAAAATTTATTCAATTAATAAAAAAACAATTTAATCATATTATTTAATGAAAACAAAAAATAATACTCAGTTTCTAAAAGAAGGATTTTCTAGTTTTTATTTTTGTTTCATAATTTTTTTAAAAAAGTTTTCTATGCATTTTTATTAGTTAATGGTAATTAATTGTAAACTTCAAAAAAATTGAATTTATTAAATTGATATTGGTTTAAAGTTGTTAAAAATTGTTAATCGCAAAAATGATGCAATTATTGTCAAGTTTTAATTTGTCTTCATAATATGTGTGAAAACTTCAAGACATCTATCAATTAGAAACAGAGTGAATAATATTTTATTCTCTCCGTTTCATATTACTTGTCGTTTTAGAGTTAAATTTTTTGTTTTATATTATTTCTCATTTTGTTTTTGCAATGCATATTTATGATAATTTTTCTAGTTTTATCTTTATTTTTTAGGTTATTAATTATTTATATTAAACAAAATAGTGTATTAATTAGAAATAACATAAATTTTTTTTTTTTAATTTATATGAAAAAAACTTTAAACAATAAGTATTATGAATCGGAAGAAGTAATGTTTAGTGTTGTGAATAGTGTCACACCAAATAATATGGTGTGGCACTGTTCACAAACACTAAAAATAAATATTTTGATGTTGGTTTTATCATTCGGTTGTAGAAGTGCAGCATCAAATTTGGTGTGTTAACGTTCCATTGGAGTTGCACATTCTGTCTGCATAACTCGACTTTATTGGTTCCCACCTGATATTATTTGATTATTATGATTATACTAAGAAGAGCATAGTAAAACGGTAGGGATCAGTCATGGATCTAAAACCGGTCCACTACGCCTTTACTGTTCCCACCTCGGAAAAAACGAATCACTTGACTTTGATGTGATAGAAAGTCTTTTCCTTTTGATGTAATTAACATGTTTCTTTGGTACGGTGGGTCACAGCTCTTGTTCTAATCTATTTTCTAACTTAAAATACCATCATAATTTAATTGGATAGCATATTAAGTCGTCACCAAAGTTTTCTTTAGATATCACGATAGGTATCTACTACTCTCATGTGAGTTTTTGTATTCTATAATCGGATTTTTTTAATAGATGTCGGAATTGGTATGGAACACGTAATCGTTCCTCCTTCCCATAAAAGAAAATTACAATTCAAACCGGCCAACAATAAAAGATACAGAGAAAAAAGAAGAAGATGTAGGCGTTCCTTCAGCTCCTAGTTTCAAAGCCAAGTCACTGAGGATTTTCCTTCGAAGAAGGCGTTATGGCAAAGAACAAGAAAAAAACTAAAGGAGAAATTTGTCTATTGTGTCTAGATCTAGTGAAATTCAATTTTCGATCTTGATATACCTAGCTAGTGATTATATATCTTTTGTATTTAGACATTTTGTAGTATATGTTTTTTTCCTAGCTAAACCTATATATATATCCGTTCTCTAAATTTTAGAAAAACTAAAGGTGTTACTGGTGGTATTGCACTACATTATACAGTTTAGTCTTTTGTATAACCATTCAGTGAAACAGTAAAAAATTTGAACCACGATACAAACAAAAAATTGTACAACGTGTATTTTGTAACTGTAAAAAGACATTAAAAGTATAGTTCTTGAATTTAATTTAATTATTTTAAATTGTAATATTTATTAAAGAATAAAATGAATAAATAACTTTTTTAAATAATCTATTTTTAATGTTATTTTATCTTTTGTAGTTTTAAATACTTTTGTAATGTTTATAGACAATAGTACTTTTCTGCGATTTCGGGGTTGGAGTCCTTGTTTTGATCAAAACTGATACTAATTGATCAATAGTTATTTTATGTTAATTAATACTTGTGAGGTTAACCGTTTTATTATAATTTGATTTACATTTCAAAATTATAAAAGTATAGGAAACATATTGGCCTTAATTTTGTAGATTTGCTCTTTTTAATATCTTATGTTATTGTTTAAAGCACATGCTACTTTATCGATTTTATTTGATATTTGAAGTTATTAGAATTCTTACAAGTGTTTTGAATAATAATTAAAATGATTTTGAGAAAATGATGTGGACGTTCTGAGTGACTTCTGACTTCTGAGCAGAGAAACGCCTGAGTCTAACTAACTGAACCCCTTTTTTTGTTTCACGTGAATTAAAGGCTTTTTTGTAATATTTCAAAGTTTATCTTAGCGCCTTGGCCACTGCCATAATAGCTCAGGTAAAGCTCAACCGGTTTTTCTCTACGATCCATTTCGATCATTAGACATCGATGACGCATACATGAATATGTATGATGGATGTGTGTGAATTATTTTAATAAAAAGAAAGTACTAGTTTAGGCCAGAGCTTAATTTTCTTTAAAATTCTTCCTTTTGTCTGTATAAAGTTATTTCCTTTGGCATACAATGATATCATCGTTCACTTCACTTATATTTAACTGGGCAGTTTTGTGCGGAACAACCATTCTCTTGAAATAACATTTGATGAAAGTAAGTGTGTGGGGTTTAAGAACTTTATGTTAAATATACATTTTAAAGTGCTTTCCATAAATAAAAAAGAAATATTACTACAATTATTTTTGGTATAGTTCCCCATACATAGGTCTGTGTCATGCCAAAGTCATTAGAAGTGCTCACATAGAGTAGTTATACAATATTTCTATAGAATTTTTTTGGTGGAAGCAAGTGGGAATTCGGACCATATAGATTAAAAAGAGGACATCGACAACTCTTAACTCTCTATATATAGGACCACTTCAACCTCTCTAAAACCTCCATCCCAAGTCAAAGGTCCATTTTCTGTAAAAGTTGTTTTTCTGCCAAGTCCCTTTACTTTAATTTCTTTTTAGGTATTGTTTTGTACTGATGGTTGCGTTTACGATCAAAGTTTTTTTTAAAGATCCGAACCGATGATCAAACCGGAAAGTCATTCGGATCACCGGATCGATCCCGACCAACCGCAACTTAACGGATTATATAATGAACTTTAATCTAAAATTATCTCCATTTTCAATTAAGATCAAACCAAACACATTTAATTTGTTTTTTGTGGGAGCTAAAAACTAAAAGACGAGATAATGAAAAAAAAAAACATATCCACTAGTCACAAACGCAAATTATATTTTATCTACTTGACAAGAGAAAGTACCACTCCATCCCAACTTCTATGAACTGGAAAGTGAACACAGACACATATTATACCAAACCAGAGTTTCTAAAGTACAAAATATTTTCGGTAAAAAAAAAACAGGAACCACAATTTAAAGAAACAGAGAATGCAAATTGTCTTCTAAAATTCATTATGAACATGTTACAAAGTTTCAATGATGACGAAAATTACAAAAAAAATGTCGAAGTTGTGAGAGGCCACAAGATTTTTGGAGACAAAATCTAAAATAAAAGAGTAAATAAGTTTAACTACAAGGTATGAGATCATAGATAACGTGACGAAGATAAAGATGGATAAATAAAGACCTAGAGATCTCTTTCTAGAAGAATAAAGATAAACCTTAAAAGATAGAAACTTTTTTTTTCGTCGTATAAAGTAATCAAATGAATTAAAAGGCCCGTTTCAACCAAAAAAAAAAGTAATCAAATGAGGAAAAGAATCTAGAGCAGAGAGACGAAACGTAACTGCTCATTTATTTTACATTAAACAAACACGACGGGTGCAGCTGGTGGTAAGTAGAGGAATTAGATGAATAATTATTAGTGGAAAAAAAATCAGTGGAATAATGTATTTTTCCTCTAATTTTGTTCAACTCATTACTCTCTTATTTTCTAGAGTAATAAAATTTAGAGGAACAAGTTTTATTTTTCAACTTTTTAGTGGGACCCATTATAATTGAGAGGAATGGTTTTTACTATTAAATGGTTGATTTTTGGAGGATTGTAAAGGAATAGTCATTTTCACCCAATTTTATTCCTCTATTGTGTCAACCAGCTGCACCCGACGTGTACATATGTGTATATAAATAATACTCCCTCTGATTTTAATTAAGTGTCATTTGGAAAAAATGTATCCAGAATGTATTAAACTCAAAACACATCCAGATACATCCAATTATATTGCAGATACATTTCTCCAAACGACATTTAAATCAAAACGGAGGGAGTATAATATTCTATTTATTCCTAAAAAAAGTATTTCTTAATTTTATTTTTGTTTCACAAAAATAGTTGTTTTAAGTTTTCAATGTATTTTTTTTTTAATTAATGATGAAAAATTGTAAACTTTAAGAGAATTAATTAAATTTTCTAAATTACTATTGGTTTAAATTTATAAAAAATTGTTAATTACAAAAAAATGATGCATTTATAGTGAAATTTTAATATATTTTCTTAATATGTGATAATTGCAAAACAACTTTTTTTTAGTAACAGAGAGAGTATCATATAGGAGTAAGTCTTAAAAAAAATAAATCAATAATATATTAATTCTTTACTTTTGATTACAATACGTGGAAGACATTCAGTGTCTATAGTAGACAATTTTGGTAAATACTAACGGCATTAATTGTGACAGTTAAATTCTCAAACGCCTTTGCTTGACTGAAAATAAATATATATTCGGCAATTGAAGATTTTGTCGGTGTTGAATTTCAAAAAATTAAGTGGTCCGCAATTTGCTATAAATTGTCCAAAAAAGTCTCCTTAGTTACGTGTTGCTAAAAAAAAGTTGTTTTGAAATTATTACACATATTAAAACTTCACTATAAATGCATCATTTTTTGTAATTAACAATTTTTTATAAATTTAAACTAATAGTAATTCAAGAAATTCAATTAATTTTTTTGAAGTTTACAATTTTTCATCACTAACTAAGAAAAATGTATTAAAAACTTAAAACAAATATCTTTTTGAAGTAAAAATAAAATCTAGAAATATTTTGTTTCCGGAACCGAGGGAATAGTATAACTGTGTGTTTATATAATTTATTAATGATGCACAAGTATCAACACCAATACATGCATATTTTACAAGAATGATTGTGGGTCTGATTGGTAATCAATAATTTTTAGCGGTAAGCTGATATTTTAGCGGTAAGCTCGAATGATAAGTGCTTTTAAAATAGTTGAAAACTGTAAGAAAAAAACTGTAAACAAAAGCTGAGTATAATAATGTTGCTAACGCTTTCCGTACTGCTTTTGTGATTAGTAACTATTAAAACGGTATAAGTTGTATCGCAGCTTTTTGGTAACGCTTTGCGTTACCAATCAAACCCTGTATATTTTTGTAAAATATAATTAACCATTCACCAACCCCCAATAACAAAAAGAGAAAATCAATAAGCATTAATGTATGTATACTGTATGCCAATATGTATATGCGCGTTGAGTATATATACAAAGCCTCATCTAAGCTTTCTAACTTCAAAACCAAAATCTTTCTCTTCTCTTTTACAAATATTCAATAGAAAAGGAAAAAAGAAAAACATTAATCAATGGAGTCACCAAGCCTTCCGATGACGGCAAAAGACTGGACCACCACCAGTCTCCACCGTGTACTATGTATGCAAGGAGGCGAAGGTGACGTCAACTACGTCAACAATTCCGATAGCCAAGCTTTGGCTATAAACTTAAGCAAACCAATACTTATCTCAGCTCTCCAATCCATCAAACTATTCGACGACCACACCTCTCCGATCATCAGAATAGCCGACCTTGGCTGCGCCACCGGCTCCAACACTTTCTCTACTGTCGATACGGTGGTGGAGACTTTAAGCCGGGGATACACGGCGGTGTATGATGGTGGATTGCCGGAGTTTGAGGCTTTCTTCTGTGATTTGCCTTCTAATGACTTCAACATGTTGTTTAGATTGTTGACTGAGAAACAGAAAGTTGAATCGTCCAAGTATTTCGCCGGCGGCATCGCTGGCTCGTTCTATGATCGGCTTTTTGCGAGAGGAACGATCCACGTCGCTGTGAGCTTAAGTGCTTTACATTGGCTCTCTCAGGTCTAATGCATACTAATAGTTTTTAATATTATTATAAGTTTTAAAAGTAAATTAACTAATTAGTATTATTCTTAGTCTAGGAAATAGAGTTCAAGTGTTGCTACAATTGGAAACTTTATTATATTGATCATTACAATGAAGAATATCCATTAATCATCCAAATTAATTAGTTGTCAAAAAAAAAAAAATCCAAATTAATTAACAAGAGCAATTTGACATGATTAAATGTAGTAAAATGATGTATCCTCCAACTTAAAAAGTATCAACATTTTCTTGGTTAGTTTGATAATTACTCTCAGAACAAGAACATAAGTAACACCATGATCAGAACAAGTTTCTTGTTATACAATATGTGCTCGATGAAACTGTTTTATGTAATAGTTTAATTAGTTTGAAAACAAGAACAATATTGCGCACCATATATCAAAACGGTTTCTAAAAGGTGCATTGTCAGATAGATCGATTTTCTGATGGATTTGGACATTGTAGATACCGGAGAAAGTATTGGAGAAAGGATCGAAGGAGCGAAGAAAGAAGTGATTGACGCATTCGCAGAACAATCAGACAAAGATTTGGATGATTTCTTAAAGTGTCGGAAAGAAGAAATGATGAAAGGAGGAGTGTTGTTTGTGTTAATGGGTGGTCGTCCTTCAGGCTCAAGTAGTCAATTTGGAGACCAAGATTCTCGAGCCAAACATCCTTTCACAACTACCATGGAACAAGCTTGGCAAGATTTAATAGATGAGGTAAATTTTTCATGTTTTCATTACATAACCGTTAGTTAATGGACCGTTTTTTGACTTTCGCATTAATTAACTGGTAAGAGGTAACGACGAGTTTGGTTTGTAACGCTCTAATCTGTTGAGTTTTTTTTGTTGGAAATATTTTGATTTTTTCTTGTACTTTTTAGAGTTTTTGGCTTTTTTAGCGTTTCTTTTTTCTTGCTTTCTGCTAAAATCATTTCTAACCCATAATTGCATTTTTCATTGCAAAATAGAATTGGATTCTTTCCAACCCATAATTGTATTTTTCATTTCAAAATAAATATTTTAAGTATATTCTTCATTTTCTATTTTATTATTAATTGCTAATTATACACATTTAAAACAAAAATTTCACATTGATCCATTTATTTAATTTCTTTCAAAATTTCAATAAATTATGATATTTTTGAAATTTAATTATTATAATATAAATAAAAACACATTACACTACATAGAAATGATAAAACAAAGTAGATTTTTATTTTCTGTTATTTTTAATTTCAGTATTATGTTATTATATTTTCTATTAAATAATATTATTTGCATTTTTATTTTAGACATTAAAATGTTTTCGTATTTATAATCATAAAAAAAAGAAATTATCATTAAAATAATTATTTATAACTCTAAAAATTAATGTATCTAAAATTTGAAAGACTACTTTATATATAAAAAAGTTCATTTGCATTTTGCAATTGAAAATAAGATAGTTCCATATTTGAAACCATAAATGACATTATGCCATTTTCCAATTGAAAATAAAATTGGGTTGAAACAGATTTTATTGCAAAATAGCATTTGACACCAAATTTGCAATGGGGTTGGAAATGTTCTAAGAAAAAACAAAAAATACTCCATTTCTTTTTACCACCCGTGTGTTTTTACCGCACGGATATTTTTTCCTTACCAAAATGCCAACTTATAGTTATATTATGTTTTTTTCCACAAAATATCTAAGACATTCATTATGTTGGCTAATATATACCACTCAAATTAAACGATTATGATTTATTTGGATAAATTTTAAAGGGTTTGATAGATGAAGAGACAAGAGACGGATTCAACATTCCGGCGTACATGAGAAGCCCGGAGGAAGTGGCGGCCGGAATTGACCGTATCGGTGGTTTCAAGATAGAGAAAATGGAATACCTGAAAATAGTTGAACACTCGGATGAGAAAAAAGAAGAGTGGAAGAATGATCCGGTTTCGTACGGACGAGCCAGGACCAATATGGTTCAATCTGCTATTCGCCCTATGGTCGAGACCTATCTTGGACTGGACTTATGCGACGAGCTCTTCAAAAGATATGAAAACCGGGTTTCTACAACCCAAGAATTTCTCCATTTAACTTGTTTCTATGGAGTCGTCCTGTTTTCCGCCATCCGAATTTGATTATCATATGTTTATTGTTATTTTTGCACACAAAAAAAAATATATATATGTTTATTATTATATGTATGAATGTCAATGTATGACTGAAACCTAAGTGTGTATGTTCGTATTAATCTAAGGTTTGTGGTTAGCTGTGCATTATAAACCGAAACATATACCCATAAGTATTTTTTTTTTATACCGCAAAAACCGAACCAAACCAAATTTTAACCATGAACTAAAAAAAATAAGAGACTTATAAAAAAATTTGTAAGCGTCTTATTTTTTTTTTTTTTTAATGTTGTTCATATATTATCAAATGAAATATTAATTTTTTGCAATACACTTTACAAAATTAGATACAAATAACTATTAAACTTAAACCAGTTTAATAATTATCCTTTACTTAAATTTTCGAATGATTTTTTGAATTTTAATTTGCATTAATTTTAATCATATTTTATTTTAAGCAGTTATTATTAATTTTTTAAAAAGGTGGTTCATGAAATTAAATAGTCTATATATATAGTGTCCTTCAAATTTGATATTCCACATTATTGTCCAGCGATAGGAGAATGTGGCAACGAATCATTTCATTGAACTTAAGCCCATGGAAGCTACAGCCACCGATCGCTCTGCATATTCGCCGAATATCCAATGTCTCGGACACAAATTGGTTCGTTTCCTCTCTGAAAATCCATGGAACCAACCTCAAAACATTAAAGCAAGCTCACTGTTCCATGATCGTAACCGGTTTAAACAGAGACAACCTCATCGTTGCAAAATTCGTCGAGGCATGTTCAGTTGCTGGACATCTCCGATATGCTTACTCTGTATTCACCCACCAGCCATTACCCAATGCTTATCTCCACAACACCATGATTAAAGCTTTGTCCCTCGACGACGAACCAAATGCGCACTCGATAGCGGTTTTAGTTTACAGAAAGTTCTGGGCTTTATGTTCGAAGCCTGACACGTTTACTTTCCCTTTTGTGTTGAAGATTGCTGTTCGGTTGTCTGATGTTTGGTTTGGGAGACAGGTTCATTGCCAAACGGTGGTTTTCGGGTTTGATTCCAGTGTCCATGTTGTTACAGGTTTGATTCAGATGTACTGTTCTTGTGGCGGTTTGGGAGATGCACGTAAGGTGTTCGATGAAATGCGTGTGAGGGATGTGACTGTTTGGAACGCGTTATTAGCTGGGTTTGGAAAAGCGGGTGAGATGGATGAAGCAAGGGTTTTGCTGGAGATGATGCCTTGTTGGGTACGGAATGCGGTTTCTTGGACTTGTGTGATCTCTGGATATGCTAAGATCGGGCGAGCAAGGGAAGCCATTGAAGTGTTTCAGAGAATGCTGATGGATATGCTAAGTTACTCTTTTGGCTGCACTCTCAGCTTGTGCTGATCTTGGCTCACTTGAATTGGGTGAAAGGATATGCAGCTACGTTGATCACAGAGGGATGAATAGAGCCGTTTCATTGAACAACGCTCTCATCGATATGTACGCGAAATCAGGGAATATAGCAAAGGCATTGGAGGAGTTTGAGCGTGTTAATGAGAAAAATGTGGTTACTTGGACGACTATAATCACTGGATTGGCTACGCACGGGCTCGGAGCTGAAGCCCTGGCGATGTTTAACCGTATGGTTAAAGACGGCGTGAAACCGAACGATGTTACTTTCATTGCAATCCTTTCAGCTTGCAGCCATGTCGGTTTGGTTGATCTTGGAAAACGTTTGTTTAGCTCAATGAGATCGAAATACGGGATTCAACCGAACGTTGAACATTACGGATGCATTATTGATTTGCTAGGACGAGCAGGAAAACTCCGAGAAGCAGAAAAAGTTTCGAAAAGCATGCCCTTTGAGACTAATGCTGCGATATGAGGATCTCTTCTTGCTTCTTCGAATGTACATCATGATCTTGAGCTCGGAGAAAGAGCTTTGAATCAGCTGATTAGGCTAGAACCGAATAACAGCGGTAACTATATGCTTTTAGCCAATTTATATGCGGATTTAGGAAGGTGGGACGAGTCGAGGATGGTGAGGAAGATGATGAAAGGGATTGGTGTGAAGAAGATGGCTGGTGAAAGCTCGATAGAAGTTGAAAACAGAGTATATAGATTCATTTCTGGTGATCTTTCGCATCCTCATGTCGAAAAGATTCACGAACTTCTAAGAGAGATGGATTTGCAAATACAGAGCAACGAAATTTGAGAAAAAAAAATCAAAAGGATTTTAAATTTTTGATCAGATTGAGTTGATGAAGGATCAACAATGGCTTCTCTTCTCTGATACGTGAAATTAGAGAAGCGTAGAGTCAAAGGGCCTGACACAGACGGTGGCGAAAGAGAAGCTGATGTGTTTGGAGGTTAATTTCCGGATCCGTTCAGGGGCAAAACAGGAAGAGAAATTTGGAGAATCAGCCGAAGAAGATAGAGATCGTTATGGCGCGTAGATTAATAACGGCTTTGATGTGTTAGTAACGACCAAACCTCTGGTGGGTTTCGAGTTTGGGCTCAGGCTTAGGCCTTAATAAAAACCTTATTTAAAAAAAATATCGACTCTATTTTCTGTAATCTATAATTAATCAAATAAAATTAAGATGTTTATCTATTTTCTTATGACTTATAAGATATAAATGATTAGAAATTTTTTTTAAAAATGTTTAGATGAATAACGATAGAAAAATGAATAATGTTCAGCAATAGAGTGAAATAAAGTTATGGATCTTTGATCAAAAAAACAAATTATGGATCCGAAATGTACGGGTCATTTAAGGTAATACGTGGGGTGGGTTTGTCAAAACTTCAGCACATTTAATGTCCAAAACCTCAAATTTAACTCTAATTAAATTTAGTCAGACATTGGAATTCTCAAAAAAAAACGAAAATACTCAATAGAAAATTGAAATTATACATATTTACTCGTTTTTATTTTTTGTCGGAGAAAGAAATGCTCAAGTAGGGGAGAGAGATGCGGAGCGCGGGAAACGACAAGTGGCCACGTGGCTATTTTACTTGATTCATTAAAGATTTGGTTTTGTTACTTCATGCTACTTTCCCGGCAAGAAATCATGAGCTTCCCAGAAAACAACAATAAATATTAAAAAATCTTCAATTCACTCAAGCAAATGATGCACTAAATTACATTTTATATCCAACAAAATATCAGAAGCAGATCGTACCAAACGAGTTGATTCACGAAGATTATGTAGGAGTAATAGTATTATTATTAATATATGAAAATGAAATCATGTTTTTTAATAAATTAAAGCAAGTCAAAACATCAGCATAGACTATGCTGCATAGTATCAATGGCATGCTTAGATAAATTATGTGACGCATGTTAGACTATTGCTATAGCGACCCATCGACGACTACATCTATCTGGTGATAATATGTGCAACGCTAGTTTACGAATTTCTTACGACGGAAATATTCACCGCACCGCATCGCTCATTTTTATCATAGAGCGATTGTTTTTTTTTTAAAAAGGGATTATAGAGCGATTGTTAGTTGTTTGAATCGTTATTTATTTTTCTTTTCAATTACATGTTCGGTAATTATTGTACATGAGACCAATTCGATTACAACACTCATAAAATATTTTCAATCTAATAGTAACGAGTATTTCAGTTGATTAAACTTTTTTGAAATAGCTCATGATAACTAACAAATGTTACATGCGTGTGGGACTAAAAGCGACGTTTTCTAGCCTCTCTTTATCAAGACACAATTATAGAGAGAACCAAACGAACCACAAAGAATGTTTTTTAAATTTCCATCAGTTTTTGGTTATTGAATAATAAAATTATCGTGTATATCTATTATATACATATAGAATTGGATGTTGTCATCAATTAGTTGATATTGAAGCTGTAAAGTAGTATTGATCTTTGTATGATTTAAGCTGTAAAGGGAAGAACAGTCGAGTTAGCTTGCTTCGCTTATTTTAAACTAAGAACATGCATAGTGTGGTTAAAGCAAAATATTAGTACTGTAATGCGTTAACTAACGAGTTCTACTGGTTATTTTAACAAGTTTGCTTGTTCTGTTATTCCACAAATGATTTTGCATAGTTTAATTTGATTAGAATAACGTGGGGAATAGTTTATTCCACAATAAGTGCTGTGTGCAAATCTTAAGCTAGACGATTTGTGTCACATGAACGTCACTGTGGATCCTGAAATTGAGGTGGTCAATTTTTCATGTGTATTTTTGTTTTAAAATTAATATTTGCTTTGTACTGAGAAGGAAAAAATAAAATTTATTTCCAGTTGCACGGAACAGTCGCCGAAAGTCAGGCTTTGATTCCATTTCTAGATAATAAATACAAGTGCCAAAGAATATAAATATTGCGAAACTGTAATAATCGGAGAACGTAGTAATCTCTTTGCATACTGGTACTGGAGGAGGACCTTAGTATTGGGCGGTGTTCTTTGCACTTTTTTGCTTTATTTGTTTATCCTTCTTTTGTTTTTGTATTTTTATTTATCTGTTAAGTAATATGCTTATGCTTTGTTCTTACTTTCTTTTTTCTGTTTACTTTGGAAAAAGTAGTTTGAATGTGTTGGAAAAAGCATATGTTCTATTCCTGCGGTTTTCAGTTAATAACTTTAACCATCTTTTAGGGTTTGGTCAACTTTTGCAATATGCAAATTTAATGGAATATATAGAATGTCGATTTTGTTGAACAATATCGATACATGTTTGATGCATCTTGCAATATAGTGGCCAAATATGATATATGTAATGTAATGAGAAATACAGTAGTATGATCGTTATTACTAACTTTACCATGTTTCCTTAGGCTTGTACTTCATGAACCATTATTGTTATTACCATATCATTATTTGTGTTTAATCTGGTTTTGGTGGTTATATTAAAATATAGTTTGATAGAATCCGTGCTAATTAAAAAAAAAAGATATGAAACTTTTTTGTTGCTGTCTATCATTTAGAAATACTTTAATATAAAAATAATTAAAAATTAAGTATTTTTTAATATTCCATCCGTTTCATAAGAAGTGTCGTTTCAAAATTTTATTTTTGTTTCACAAAGACTATCGTTCTGTATTTTCAATGCAAAATTTTAAACAAAAATCCAGTTTTAACCTTATTATATTAGTGTATTAATTAAAAAGAAAAATGTGTTTAATATATTAATAAGGGATAAATTATATTTTTATTAGGTAATATGTATGAAAAAGAGTAGAATGATACTCATTATAAAACATAGATAATATCCATTAGTGATATAAAACGATAAACGACAACAAAATAGTTAAAAACATAAAATATCGATAAAAATAAATAAATAAACTGTTTTTTTGTATTGCTAATTCTTTTCATTTTTGTGATTAGTAACCTTCAAAACCATATGTTTTTTTATTTGTTACCAACCAGATCTTAAAAACTCTATATTATTATCTCAAACAATTTCTCTTTAACTCAAGATTAGAGCAAATTCTTTTGAAAAATAAGTCATATTTCAGGGTTCAATATTTACTGCACATCGGCTAAAATATGGATGCATTTTTAACTTAAACGGTAATCGGCATAGGTCCAAGATAGAACGAACCTAATCACCTATATATCGAAGCTAATCGATATGATTTTTTAAAAAAATTAATGCATTCTTGCATTCAAACTCATATTTAAAATTAATCAAATCTTTGGATACGAAACATGTTCTGTAAATCAACGTTCATCATTGAGTTTCTCTAGATAACAGATCGATCTTCGTGAAACACATTTCAGAAACCACAAAATTTACATAACTGTTATAAATCCAAAAACTAAACTTGATTTCATCTAAAATTTCCGGTCAAAAGAATATTTTATATTTTCAATGTATCCATCTCTGTGGACTTTGGAATTAGAAAAATATGAGGTCAAATGGTCAACTCCCATAATATGAGGTCTCTGTTTATAAAGTAATGAGGTACGTTCGGGCTTCGATGCTGCCTGCTCGTTACAAATTTCGAGCTTGATAAAAAACAAACAAATAAATTATTCGCCTTCACTTTACTTTACTTGGAGTAAATCCCAAGCAGCACACATCTAGCCATTTATAGTAATTTATTTTTCCATTGCATATGAGAAAGTAATTATTATTTATGAAACGATTTTTAATTTATTTAATTTCTTTTTGATAGGATTATCATCAATTGGCCAATTTTTCAGTTATTACACAAATTAAAGCGTAGATATAAAGCACGAAATTTTCATAAGATGGCTATTATAAATAAGAATTATCGGACAGAGGCTATTATAAATAAGAATTATCGCACAGACTTTTTTTTTTTTTTAAGTATCCTTTTTAGTATTCTGAAAAATCGTTTCATAAATAATAATTACTTTCACTAATGAAATTTTTGATAGGATTTCGTTTGTCTAACTTTTCAATTACTAAACAAAACATATAAGATAAATCACAAAATTTTCATAAGTTTGGCAATATAAATAAGAATGATGGCACAATAGAGAAGTGAATAGCAGAAATATTATTTGAAAAACTATTTAATAGGATATTCACTATATTTTTAAATACATTTTTGTTGAACATAGAAAATAAAATTAAAAATATTGACTGGAACTTAATAACTCAATATTTTAATTCTACTTGTGCAGCTAATGTGCTTTAGTCGAATTGGATCATAATCAAATATGCCCCTCCATTGTTAAAATGGGTTTTATTAGATCCATTAAAGTTATAAAATATATGGTTTAAATAGTTAGCTGATAAAAATTTAATTGCAAGTGTAATATACTTATATTACAACAACAAAATCAAAAGTAATATATATTAATATAATTACTTTTATCTGCAGAAATTTCTATATATAACCATCCCATCTACTCGCAACTCACACAACCTACCCCATTGAAACCTTTAACCTCGCTACATTTTTTTTTGTGGTTCCCTTTTCTTTTTCTTCTCCAAGCCACTGTAAGCTCCATCTTCCACACTCTCTCTCTCTCTCTCTCTTTTCTCCTCCATCTTCTTACATGCGCACACACACACGCATATATATATCTTTGTTTCTATTTAACTTACCATTAAGTTTTCTTATGCAGAGAAAAAAAAAAGCAAATAAAATGGAGATTTTTGGAAAAGTGTTAATGTCAGTGAGTCTTATGATGCTGATGATGTGGAAGAGTGTGGATAGTTACAGTAGTGGTTGGGTCAGTGCTCGAGCCACATTCTATGGAGGTGCTGATGCTTCTGGCACCATGGGTAATTACTTACTCTTCTCTCACACTAATATAACATATCATTCATAATTTTCTCCAACTTACTTCAAACTTAAAACCTTGTAATAATCTTTTTCAAAATGTGTTTTAGTAATTCCGTTCAATATATTTTGAAAATATTTAATTTAGTATATCGACCTTACTAAAACACAAGGGTAAATCCCAAACCTATAGAAAAAAAACAGTGAATACGAATAAAAAAGTTTTATCATATTATCATCAGTTATTTAAAACTTTGTTTAGAAGAAAAAACTTAATGACATCTAAATTACTAATTTATTAATTTCTCAAAAACTCATTTTCTGTTGGTGGTATTTTGTTTTTGGGATCAGGCGGCGCGTGTGGCTTCGGGAATTTATACAGTCAAGGATACGGCACGAACACGGCGGCTCTAAGCACGGCTTTATTCAACGGTGGCCAAAGCTGCGGCGCTTGTTTCCAAATAAGATGTGTAAACGACCCAAAATGGTGTCTTCGAGGAACGATCACCGTCACCGGAACAAACTTTTGCCCGCCGAACTTTGCTCAGGCCAACAACGCCGGAGGATGGTGTAATCCTCCCCAACATCACTTCGATTTGGCTCAGCCCATCTTTCTCCGTATTGCTAAATACAAAGCCGGTGTCGTCCCCGTTCAATACCGAAGGTACGTTTTTCGATCTCGGTTTAACCCGGTTCGGTGTAATCAAAGACTAAAAAATAACACCTGTTGGTCTGAATATTTTTTCTCGAGAATGGCATTAAAACAAGAAAGTTTGATCAATTTTAGACAAAAAAATGGAGAAAATTGACACATGCTTAATCAAAAATCTTCTTCTGGTCTGTTTTTGTTCGATGGTTCTGATGCCGGTTTAGCTCGGTTCTGGGTAAAAACAAGACCGTTTGGTTCGATTTTCTTCTGGTTCATCAATTTTAGAGAAAATGGGACGGCCACTGGTATTAAATTCCGGTTTAATAATCTGATTGTATGCTCTGTTTTTTTTCTTATGGAAACAGAGTGGCTTGCCGGAGAAAAGGAGGGATGCGATTCACGATCAACGGTCACTCATACTTCAACCTCGTGCTCGTAACCAACGTCGCCGGCTCAGGAGATGTCACCTCCATCTCCATTAAAGGAACAAGGACAGGTTGGCAAAGCATGTCGAGAAACTGGGGACAGAACTGGCAAAGCAACGCAAATCTCGACGGCCAAGCTCTCTCCTTCAAAGTAACAACCAGCGATGGCCGTACAGTCGTTTCCAACAACGTTACTCCTCGTAACTGGGGCTTCGGACAGACTTATACCGGAAGACAGTTCCGAGCTCAGAGGTGATGACGTGGACTGAACACTTTATGGAGGGAGACCAAAAAAAAGAAAATGAAAAAAGTTTACTTATTAGTTATTACTGATTTTGGAATTTCTTCTTAGAGTTTGCAAAAAAGTTTCGGAATTTTATCTAATTAACCCCAAAAGAGAAAACCCAATTTTAATAACCAAATGGCGGAAAACGAGTTTTTTCACCGGCAGCTTTTGTAATTCGCCGGTGAGGCTGAGGTGAACAGAAAGTGAAGAAAAGAGCTTTGTGTTTTCACCCGCCGCCTAAGCCATTGGGTTTCCTTTTTTTGTTTTTTTTTTTTTGGCTTTAAGATGTTCGACAGTCTGTTTCTTTAAGGCATTGTCTATTGAACTAAAAATAAATTTTATGATTTTCATATCTTTTGCTTTTTTTCTTTTCAGCAACATACAAAAGTTACGGATTTAAAATTCGGATAGTGATGCATCGACAAAACTATCACAAACCACGAAACTACATGTCCTGATCATATGCCTTGTTTATTTGATTTGTTGTTTCTGAATTGGGAGGCTTCTTAAGTATATGTTCTTTCAATTTTATCGACGAATTATCTACTTTTTAGCAACATATTTTGACAACTTTTATACGCATTTTAGGCCTAGAAAATGTAATGAGGAGATAGATAAATTTATCAAATTTCTGTTTCGAGTCTTTTGTTTCATAGATAAAAAAAACCTATGTGCCATATGGCCGATAAATCGAATGTATCAGTTTCTATTTGGATGGGAAAATGAATTTATGTTTAGTAAAAAAAATGGGAAGCTTCATGAAAAATAACATTCTCTTGTCAACTTAGATTGGACAATTTAATTTTAATTTTATTTTTGTCAATATTCCCAAGTGTTTATCATTAGGGTAATCTAAATTTAAAATTGGTTGACTGATTTTCGGTTAGGCTAATTTTGGTTCGGTTGAATTGGGCTTCCCTGGTTCATCGGTTGGTATACGCGCCTTGGGTGTTTTGGTCGTGTCTTTTTTAGTTCATCTTAATGCCGTCTCTTATGCAGGACTCATACCCTGCTGGTAGTATCTTCTACGGCCTGTTAATTGTCTTTAAAGATATGCACATGCGAGATAGAATGGTTGATCATCTACTTATGCATGTGCTCAGAGATTCCCCTCTCTCAAATTTGGAAAGGTACAAGAATTTCATCCCAAATTTTGTATTATGATGATCTAATGAACTTATAGAAAGTAACAGAGGAAGAGAAAAGAAGTGGTAGCATTTATATTAAGAAGTGGAAGATGTTTCTGGCTCTGTCTCTTTGCCTAGTATGAAGAACGAATTTTAAGGAACAAGTATATTATACTCCATTGTTCAACTATATAGTATTTGATATACACGAAAGCAACAGAAACTGCAATAACATCAAACTCACTCATATGAAAAGCGTGATGCTATTGATCAAAGCGTTAAACGTTCAAGGCGATTCATCATGCCTTGTTCCATTTCTTTAGCTCTACGAATGCAAAGAGCAGCCATTATCCTCTTCCTAGCTTTGACGTGCATCACCTTCATAAGCTCAGGTGGACCCCTCACAAAATTAGCGTTTCCATATTCCAAATGCTCAGAATCCTCATTTCTATCAAAGCCCTAGAAACAACAATTGATGAATCAGAAACTGAGAGAGAGAGAGAGAGAGNAATTTCATCAGAAGATGTTTGAAATCGCTGCATACGAACCCTGCGCATCTCAGAAAGCTTACTTTTAAACACCTCCGGACGCCAGATGATATGAAACTCTGGTTGCTTTTGCTCCACGAGATGATTGAATCCGATAAAGGATCATTCACCAGCCTATATACATACAGTCGTGTAGAATGAAGGCAATCCCTTTGATTCAACCATCCCTAAACACTTGCAACGTAACCCTAGAAGACTCAAGAGAACCCCTAAACTTATCTACCACAAACGAATAACAGCGGATGCTTTGGGAACAATTCAATGAACGATATATATTTGGATATTTTCCATTCTTCTTGAAGTTCTCTTTTCCTTTTCTTTATAGGAATACAAACATTACTAGTTTAGTCTTTCCTATTTCCTATATGTATCTCCGATCCTACTCTTTGATATGAATAAACACAATACAGAACCCTAGTATTATATACAGCCGTATCACGTCTTAGGTGTTAGCAAAAATAATTAATCGGATAGGTTTAAGGTATTTGCTTATTCCGTGAATTTCTTCTCATACTCAGTCTTATTCGTTGTATTGGTCTCCTTCTATTACTGGTTGTTCTATGAATAACACACACTGAGAAACTCATATCTCTTGTTTGCCTTATTTATGTTTCCAGGCTGAAAAAATAAGTGTTAGCTCTAAACTATGGACATGACAATATTAGCAAAAAAAGCAAAAACTATGGACAGGATAAGTCAGTTGCCTGATGATCTTCTCTTGAGGATATTGTCGTTTCTGCCTACTACAAAAGCTGTTGTGAAAACTATGGTTTTGTCGCAACGGTGGCAATTTCTCTGGACGATGGTGCCAAGACTCGTATACAATTATTACAGTCAAAAACTTTCCAATGAAGAATTTACGCTTTTTGTACACAGGTCTTTGCTCCTTCACGAGGCTCCTGCTATAGAAGCTTTGCATTTCATACTTGAGGACGTTCGTGATAGTAAAGATATCCAAGTGTGGATTAGAGCTGCAGAAAAACGCTCTGTGCGTGAGCTGATTATCGTGATTGAAAATTTTGAATCACCACCAGTAGCGGAACTTCCTAGGAGCTTGTATAGAAGCTACAGGATGCTTGTGACCTTGACGTTATATAACGCGGTTCTTGTGGGTGATGTTACTTGTCCAGTTTATTTCCCATTCCTAAAAAAACTGACTCTTGTACACATGAAGTACCCTAATGATGTATTTCTCGACAAGCTTTTATCCGGTTGTCCTGTTCTTGAAGACTTGTTTGTGGAGCAATGCCAAGGTGACAATGTGCCCATTATTCGCGTTAGAATGCTTCACCTAAAGAGTTTACGATTGACATCAGGAGACAGAGTTGAAGGCGAGGAACATGGGTTTGTGATAGATGCTCCTTCTTTGGAGCGTTTGGACATTATCGATAACGATGGAGGGTCTTGTGTCATTGTGAATAATCTGAGTAAGATTTGGAAGGCAAACATCTACATTAGTCGTCCCGATACTGAGAAGCTTGTTGGTTCTATAACTTCAGCCAAGCTTCTTCGTCTCTGCTTACCAACCTCGAAGGTAATAAATAATATGTTTCTCTTTGTGTTTTAAAATCTGACACTGTTTCAAAAACTTATCCTTTCTGTCTCTTATACAGGATATCTATCCTGCTGGTACTGTCTTCCGCCATTTAGAGATATCCACATGCTACACAGAGTGGTTGGATCTACTTATGCGTATGCTCAATGATTCCCCTAATTTACAAACTCTCAAACTCCGAAAGGTTCGTTCCCCCAAATTATTCAGTTTACTTGATTAGTATATATATATATATATATATATATGTATGTATGACCCATCTCTAACGCACTGTATCTCTGTGCCGTCACTCTCAGTGCCATGAATTTGATTTTGATGTTCCCGCGCGCCCGTGCTGGAATAAACCGAGCTCAGTTCCTGAATGTCTGTTAACGACTCTAAAAACTTTCGAATGGGTTGTTTATGAAGGAACAGAAGAAGAGAAAGAAGTAGTAGCTTTCATCTTAAGAAACGGATGCTGTTTAGAGAAGGTAACCATCTCCTCTGACCGCGACAAGAAACTTGAGATGATCAAGGAGTTAACGCTTTTGCCCAGGAGTTCCCGTACTTGTGGGATTAAGTTTCGCTGAAGCTACAGTTTCAGCTCTGAGGGAGACAAGACTTGTTCAATAGTCAAGTGACATGATTTCCTCTGTTTCTTGTTTTCTTGTTTCCTTCATGTCCTCTGTTTCTAACACCTCTCCCTTCTGTTATATTGCGGAAATCCAAATGAGGATTCATTTTCCCCACTTTTATTATCTTTCCGAGTCTTATATGTCTTTCCATGGTTTTGAATGGGTAACATATGAAAGAGCTAGAGATAAGAAAGAAGTTAGAGGAGTTACTTTTAAACTAAAGATGCAAATCATGATTGAATCAGTTGAATGATTATCCCCAAGATTATATACACTCGTGTAGAATGAAGGCAATCCCTTTGAATTTGATTGAACCGTCCATAAACACTCGCAACGACGTAAGCCTAGTAGAAATCAAGAGAATCCCTAAACTCATTTCCGACAAACGAACAACACCGGATGCTTTGGGAACAATTCACTGAACGATATTTATATTTGTATATTTTCCGTTCTTTTTGATTTTATCTTATATATATATTTGGATATTTTCCATTCTTCTTGAATTTCTCTTTTCCTTTTCTTTATAGGAATACAAACATTACTACATTAGTCTTTCCTATTTCCTATATGTATGTATGTATGTATGTCCGATCCTACTCTTTGATATGAATAACAAAATACAGAACCCTAGTATTATATACAACCGTATCACGTCTTAGGCGTTAACAAAAATAATTAATCGGATAGGTTTAAGGTATTTGCTTCTTCTGATACTCAGTCTTATTCGTTGTATTGGTCTCCTTCGATTACTGGTTGTTCTATGAATAACACACGCTAAGAATCTCATATCTCTTGTTTGCCTTATTTATGTTTTTAGGCTGAAAAAATAAGTGTTAGCTCTAAACTATGGACATGACAATATTAGCAAAAAAAGCAAAAACTATGGACAGGATAAGTCAGTTGCCTGATGATCTTCTCTTGAGGATACTGTCGTTTCTGCCTACTACAAAAGATGTTGTGAAAACTATGGTTTTGTCGCAACGGTGGCAATTTCTCTGGACGATGGTGCCAAGACTCGTATACAATTATTACAGTCAAAAACTTTCCAATGAAGAATTTACGCTTTTTGTACACAGGTCTTTGCTCCTTCACGAGGCTCCTGCTATAGAAGCTTTGCATTTCATACTTGAGGACGTTCGTGATAGTAAAGATATCCAAGTGTGGATTAGAGCTGCAGAAAAACGCTCTGTGCGTGAGCTGATTATCGTGATTGAAAATTTTGAATCACCACCAGTAGCGGAACTTCCTAGGAGCTTGTATAGAAGCTACAGGATGCTTGTGACCTTGACGTTATATAACGCGGTTCTTGTGGGTGATGTTACTTGTCCAGTTTCTTTCCCATTCCTAAAAAAACTGACTCTTGTACACATGAAGTACCCTAATGATGTATTTCTCGACAAGCTTTTATCCGGTTGTCCTGTTCTTGAAGACTTGTTTGTGGAGCAATGCCAAGGTGACAATGTGCCCATTATTCGCGTTAGAATGCTTCACCTAAAGAGTTTACGATTGACATCAGGAGACAGAGTTGAAGGCGAGGAACATGGGTTTGTGATAGATGCTCCTTCTTTGGAGCGTTTGGACATTATCGATAACGATGGAGGGTCTTGTGTCATTGTGAATAATCTGAGTAAGATTTGGAAGGCAAACATCTACATTAGTCGTCCCGATACTGAGAAGCTTGTTGGTTCTATAACTTCAGCCAAGCTTCTTCGTCTCTGCTTACCAACCTCGAAGGTAATAAATAATATGTTTCTCTTTGTGTTTTAAAATCTGACACTGTTTCAAAAACTTATCCTTTCTGTCTCTTATACAGGATATCTATCCTGCTGGTACTGTCTTCCGCCATTTAGAGATATCCACATGCTACACAGAGTGGTTGGATCTACTTATGCGTATGCTCAATGATTCCCCTAATTTACAAACTCTCAAACTCCGAAAGGTTCGTTCCCCCAAATTATTCAGTTTACTTGATTAGTATATATATATATATATATATATATGTATGTATGACCCATCTCTAACGCACTGTATCTCTGTGCCGTCACTCTCAGTGCCATGAATTTGATTTTGATGTTCCCGCGCGCCCGTGCTGGAATAAACCGAGCTCAGTTCCTGAATGTCTGTTAACGACTCTAAAAACTTTCGAATGGGTTGTTTATGAAGGAACAGAAGAAGAGAAAGAAGTAGTAGCTTTCATCTTAAGAAACGGATGCTGTTTAGAGAAGGTAACCATCTCCTCTGACCGCGACAAGAAACTTGAGATGATCAAGGAGTTAACGCTTTTGCCCAGGAGTTCCCGTACTTGTGGGATTAAGTTTCGCTGAAGCTACAGTTTCAGCTCTGAGGGAGACAAGACTTGTTCAATAGTCAAGTGACATGATTTCCTCTGTTTCTTGTTTTCTTGTTTCCTTCATGTCCTCTGTTTCTAACACCTCTCCCTTCTGTTATATTGCGGAAATCCAAATGAGGATTCATTTTCCCCACTTTTATTATCTTTCCGAGTCTTATATGTCTTTCCATGGTTTTGAATGGGTAACATATGAAAGAGCTAGAGATAAGAAAGAAGTTAGAGGAGTTACTTTTAAACTAAAGATGCAAATCATGATTGAATCAGTTGAATGATTATCCCCAAGATTATATACACTCGTGTAGAATGAAGGCAATCCCTTTGAATTTGATTGAACCGTCCATAAACACTCGCAACGACGTAAGCCTAGTAGAAATCAAGAGAATCCCTAAACTCATTTCCGACAAACGAACAACACCGGATGCTTTGGGAACAATTCACTGAACGATATTTATATTTGTATATTTTCCGTTCTTTTTGATTTTATCTTATATATATATTTGGATATTTTCCATTCTTCTTGAATTTCTCTTTTCCTTTTCTTTATAGGAATACAAACATTACTACATTAGTCTTTCCTATTTCCTATATGTATGTATGTATGTATGTCCGATCCTACTCTTTGATATGAATAACAAAATACAGAACCCTAGTATTATATACAACCGTATCACGTCTTAGGCGTTAACAAAAATAATTAATCGGATAGGTTTAAGGTATTTGCTTCTTCTGATACTCAGTCTTATTCGTTGTATTGGTCTCCTTCGATTACTGGTTGTTCTATGAATAACACACGCTAAGAATCTCATATCTCTTGTTTGCCTTATTTATGTTTTTAGGCTGAAAAAATAAGTGTTAGCTCTAAACTATGGACATGACAATATTAGCAAAAAAAGCAAAAACTATGGACAGGATAAGTCAGTTGCCTGATGATCTTCTCTTGAGGATATTGTCGTTTCTGCCTACTACAAAAGCTGTTGTGAAAACTATGGTTTTGTCGCAACGGTGGCAATTTCTCTGGACGATGGTGCCAAGACTCGTATACAATTATTACAGTCAAAAACTTTCCAATGAAGAATTTACGCTTTTTGTACACAGGTCTTTGCTCCTTCACGAGGCTCCTGCTATAGAAGCTTTGCATTTCATACTTGAGGACGTTCGTGATAGTAAAGATATCCAAGTGTGGATTAGAGCTGCAGAAAAACGCTCTGTGCGTGAGCTGATTATCGTGATTGAAAATTTTGAATCACCACCAGTAGCGGAACTTCCTAGGAGCTTGTATAGAAGCTACAGGATGCTTGTGACCTTGACGTTATATAACGCGGTTCTTGTGGGTGATGTTACTTGTCCAGTTTCTTTCCCATTCCTAAAAAAACTGACTCTTGTACACATGAAGTACCCTAATGATGTATTTCTCGACAAGCTTTTATCCGGTTGTCCTGTTCTTGAAGACTTGTTTGTGGAGCAATGCCAAGGTGACAATGTGCCCATTATTCGCGTTAGAATGCTTCACCTAAAGAGTTTACGATTGACATCAGGAGACAGAGTTGAAGGCGAGGAACATGGGTTTGTGATAGATGCTCCTTCTTTGGAGCGTTTGGACATTATCGATAACGATGGAGGGTCTTGTGTCATTGTGAATAATCTGAGTAAGATTTGGAAGGCAAACATCTACATTAGTCGTCCCGATACTGAGAAGCTTGTTGGTTCTATAACTTCAGCCAAGCTTCTTCGTCTCTGCTTACCAACCTCGAAGGTAATAAATAATATGTTTCTCTTTGTGTTTTAAAATCTGACACTGTTTCAAAAACTTATCCTTTCTGTCTCTTATACAGGATATCTATCCTGCTGGTACTGTCTTCCGCCATTTAGAGATATCCACATGCTACACAGAGTGGTTGGATCTACTTATGCGTATGCTCAATGATTCCCCTAATTTACAAACTCTCAAACTCCGAAAGGTTCGTTCCCCCAAATTATTCAGTTTACTTGATTAGTATATATATATATATATATATATATGTATGTATGACCCATCTCTAACGCACTGTATCTCTGTGCCGTCACTCTCAGTGCCATGAATTTGATTTTGATGTTCCCGCGCGCCCGTGCTGGAATAAACCGAGCTCAGTTCCTGAATGTCTGTTAACGACTCTAAAAACTTTCGAATGGGTTGTTTATGAAGGAACAGAAGAAGAGAAAGAAGTAGTAGCTTTCATCTTAAGAAACGGATGCTGTTTAGAGAAGGTAACCATCTCCTCTGACCGCGACAAGAAACTTGAGATGATCAAGGAGTTAACGCTTTTGCCCAGGAGTTCCCGTACTTGTGGGATTAAGTTTCGCTGAAGCTACAGTTTCAGCTCTGAGGGAGACAAGACTTGTTCAATAGTCAAGTGACATGATTTCCTCTGTTTCTTGTTTTCTTGTTTCCTTCATGTCCTCTGTTTCTAACACCTCTCCCTTCTGTTATATTGCGGAAATCCAAATGAGGATTCATTTTCCCCACTTTTATTATCTTTCCGAGTCTTATATGTCTTTCCATGGTTTTGAATGGGTAACATATGAAAGAGCTAGAGATAAGAAAGAAGTTAGAGGAGTTACTTTTAAACTAAAGATGCAAATCATGATTGAATCAGTTGAATGATTATCCCCAAGATTATATACACTCGTGTAGAATGAAGGCAATCCCTTTGAATTTGATTGAACCGTCCATAAACACTCGCAACGACGTAAGCCTAGTAGAAATCAAGAGAATCCCTAAACTCATTTCCGACAAACGAACAACACCGGATGCTTTGGGAACAATTCACTGAACGATATTTATATTTGTATATTTTCCGTTCTTTTTGATTTTATCTTATATATATATTTGGATATTTTCCATTCTTCTTGAATTTCTCTTTTCCTTTTCTTTATAGGAATACAAACATTACTACATTAGTCTTTCCTATTTCCTATATGTATGTATGTATGTATGTCCGATCCTACTCTTTGATATGAATAACAAAATACAGAACCCTAGTATTATATACAACCGTATCACGTCTTAGGCGTTAACAAAAATAATTAATCGGATAGGTTTAAGGTATTTGCTTCTTCTGATACTCAGTCTTATTCGTTGTATTGGTCTCCTTCGATTACTGGTTGTTCTATGAATAACACACGCTAAGAATCTCATATCTCTTGTTTGCCTTATTTATGTTTTTAGGCTGAAAAAATAAGTGTTAGCTCTAAACTATGGACATGACAATATTAGCAAAAAAAGCAAAAACTATGGACAGGATAAGTCAGTTGCCTGATGATCTTCTCTTGAGGATATTGTCGTTTCTGCCTACTACAAAAGCTGTTGTGAAAACTATGGTTTTGTCGCAACGGTGGCAATTTCTCTGGACGATGGTGCCAAGACTCGTATACAATTATTACAGTCAAAAACTTTCCAATGAAGAATTTACGCTTTTTGTACACAGGTCTTTGCTCCTTCACGAGGCTCCTGCTATAGAAGCTTTGCATTTCATACTTGAGGACGTTCGTGATAGTAAAGATATCCAAGTGTGGATTAGAGCTGCAGAAAAACGCTCTGTGCGTGAGCTGATTATCGTGATTGAAAATTTTGAATCACCACCAGTAGCGGAACTTCCTAGGAGCTTGTATAGAAGCTACAGGATGCTTGTGACCTTGACGTTATATAACGCGGTTCTTGTGGGTGATGTTACTTGTCCAGTTTCTTTCCCATTCCTAAAAAAACTGACTCTTGTACACATGAAGTACCCTAATGATGTATTTCTCGACAAGCTTTTATCCGGTTGTCCTGTTCTTGAAGACTTGTTTGTGGAGCAATGCCAAGGTGACAATGTGCCCATTATTCGCGTTAGAATGCTTCACCTAAAGAGTTTACGATTGACATCAGGAGACAGAGTTGAAGGCGAGGAACATGGGTTTGTGATAGATGCTCCTTCTTTGGAGCGTTTGGACATTATCGATAACGATGGAGGGTCTTGTGTCATTGTGAATAATCTGAGTAAGATTTGGAAGGCAAACATCTACATTAGTCGTCCCGATACTGAGAAGCTTGTTGGTTCTATAACTTCAGCCAAGCTTCTTCGTCTCTGCTTACCAACCTCGAAGGTAATAAATAATATGTTTCTCTTTGTGTTTTAAAATCTGACACTGTTTCAAAAACTTATCCTTTCTGTCTCTTATACAGGATATCTATCCTGCTGGTACTGTCTTCCGCCATTTAGAGATATCCACATGCTACACAGAGTGGTTGGATCTACTTATGCGTATGCTCAATGATTCCCCTAATTTACAAACTCTCAAACTCCGAAAGGTTCGTTCCCCCAAATTATTCAGTTTACTTGATTAGTATATATATATATATATATATATATGTATGTATGACCCATCTCTAACGCACTGTATCTCTGTGCCGTCACTCTCAGTGCCATGAATTTGATTTTGATGTTCCCGCGCGCCCGTGCTGGAATAAACCGAGCTCAGTTCCTGAATGTCTGTTAACGACTCTAAAAACTTTCGAATGGGTTGTTTATGAAGGAACAGAAGAAGAGAAAGAAGTAGTAGCTTTCATCTTAAGAAACGGATGCTGTTTAGAGAAGGTAACCATCTCCTCTGACCGCGACAAGAAACTTGAGATGATCAAGGAGTTAACGCTTTTGCCCAGGAGTTCCCGTACTTGTGGGATTAAGTTTCGCTGAAGCTACAGTTTCAGCTCTGAGGGAGACAAGACTTGTTCAATAGTCAAGTGACATGATTTCCTCTGTTTCTTGTTTTCTTGTTTCCTTCATGTCCTCTGTTTCTAACACCTCTCCCTTCTGTTATATTGCGGAAATCCAAATGAGGATTCATTTTCCCCACTTTTATTATCTTTCCGAGTCTTATATGTCTTTCCATGGTTTTGAATGGGTAACATATGAAAGAGCTAGAGATAAGAAAGAAGTTAGAGGAGTTACTTTTAAACTAAAGATGCAAATCATGATTGAATCAGTTGAATGATTATCCCCAAGATTATATACACTCGTGTAGAATGAAGGCAATCCCTTTGAATTTGATTGAACCGTCCATAAACACTCGCAACGACGTAAGCCTAGTAGAAATCAAGAGAATCCCTAAACTCATTTCCGACAAACGAACAACACCGGATGCTTTGGGAACAATTCACTGAACGATATTTATATTTGTATATTTTCCGTTCTTTTTGATTTTATCTTATATATATATTTGGATATTTTCCATTCTTCTTGAATTTCTCTTTTCCTTTTCTTTATAGGAATACAAACATTACTACATTAGTCTTTCCTATTTCCTATATGTATGTATGTATGTATGTCCGATCCTACTCTTTGATATGAATAACAAAATACAGAACCCTAGTATTATATACAACCGTATCACGTCTTAGGCGTTAACAAAAATAATTAATCGGATAGGTTTAAGGTATTTGCTTCTTCTGATACTCAGTCTTATTCGTTGTATTGGTCTCCTTCGATTACTGGTTGTTCTATGAATAACACACGCTAAGAATCTCATATCTCTTGTTTGCCTTATTTATGTTTTTAGGCTGAAAAAATAAGTGTTAGCTCTAAACTATGGACATGACAATATTAGCAAAAAAAGCAAAAACTATGGACAGGATAAGTCAGTTGCCTGATGATCTTCTCTTGAGGATACTGTCGTTTCTGCCTACTGCAAAAGATGTTTTGGAAACTATGGTTTTGTCGCAACGGTGGCAATTTCTCTGGACGATGGTGCCAAGGCTCGCATACGATGGTAGCTATCAAAATATCGAGTATGGAAGATTTTCGCGGTTTGTAAACAGGTCTTTGTTTATGCACGAGGCTCCTGTTGTAGAAACTCTGCATTTCAAACTTGCTGAAACATGTGGTAGTGGGGATCTTCAAGTGTGGGTTAGAGCTGTAGATAAACGCCGTGTGCGTGAGCTGATTATCGAGACTGATACTCCAATCACACTTCCACGAAGCTTGTATAGATGCTGCAGAATGCTTGTGACCTTGAACCTAAGCAACGCGGTTCTTGTGGATGATGTTACTTGTCCAATTTCTTTCCCATCCCTGAAACAACTGAGCCTTGTATCCGTAAAGTACCCAGGTGGTGATGAATTTGTCAGCAGGCTTCTATCCAGTTGTCCTGTTCTTGAAGAGTTGGTTGTAGAGCAGTGTCCAGATGACAATGTGGCCATTTTGAGCGTTAGAGTCCCTACCCTAAAGAGTTTATCCTTGCATAAACCACTACGGATATGCACAACAACAGCTGTTGACGATGGTTTTGTAATAGATGCTCCTTCTTTGGAGTGCTTGGACATTGTTGATTACGAAAGTGGCTTATTTGTCATTGAGAATGACATGCCTAATGTTGTTGAGGCACGTGTTGTTGTCGTTGCTCATGGTCAGTTTGGGGTGATTCTGAGTTCTATTACTTCAGCCAAGTTTCTCTATTTATGTTTACCATACTCAGAGGTACTATCCTTCTTAACTATACATGTTGTGAGCAAACATGTTGCCCGGTACGTATAATTCTGTTTTGGTATTGCAGGTTGCATATTCTATTGGTAGTGTCTTCCACCGTCTTGTATACTTGAAGATGTGCACATGTGAACCAAAGTGGTTGAAATCACTTATGTCTGTACTCAGAGATTCACCTAATTTACGATCCCTCAAACTTCAAAAGGTATGATTGAAATGATTTGACTTTGGTATTTTCCAGTCCTCATGTCAGCGTGATTGAAATAATTAACTTGGCACTTTCAATTTCATTAATTCTATCTCAGTGCCATGGCATTGTATCTCAAGAAGCGCGCCCGTGCTTGAAAGAACCGAGCTCAGTTCCTGAATGTCTGTTATCGAGCCTTGAAACTCTTGAATGGGTGAAATACGAAGGGAGCAAAAGAAGAGAAAGAAGTAGCAGCGTTTATTTTTAGAAACGCAAGATGTTTAAAGAAGGCAACTATTATCGCTTCTAAATCTATCGATCCCGACAAGAAACTTGAGATGCTCAAGGAGTTGTCATTGTCACCAAGGTGTTCACCTACCTGTCAGCTTATATACGACTGAAACTACTAGATCAGACATGTTCACAAGTCAACAATATCGATCTTGTTGGTTCGTTTTGATCTGAATCTTCGATTATGTTACAACTAGCTCTTAGTACTTGTTATGCCTTCTCTTTCCAAACAACAACAGCTTTCTTATAGAAGCCGGAACCCAAAGTTTTTTTTTTACTCTTGTTAAAAAAAAAAAAAAACAACAACTTTCTTATAGCTCTTCGATTATGTTTTGCTTGCTCTTAGGGCATGTGCATTGCACACTTTAAAAATGGGTGTGTTTTTAAGACACTTTAGTTATGGAGACATGTCTAAAACCCAAAAATAAATCTTATATTAGACACTTTTTATCAGTTTTGGATCTTTAGTCTTAAGATTTATTATTTTAATAATGTTATTAGATCTCTTAAAATGTGTAATGCACATGCCTTTAGTTTGTTTGCTCAATTTCTGTAAATTTTCATCTCTTCCAATTAGGCAAGGTTCTTGTAGGGGTGGACATAATTCCCCTCAATCCGGACAAAACCATATGAACAAAAATAATTATTTACAAAATCAACACATATCTTAATATCATTTAAACGGATTCAATATTCATTTTCGAAAAAAATATAATATGTAGGTTGCTTATAAGAAAATGTAGGTTTTCTTTCTTAAAACCCAACTTCCCTTAATTATTATCTCAACAAGTGATAGATATATTCCATTCTTCTTGAATTTATCTTTTCTTTTTCTTTATAGGATTATAAACATTAGTCTTTCCTATTTCCTATATGTATGTATGTCCGATCCTACTCTTTGATATGAATAACACAATACAATGAGCAAATCTAAACCTTGACAGGACCCTAGTATTATATATAACTTAATTGCCGTACGTATCACGTCTTAGGTGTTTTCTTTGGTGTTAACAAAAATAATTAACCGGATAGGTTTAAGGTATTTGCTTATTCCGTGAATTCCTTCCGATACTCGTCTTATTCGTTTGATTGGTCTCCCTCCTATAAGTGGGTTGTTCTGCATGACCTCGCTAGGGTTTTGCTTTGACCTCTGCGTCGTTTCGTATGACTATATGTTTGTTTCCTGACTGAGAATCTTCTCATATATCTCTTGTTTGCCTTATTTATGTTTTCAGGCTTTCGGGTTTTGGATATCCGCGGAAAGCTATTAACTATGGACAGGATAATATTAGCAAAAAAAAAAAAAAAAAAAGTAAAGACAGGATAAGTCAATTGCCCGATGATCTTCTCTTGAGGATATTGTCGCTTCTGCCTACTACAAAAGATGTTGTGGAAACTATGGTTTTGTCACAACGGTGGCGATTTCTCTGGACGATGGTGCCAAGGCTCGCATTCGATTACGAGTATCAAGACCATTCCTACGAAGAGTTTTTGCGTTTTGTAGACAGGTCTTTGTTCCTTCACGAGGCTCCTGTTATAGAAGCTTTGCATTTCATACTTGATGACGTTCATGATAGTGAAGATATCCGAGTGTGGATTAGAGCTGCAGAAAAACGCTCTGTGCGTGAGCTGATTATCGAGATTGACACTTGTGAATTACCACCAGTAGTGGAACTTCCTAGGAGCTTGTATAGAAGCTACAGGATGCTTGTGACCTTGAAATTAAGTAACGCGGTTCTTGTAGATGATGCTACTTGTCCAGTTTCTTTCCCATGCCTAAAAAAAACTGAGTCTTGAATCCATGAAGTACCCTGATGATGTGTTTGTCGACAAGCTTTTATCCGGTTGTCCAGTTCTTGAAGACTTGGTTGTGGAGCAATGTCCAGGTGACAATGTTCCCATTCTGAGCGTTAGAATGCTTCACCTAAAGAGTTTAGCCTTGAGTACATCAGGAGACGACGACAGAGCTGAAGGCGAGGAACATGGTTTTGTGATAGATGCTCCTTCTTTGGAGTGCTTGGACATTGATGATAACGATGAAGGGTTTTGTGTCATTGAGAATAATATGAGTAACATTTTGAAGGCAAAAGTCCACATTAGTCGTCCCGATACTGAGCATCTTGTTGGTTCTATAACTGCAGCCAAGCGTCTTTGTCTCTGCTTACCAACCTCAAAGGTAATAATATGTTTCTCTTTATGTTTTCATCAAATCTGTTGGCACTATAACGTTGTTTATGAACTTATTCTGTCTGTCTCTTACGCAGAATGTGTGTCTTGTTGGTAGTGTCTTCCACCGTCTTGTACATTTAGAGATATGCACATGTGAGACAGAATGGTTGAATCTACTTATGCGTGTGCTCAATGATTCCCCTAATTTACAATCTCTCAAACTCAAACTCAAAAAGGTTTTATTTTTTATTTTTTTAAAGTTATTCAGTTTACTTGTCTAGTATATATATTTATCTGTATGACCATCTCTAATGCACTGTATCTGTGTCAGAGCCATGATGACATAGCAGATCAGCGCCCATGCTGGAATGAACCGAGCTCAGTTCCTGAATGTCTGCTATCGAGTCTTGAAGCTTTCGAGTGGGTGAGGTATCAAGGAACAGAAGAAGAGAAAGAAGTAGTAGCCTTCATCTTAAGAAGCGCAAGCTTTTTAGAGAATGTAACTATAAGCCCTAACTCCACCCGCAGCCGCAAGAAACTTGAGATGATCAAGGAGTTGTCGTTTTTGCCCAGGCGTTCGACTACTTGTCGGATTGCGTTTGGCTGAAGAAGTTACATGTTTCAGCTCTGAGGGAGAGGAGACATGTTCAATAGTCAAATGATATGATTTCCTCTGTTTTTTTTTGCTTCCATGTCCTCTGTTTCTAACACCTCTCTGTTCTGTTATCATGCGGAAATCCATTGAGAGGACAAGTATTTTTTACTTAAACCCAAAATTTCATCTTGTTCCTCATTCCTCCACAAGACAACACATTTTTATCTCAATCTTAGATAAGAAATTAGAAATTGATTTTTTTTTTTTGCTATATATAGTCAAGTGACATGATTTCCTCTGTTTCTTGCTTTCTTGTTTTCTTCATGTCCTCTGTTTCTAACACCTCTCCGTTCTGTTATATTGCGGAAATCCAATTGAGGATTCATTTTTCCCACTTTTATTATCTTTCTGACTCTTATGTCTTTCCATGTTTTTGAATGGGTAACATATGATGGAGCTAGAGATAAGAAAGAATTTAGAGGAGTTACTTTTAAACTAAATATGCAAATCATGATTGAATCAGTTGAATGATTATCCCCAAACACTTGCAAGTTGCAATGACGTAACCCTAGTAGAATCAAGAAAATCCCTAAACTTATTTCCGACAAACGAACAACACCGGATGCTTTGGAACTTTCGTTGTTTTTAGTTGACTATTGTTTTTACTTTTTAACTAGGTGATCGGCCTGGCCTTGCACCGTGTGCGGGCTATAAAAATATTTTATATGTTTAATATATAATTAATATTGTATATTGAAGTTGATCTATTTGTAGTTTTGTACATAATTAATTATGTATTGTAACTCTCGATCTACAATGAAACTGTATTGTATATTGAAGTTATTCAAATTCTCGTTCTATAATAAGACTGTGTATGGGTATGAATGGGTAAAATACGAAGGAGCAAAAGAAGATAAAGAAGTAGCAGCGTTTATTTTTAGAAATGCAAGATGTTTAAAGAAGGCAACTATTATCGCTTCTAAATCTATTGACTCCGACAAGAAACTTGAGATGCTCAAGGAGTTGTCATTGTCACCAAGGTGTTCACCTACCTGTCAGCTTATATTCGACTGAAACTACTAGAGTCAGACATGTTCACAAGTCAACAATATCGATCTTGTTGGTTCGTTTTGATCTGAATCTTCGATTATGTTACAACTAGCTCTTAGTACTTGTTATATGCCTTCTCTTTCCAAACAACAACAGCTTTCTTATGTTTTGCTTGTGTGTCCTTAGTTTGTTTGCTCAATTTCTGTAAACTTTTCATCTTCTTCCAATTAGGTAAGGTTTGATGATGTTCATCTCTTTCTTCTAGGGGTAGGCATAATCAGGGCTGGCCCTGAGATTTGGAGGGGGGAGGGGGGGGTGGGGGCAGAGGAGTTCGAGACCAATTATATAATGGAGACCAATATTATATGTCATAAAAAATTATTATAAAAAAATATATTTAAAAAATGTTTTTTTTTTCTTTAGTCTAATGGATTTTATAATTTGCGATGATTTGTATTTTTTTTTTGTTAGGTTCATATTAAAAAAAACCATAAAATTAGTAATTTATACATATATACATAAAAAAAAATTCCTAAAATTGGACCACTCAAATTTAGGGGTCAAACCCAATGTCAGGGCCGGCCCTGGGCATAATTCCCCTCAATCCGGACAAAACTATATGAACAAAAAATATTGTTAACAAAATCAACACATATCTTCATATCATTTAACGGATTCAATATTCTTTCCGGAAAAAAATATATGTAGGTTGCTTAGAGCATCTGCAATGGTTAGAGACTCATTTGAGTCTCTCATCCAATGTAATATTAATATTATAAATATAATTTAATTTAACAATTAATTTTAGATCTATAAAAAAATTAAACTAAATATAAATAGCCATGTATTTTAAGAGTCACTCGAAATCTCATCTCATTCCCTCTCTTCTTTTTTTTTTTTTTTTAATGGTGAGAGACCCCAATTCAGATGGTCTTATAAGAAAATGTATTTTCTTACTTAAAACCCAAATTCCCTTAATTATTATCTCAACAAGTAATATATATTTTCCATTCTTCTTGAATTTATCTTTTCCTTTTCTTTATAGGAATATAAACATTACTACATTTCGAACAAAAAAAAAACATTACTACATTAGTCTTTCCTATTTCCTATATGTATGTATGTCCGATCCTACTCTTTGATATGAATAACACAAAACAAAGAGCAAATCTAAAGCTTGACAGGACGGACCCTAGTATTATATATAGCTTAATAGCCGTATCACGTCTTAGGTGTTTTCTTTGGTGTTAACAAAAATAATTAACCGGATGGGTTTAAGGTATTTTCTTATTCCGTGAATTCCTTCTGATACTCGTCTTATTCGTTTTATTGGTCTCCCTTCTATTAGTGGTTGTTCTGCATGACCTCGCTAGGGTTTTGCTTTGACCTCTGCGTCGTTTCTTATGACTATATGTTTGTTTCCTGACTGAGAATCTCATACCACTTGTTTACCTTATTTATGTTTTCAGGCTTTAGGGTTTCGGATTTCTGCGGAAAGCTGAAAGAAGAAGTGTTAGCTCTTAACTATGGGCAGGATGAATTTAGCACAAAAAAAAAAAACTATGGACAGGATAAGTCAGTTGTCTGATGAGCTTCTCTTGAGGATATTATCGTTTCTGCCAACGAGAGATGTTGTGGACACTATGGTTTTGTCACAACGGCGGCAATTTCTCTGGACGATGGTGCCAAGGCTCGCATTCGATTATGAGTATCAAGACCTTTCCTACGAAGAGTTTTTGCGTTTTGTAGACAGGTCTTTGTTCCTTCACAAGGCTCCTGCTATAGAAGCTTTGAGTTTCATACTTGGCGACGTTCGAGGTAGTGGAGATATCCGAGTGTGGATTAGAGCTGCAGAAAAACGCTCTGTGCGTGAGCTGATTATCGAGATTGTCACTTGTGAATCACCAGTGGAACTTCCTAGGAGCTTGTATAGACGCTGCAGAATTCTCGTGACGTTGAAATTAAGTAACGCGGTTCTCGTGGATGATCCGGTTTCTTTCCCATCCCTAAAAACACTGAGTCTTGAATCTATGAAGTACCCTGATCATGTGTTTGTCGACAAGCTTTTATCCGGTTGTCCTCTTCTTGAAGACTTGGTTGTGGAGCAATGTCCAGGTGACAATGTTCCCATTCTGAAGGTTAGAATGCTTCACCTAAAGAGTTTAGCCTTGAGTACTAAAGGAGACAGAGCTGAAGGCGAACATGGTTTTGTGATAGACACTCCTTCTTTGGAGTTCTTGAAAATCGTTGATCACCATGGAGGGTTTTGTGTCATTGTGAATAATATGAGTAAGATTTTGAAGGCAAAAGTCCACATTACTCGTCCCAATTCTGAGCACCTTGTTGGTTCTGTAACTTCAGCCAAGCGTCTTTGTCTCTGCTTACCAGTCTCAAAGGCAAAAAATATGTTTCTCTTTATGCTTTCAAATCTGTTGGCATTATGAAATTGTTTATGAACTTATTCTTTCTGTCTCTTATGCAGGATATGTATCTTGTTGGCAATGCCTTCCACCGGCTAGTACATTTAGAGATATGCATATGTGAGACAGAATGGTTGAATCTACTTATGCTCGTGCTCAATGATTCCCCTAATTTACGATCTCTCATAATAAAACAGGTTCGTTTTCCAAGTGATTCATTAGTGTATATATATATTTACATGTATGAATATCTCTAACGAACTGTATCTCTGTCAGTACCATCAAATTGATGGTGATCCGCGCCGCCCGTGCTGGAATGAACCGAGCTCAGTCCCTGAATGTCTGTTATCGACTCTTGAAACTTTTGAATGGGTGTGTTATGAAGGAACAGAGGAAGAGAAAGAAGTAGTAGCCTTCATCTTAAGAAACGCAAGCTGTTTAGAGAGTGTAACTATAAGCCCTAACTCCGCCCGCAGCCGCAAGAAACTTGAGATGATCAAGGAGTTGTCGTTTTTGCCCAGGCGTTCGCCTACTTGTCGGATTGCGTTTGACTGAAGAAGTTACATGTTCAGCTCTGAGGGAGAGAAGACATGTTCAATAGTCAAGTGATGTGATTTCCTCTGTTTTTCTTCTTTATTTTCCATGTCCTCTGTTTCTAACACCTCTCTGTTCTGTTATCATGCGGAAATTCATTGAGAGGATAAGTATTTTTTATTTAAACCCAAAATTTCATCTTGTTACTCATTCCTCCACAAGACAACACATTTTATCTCAATCTTAGATAAGAAATTAGATTTTTTTTTTTTTTTTTTTTTTTTTGCTATATTTAGCTCATTGATTTTTGAATGCCCCTCCTCTTCATCTCTATGTGGTGGTGGACGACGGAAAACATAAAGATATCTATGTCTTTCCATGTTTTTGAATGGGTAACATATGAAGGAGCTAGAGAAGAAAAAGATCACAGGTTTTTTTTTTTTTTTACATGGCAAATCATAAGTCTATATTTGTCAAAAAAAAATTAAAAAAATCATAAGTATTATATTAATGCTTTTATCAGATCCTTCATATATCCCTTTTTACAAGGAGTATCGTTTTGATAAATATCTCAAACATTTTTTTATTTACTATATAAATAACAGCTTTTAAATTAAAATTTAAATAACATGGTTTATCGGTACAATTTAAAAGCTGAAATATTTTAATGGAAACATAAATTAGTTGGTGTATTATTTTGGGAACGAAAAAAGTTTGGTTATTAAAAAGCTTATTGAAATTTAATTGAGGTATTTTTATGGAATTTTTCCTATTTAATATGTCACTAATCAGATGGTAATTTTAAATTCAAAGATAATTATAACACTTTTTAGATATTTTCTTTGGTGTTAAAAAGAAATCACGGGAGAGATTCTAGGTATTTTCTTAATCTGTGAATTTTTTTTTTTTTAAATACAATTCGTCCTCTTGTTTGATCTGGAAAGACTAAGTTCATAAATAATCTTACTGTATTACTTTGAGCCTTGAGCGCTGGGTGAGTTTGGATTTCATGTGCTTCTCTTTCTATTTGTGGATTGTTCTGTACCTCGTTAGGGTTTTGCTTTTACCCTACATCGATCGTTGCTTATGACTATTTGTTTGGTTCCTGTGAATCTCATATCCCTTGTTCGTGTTTTTTTTTGTTTTGTTAATGTTTTCAGGCTTTGGTCTCTGATTTCTGGCTTCTGCGGAAGCTGAAAGGTTTGGACTATAAAAAAAAGGGTTAGTTCTTAATTATGGACAGTATAAGTCAGTTGCCTGATGAGCTTCTCTTGAAAATATTGTCACTACGTCCTAATGCTAAGGATGTTGTGGCCACAATGGTTTTATCAAAACGTTGGAAGTTTCTTTGGATGTTTATGCCGAGACTCGTATACGACGATAGCTATCAGAACCCCGAGCATGGAAGATTTTCGCTGTTTGTAGACAGATCTTTGTCTCTACACAAGGGTCCAGTTATAGAAACTTTGCATTTCAAACTTGGTAAAATCTGTGGTACGGGAGATATCGAAGCGTGGATTAGAGCTCTGGAGAAACACTGTGTGCATGAGCTGATCATTGAGATTGATAATAAGTCTTCTAGTAATAAAACTCCAGTCACACTTCCGGGGAGCTTGTACACATGCTTTAGAACGCTTACGACCTTGAAACTAACCAACGCGGTTCTCGTGGATGTTATTTCTCCAATTTCTTTCCCATCTCTCAAGAAACTGAGTCTTAAATGCGTGAAGCACGGAGGTGATGCATTTGTCAACAATCTTTTATCCGGTTGTCCTGTTCTTGAAGACTTGTTTGTGGAGCAATGTGAAGATGACAGTGTGACAATTTTGAGCGTTAGAGTGCCTTCCCTAAAGAGATTAGTTTTGCATAGATTCGAAAGCATATTTAAGAGCAAGTCTCAAGGGTTTGTGATAGATGCTCCTTCTTTGGAGTTCTTGGACATTTTTCATACGTGTGGGTATTGTGTCATTGAGACTAGCATGACTAAGATTGTGGAAGCAAATATCGTCATTAATGTTTGGCAACCTTGGAAGAAGTTGGGCTCTATTACTTCATTCAAGCGCTTTTATCTGTGTGTACCATTCTCAAAGGTGATGATATATGCTGTTTGTTTCTATCCTTCTACCATCTTCATTATTGGTTTTCTCTTTGATACTAATATATTGATAGGTCTCTAAGCGAGCTCTCTTGTGATCAAACTTATTGACACTACATTTGCCCATGAAACTAATGTTATATATCTTGGTGTATATATGCAGGATGTGTATCCTACTGGTAGTGCCTTCTGCAGTCTTGTACGTTTAAGGTTATGCTCATGTGAGACACAGTGGTTGAATCTACTTATGGGCGTGCTGAGAGATTGCCCTAATTTACGAGCTCTCAAATTTGAACAGGTATATTACATATATATTTCACCTTAATTTATTCATTTACATGTCTTAAATCTGACAAAAGGTTATATACTTTATCAGTATGATTGATCTAGTGCATTGTACCGTTTATATCAGTGCCATACANATTTTTGAAATTTGTTATAATTATTGGAGAATATGTTTATTCTATATAAGTTTGGATAAAGATAAGCCTCCTAAATAATGACAATTTATACGTGTTGCATTTTTATTTTTATTTTGTATATAAAGGTTTAGATATAAGGGTTTGGGGTGATTTTTTAAAATGTTTAGTTAATTACTCCCTCCGTATTTTTTTAGAAGAGGTTTTAGAGTTTTGCACACAAATTAAGAAAGCTTGCAAAATACCTATTTTAACATTTTCTTGTTATTGTTTAATTGTTTCTTCTATAATTATAAAAACTACAGCCCATCTTTAATGAGTCAATAATAGAAGGGTAAAAAAGTCATTTATGACAATTTTTGCATAGATATCTGAAAACATCAGATATTTTTGAACAAAAATTTATCTCTAAAACCTCTTATAATTAAAAACGGAGGGAGTATGATTTAATGTTTATGTTTAAGAATTTGAAGTGTAAGGTTTAACGTTTATGATTTACGGTTTATGGTTTAAGTTTAAAGTTTAGAGTTTGCATTTTAGATTTAGGGTTTAGGGTATATGTGCAAAGCCACAAATAGCTACAAATTAGCTACAAAATAAACATAGACACGGATTAGCCATGAATTATTTTGTGGCTATCTTTATCATTTTTGTGGTATTCAAAATAACCACAATTTATGTGGAAACACTTCGAAACAAATTGCTACAAAATTGGGTTGCGACTATATTGCTACGAGATATGCGTGGCTAGTTCGTAAATTTTTAGCTACTCAGTTTTTTGTGGCTTTTTATTGCTATATTGACTCATATAGCCACAAAATTATATTGTGGCTAATTTGCCACAATTTTGCTACAAAATAATTACAAAAATTATATTTTTAAAGATTTGTCTAATTTGCGGTTAAAATAACATAGCTACGGATTTTTCGTAGCTAATTTGTTATTAAAAACAGTTTTTCTTGTAGTGTTTAACTTACCCAAAAAAAAAAAACTCACATCATATGCATTGTGTTAATTTGTTTATGTATACAACTCTATTTTCTTCATCTAGAACACGTTGTTAGGTTAGGAGCCCAAATAGTGAAACGAGACAATTCACTTATTTTCATCTCTCTTTCTTCAAGACATAGAGCATAAGAAAATGAAGATATCATCATTTGGATGCGTTTTTCTTCTTATCTTCATCACTTCTTCTACCATTGTTTCAAGTGCACCACCACCAGGTGGAGAAGTTGGTAAGCTATGTAAATTATTGTTTTTTCTCTCTTTCAAATCATCTTCACATGTTTATCAGTACTTGTTTACGTTGAAAAGTGAGAAAATATTTTTTATTTGAAATTTAAGATTATTTGGAGGCTATATTGCTTAAAATACAAAATTATAGGCTTATAGAAACGTGTTTTTATTTTTCACCTTATACTGCTTAAAATATAAACTTATAGGCTTATAGAAACGTGTTTCTATTCGTATATAACAAAAATAAACAATTCAATCGCGAGGTTTGAATAGAAGACGAAACGGAGTTTAGCTACGAGACAACAGGAAAGCAGGGTCCAGCGAAATGGGGAACACTAAAGGCAGAGTGGAAAATGTGTGGAACAGGAAAAATGCAATCTCCGATTGATATTAAGGACAAAAATGTCATAGTTACTAAGAAACTTGGATCTCTTCGTAGCCAATATTTACCTTCCAATACTACCATTAAGAACAGAGGCCATGATATCATGGTAATTCAACTATTACCTACCTTTTCCAATATATTTCATCCTTTCTATACACATATATAATGAGAGTAGATATCGGGTCATAATTTTGTCTAATTTCAGAAACATATGAAATTATTAGGAATCATGGCTTTCAATTCAAAACCAATTGGCTATGAGTGGATTGCATTGCCCCATGAATCTATATACTAGTTAAGAAATGTCTCAACTTATAATATAAGACATTTTAACATTCTAATAGGCCTCCTCAAGATGAGGGCGGGACAACGCACCATCATCTCGGAAATACCACAATAAGACGGACCATTTAAACGGGCCACTTAGAATGTGGAAAACCGTTTTTGTGAAAAATCGTTTATTGGGCCAATCTTGAACTCTGATATCATATTAGGAATCATGGGCTTCCAACTTAAGACCAATTAGCTATGAATAGATTGACCCATCAACTTTATATACTCCATCCGTTTCACAAAGAGTGTCATTTAAGAATTTTTCACACATATTAAGAAATCTATTAAAAACTCTATTTTACCCCTTATTAATACACCAAATGTATCTCTCTCTAATTAATACACTAAAACTACAGGGTTAAAACTGGATTTTTTTCAAAATTCTACATTGAAAACATAAAACGACACTCTTTGTGAAACAAGAATTAAACCTCAAAACGATACTATTTGTGAAACGAGGGAGTATTAGTTAAGAAATGTAATAGAAATGTCTAGTTACATTGCCATTTAAAACGTTTACCGTGGTAAAGAATAGTCCAATGGATGTTTATATTATAATTGGTGGGATTCGATCCACGGCCTTAATCCACAGAATAATTTTTCATCATTCAAACGCCGGGCCATTGGATCAAAGTTCTCTTGTCTATAAATTGCATTTTTGGTCATACTAATTGTACCTTTTTTTGTTCTTTGCTAATGTGGCAGTTGAAATTTAAAGGAGGAAATGGAGGTATAGGTATCACTATTGGTGCTACTAAATATCAACTTCAACAGCTTCATTGGCACTCTCCTTCCGAACACACAATCAATGGCAAAAGGTACATCTCTACTCGTACACTTATATCCTACCATATCTTAATAACGTAATGATTGTTTATCTCACTGTTTAAACAAATCTAAGAAAAGCTTAACCTAGTCTCTCCCGACCCAACTATATGATTAGTATACGAATATTCACTTGATGTCCATATCGACTATGCCTTTTGGCATGATCTTAGGTCGCTTGTAAGGACAATGTGGCACTTGCGGTATATTTCGGCCTAGAACACATTTCTTTTGGCAGATTTCTGGATGTAAAATATTGATTCCAATATATATATACATATTAATATCTGTGAGTGATCATAAATTAATAATGGCAATCTATTTTAGTTACACTTGTATATAGTATTAATTTATACTTTGGAATTGGTTTTGCAAATAAAAAAACTACGAAGGGTTGGTTTTAGGTGAATAGCATGCGAAGTGTGTGAATAATATAAAAAGACATTATTTAAATAGGTTTGCTGTTGAGGAACACCTGGTTCATGAGAGCAAAAATGGAAGATACGCTGTTGTCGCTTTCTTATTCAATGTGGGAGCAACTGACGCTTTTCTCCTTTCGGTATCTCCAGTCTCAACCTAATTCCTAATCTTTTTTTTTTTTCATCAATCATTGCAACTACACCAATTTACACTTTTGACCCCAAAAAAATATAGTAATTCAGATTTTTTTTTTTTTATTATTGATTAGTTGGGAAAACATTTGAAGAAGATGACTGATACACATAAGGCCGAGGAATATGTCGGAATGATTGATCCCAAAAAACTCAGTTTTGAATCGAAACGATATTATAGATATTCCGGATCACTTACAGCTCCTCCCTGTTCTGAAAATGTTGGTCCGTTTCCAAACAGGTACCTTACTAATTATGTTCTTTCCTTCCATAGTTTTCTTAAAATGTATAGTTTGTAAATTTGATATTGTAATTCTCTTAAGTATACCTTTTGCGTTTTTTTGGGATTTTGTTAACCAACTTATTCTCTATCCATTGTTAATGATGTGCTTCGCCTGACTGGCTATTTGTTTTTTTATCTATCTTCAGTTCATCTTATTATAATGATGTTGTTCGCTCTTTACAACCTAATCAATAGCAATGTCTTATCCTCTAATAAACTTTCAGATTAGGACTGTGACAAGTGAGCAAGTGAAGCTTCTCCGCGTGGCTGTACACGATGTAAGTTTCCTTTTCGCTTAATTTTTCTTCAATTTCCCATACGGTACACGTAATGTGTTATTAATTAATTATACAACACAATTAATATCATCAACATTTAGCTATCATATTGTAAACTATTGTACTTATATGCATATCTGAGTTGCATATTTCTCGAGATATATATAAGTCTGTGAGTGTGGAAATATGATTTCTTATGGTCTATAGAATATTGAAGACAAGACCATGTTGTTTAATCATCCAAATCCGTTCATTCCCTTTTCAATAGTTTAAATAATGTTTTAAACAATATTTTACAGGCTTCAAATACGAATGCGAGGCCGCTTCAACCAATCAATAAGCGCGTGGTGCACTTATATAATGGTCTACACAAACCAAAATGAAGAAATAGTTTTTAATTTTTACAAAAATAATTCTAAAATGAAGACTCATTCAGATTTTTTTTGTCATGTTATAATTTTTTACAAAAATAATTCCATATTTTCTACTTTCTAAACTGTTAATTTGAAAATAATAAGAAATTTTCAATTATGTAACTACGTTAATCTCTAAGTTTCCAAAAACTAGATGGTAGCTTTCAATTTTTTGTACATAATTTAAAACATCAAATGAAATATACATGATACAAATATGCGCAGCAGAATTTACCAAAATTTAAGAAAGTCAGATACTTAAAACAAAAAATTAAAATAATTAAAAACTTTACGAAAAGGAGTTGATGATAGGCTTTTGAGCATTATAGGATTACAAATCCGAATAAGTTTTGAGTAGATCTTAGCATTATAGCATTATTTTCAATCTACTCAGATTCATAAGCTTGATTGCATCCCTCACAGTTTGTAGGCCCATAGATTGAAAACTTTAGCCCAGATTAATACAAACGGCCCCGTACAGAAGTAGCCAACGGATCCTACGCGTCAACCCTTTGCGCTTGGGAATTAGTTTAGGCTCTTAAGCATTTCAAAATATGTTAATTCCATTAATCATGATCTTTTCTGACTTTTGCTCTCATGCTTCTAAACTTATTTGGCCTGAATCACTATAATGCAATTAGTTCAATTCATTAGAGGTGATATTTCGTTCACCAAGTTTAACTGTAATATCTGAGACAATTGATGTTTTATTTATTTAACGTCGGGATTAAAATGATTTATACCTTGTTTAAAAACTCATATACATCTTTGTATTGATTGATTCTACATTTATACGTAAGCAGAGTAAAAAAATTGTAGTTCTTGTTTAATTAGTTTGTAAACACATTTATTCAAGAATGTAACGGAGATATTACTCGGTCCAATTCCGTCAAAAACAAGTTATCTCAATAGTTTACGCGTCTATCTGAAAAGTCTACATCAAACGAATATATTTACATACATTTTAGATAGTATGTAGATAGAGATACCTTATACTATTCTCTTGCAACTAGCATATATAGTAGTATTCATTATAATATGACAAAACAAATAACATGGAAACGTAATTAAACGGAGACCACAGGCGTTGAATCAGCTACTGATAAATTAGTAATAAACCCCAAAATTGGTGAGGAACGACTATAATTAACAAAAAGTCTTTAATTGTTAATTTAATACTACTAATCCAAGTTGATAAATGTTACTCCCTCCGTTTCACAGAGAGTGTCATTTTGACTCTTGATTTTTGTTTTACAAAGAGTGTCACTTTATATTTTCAATGCAATTTTTTAAACCAAATCTTAATTTTATCCCTACTATTTTAATCTATTAATTAAAGAAAGAAACTGATTTAGTGTATTAATAAAGGGTATAAAAGAAATTTACAAGTTTTTCTTAATTTGTGTGAAAAATATCAGTGACACTTTTTGTGAAACAGAGGGAGTAATTAAGAAAAGGACATAAAGTAAGAGGAACCAAGGAACGAGTTGGGTTAGAAGAGGACGTGGTTGGGTTGTTTTTGTTTCCTTCCACTCTTTCTTCTTCATTTCCTCTTTTTTTTTTGTTTTTGTTTTTTCTTCTCCTCCATTTCTCAAACCCCTTCGCAAGAGAGCAACATAAGGGAAAAAAATTTGAGCTTTTTGAGGTTTACTTTTTTCCCGGAGGAATCAAAAGAAGGAAGAGCAGATTTGAATTTTCTTGAGTCTTCAGGGAAAAAGTAAGGACATTTAAAGGTATGATGGTTTTTGTTGTGATTTCTCTATGGGTGTGGGAAATTTCTGGGTTTTTCTTTCATGGATTTTAACCCTTTTTGTCGTTTTTATTGATAAAAATTATGACAAAGGAGGGAAAAAAAAAGAAAATTTGTTTCCTTTTTCAAGGTTTTTTTTTTCCTCTTTGATCTTTTACAAGATTCTGGGTTTTTTTGTTGGTTTAATTTCTTTGTGGGTTTTGGATTTTTATCCAAAGTTTTGGCTGGTCCTCTCCTTTTCAAAAGATGTTCTTGTCTGAATCTTGTAATTGATTGGTCAAAACCATTAAATTTGGGACATTGATGACAAATTTTCCTCATTTAAGATCGATACTAGTGTAAAGTTCGAAACTTTAAGGGATTCGATTCTCTTGACTTAGATCTGAATTAAAAAACAGAACTGGAAGATGATAGGCAAATAACAGAGTTTCTTAGGGTTTCATTTTGTTATTCTTCTTGTTTGCAGAATCTTAGGGATCTTGGGGGAGGTGAAGGAGGAGACATGGAGGAAACAATGGCGGCTAGGTACTGGTGTCACATGTGCTCACAAACGGTGAATCCAATAATGGAATCTGAGATCAAATGTCCCTTTTGCCAAAGCGGATTCGTCGAAGAAATGAGCGGTAATGGCGGCGGAGGTGGAGGCATAAGAGACGTTCAAGACCCAGAAACCGATTTCGGAACAGACCGTGCAATGTCTCTATGGGCTCCGATCTTGCTTGGGATGATGAGCAGTCCTCGGAGACGAAGAAGGTTCAGGAGAGCAGAGTTTGGTGAAGAGAATGATGATGATGATAATAACAACAACAATGGTGATGAATCGAATAATGCTGATGGAAACGATAACATCAGCAATGTGTATCGTCATCATCGAGCTAGGCGACATGGAGGAGAGATTGATTTGGATAGAGAGTTTGAGTCTATCTTGAGGAGAAGACGAAGAAGCTCGGGGAACATACTGCAGCTGCTTCAAGGGATTCGTGCAGGGATCGCTTCTGAGTATGAAAGCTCTGATAATCACTGGGAGAATCGAGAGAGGGATAGTACTAACAGCAATAGAGTTATAATGATCAATCCGTTTAATCAGTCGCTCGTTGTTCAGGGATCTTCGGATCAAACTCAGAACCATTCTGCATTGACTTCACTTGGAGATTACTTCATTGGACCAGGTTTAGATCTTTTGCTTCAGCATTTGGCTGAGAATGATCCTAATAGGCAAGGCACTCCACCTGCTCGCAAAGAAGCCGTTGAAGCTTTACCAACGGTCAAGATAACGGAACCGTTGCAGTGTTCGGTTTGTTTGGATGATTTTGAGAAAGGAACGGAGGCTAAAGAGATGCCTTGTAAGCATAAGTTTCATATCCGATGTATCGTCCCGTGGCTCGAGCTTCATAGCTCGTGTCCCGTGTGTCGATTCGAGCTTCCTTCCGCGAATGATGATGATGATGAGGCTAAGGTTGAATCGGAGAGACCAACGAGGACAAGAGCTGTTCCTGAGATCAGTAACAGAAACGTTGTTGAGAATGTGGGGAATGCGGAAAGAGGAAGAGAGGATGATGCGAGGAGTGGGAATGGAAGAAGGTTTTCGCTTCCATGGCCATTCAGTGGATTGTTCTCTTCTTCTTCTTCTTCTTCTTCTTCTTCTTCGTCTTCTTCTTCTTCATCCTCTGGTCTTCAATCTGGTGAGAACAATTTCTACTCGAGATCTTCTGGTTCTTCTCGCTGATAAAAGAATCAGAGAACAAAACATCCAGAAACTAAAAACATCTTGGTTTTTTGTTCTTGTTCTTTCCTTTGTTGTTCTGTCGACCTTCTCATTTTCTAGCTCTTTAATTTGTTTTGTTCTCTGCATTTCATTCTCAGCTTTTTATGTACATAAAAATGATGTTCTTTCACTCAGACTGTTGAATTTTAAAAAACACAATCCATGGAGTCTGGAGGTATCATCTGTTTTTCTTTGTTTCAATCTTCTTCCATTGTTGCTGTACAGAGATGATCAAATTCGGTTTGTGTGTCTCTATCGTTTTTGTTTATATAATTGTGTCATTTTTAATAAGTATGAAATATATGTCAATGGATGTCCAAATAATGATGAAAAATGCTACAAAATAGAGAGAATGATTACATCTTTGTCGGAATGATTTTTGTATGGGCGACGATGATGATTCAATCTTTCATGTTTAAAGACTTTGAACAGAGATGATCAATTTTTTTCCAATCTTTTTGAGTGTTTTAAATATACAAATTTATTTCAGTTTGAAGCCCCAAATAATGATGAAATTTTTACAAAACTATAGATAATGATTAAATCTTTGTCGGAGTGGTTTTTGTATGGGCGGTAGATTCATGCGCTGTCTCTATTTTTTTGTCTTCATGCTCTCTGTCTTCTAACGAATAAGAGCATGAAATATAAATATATTTACCATTATTTCCGCCGTATAACATCAAAAAAATACACTTGAAAACAAAGAAGAAATCATGATAATAGAAGATACGTGTATGATCCATTTAGTTTCCCATACAACCAATAATCCAAAAAAAAGAACCGTAAGTGGATTCACTGGTCACCACAGTAGTAATTAGCAAGAAAGAGAACTTGAGTTTTCTAATCTCAAGATATTAATCACAAATCTTGAATAGAATTCATAATAAAACGCTTATAGTTGCGTTCCCAAAACGCCAAACGCCAAACGCCAAAAACGGGACTTTTTTTTAGATCGGAATCATCATCACTTGACGGTCAAGATCTTGATAACAGAAGCATTACCAACTCGGAGTAGAGCAACAACGGAGTCTCCAGTCTTACACAGCTCTTTCTCTTTCCCGTACTGTGTCGCAAACTCAATAGCTTCTTCTGTTGATTCATCGTGCGAGGCTCTTGCAGACCCTGCGTAGAGTACCGGGATCAGACCACGGAAGATGAGGCTGTGCCTCGCGGGTGATTCGTTGCTGCAAGACCAGTCGAAGAAGTCGGTTTTGATCTCGGGAACAACGACAGATAAAATAGGCATTCCTGGTCTGTACTTAGCCACAAGCCTCGCCGTGCTTCCTCCTCTGGTTAGGACCATGATGAGAGTGGCTCTAGCTGAGTTAGCGGTTCTCACTGCAGAGGACGCGAGTGACTCGAGCGGGCTCATTGGAACAGGAGAGTACTGCATGATCCTCTTGAAGACATCTCCGTAGTCGAGTGTGCTCTCGGCTTCAACGCATATCTTAGCCATTGTACGCACAGCTAGCTCTGGGTAAGCTCCAGCTGCGGTTTCACCACTGAGCATGACACAGTCCGTGCCATCGAGAACCGCGTTTGCTACGTCCGTCGCTTCAGCTCTTGTGGGTCGAGGAGATTTGATCATGGACTCGAGCATCTGAGTCGCTGTGACCACAGGTTTTCCCTGGATGTTGCATTTGTAGATCATAACTTTCTGAGCTAAGAATATCTTCTCGATCGGGATTTCCATGCCGAGATCTCCTCTTGCAATCATAAACGCGTCGGAATTGACCAAAATGTCATCGAAATTCGCCACACCTTCTTGGTTCTCAACCTAATAATCCATCAAAACGACGATAACACAAAACCATCACAATCTAAAAAAAAAATTGTTCCTGTAGTTTCTGAAATCGGAAAGAGAAGCTTTTGGTTTAACATACCTTTGACATGAGAAGAATGTTCTTAGCGTGCTCTCCGAGTAGTTTCCGGACCTGAACCAAGTCTGAACCTTTTCTGACAAAAGAGAGAGCAATCATGTCGATTTGATTAGGGACTCCCCACTGCATGATGTCTTCTTTGTCTTTCTCAGTAAGAGTTGGGAGATCCACAACAACACCTGGGAGATTAACATTCTTCCTCTCACCGAGCATCGCAGAATTCTCGCAGCGGCAACGGACTGTACCGTTCTCTCTGTCACAAGAGAGGACCAGCAACGAAATGGTACCATCGGCACAGAGTATGACCATCCCTGGGTTCACATCTACTGCCAGCTTTTTGTAGCTCATGCAAATCGTGTTCTCATCACCCTTCAAGTCATAATCAGTCGAAATGGTGATCTCTTGGCCTTGTTTCAACTGGATTGGTTTCCCATCTTTTAAGAACCCAGTTCGGATTTCTGGACCCTTTATAAGAGAGAAAAACAAAAAAAAACATAGCCTTCCATTAGCATAATCGAAAATCCAAAGAGATGAGCCACAATTCAAACATATATGAAGTTGATTGGAGATATCTTCAGTTGAAATACCAATTGAGTTAAGAGCATCAACTAAAATTTGGCTATAATATCTACTCCACAAACTAATTACATTATATGGCCTAGAAACCATAATCATAGACAACAGAATAATTCAAGAACACTGTCTTCTTCTGACTCGACAATTATAAGTCTCTTGTTTCTTGAGTTGTGGACAAGGCTGACATGAAGCAGGTGTGGCATTTACATATACAAGAAACGTGTCAAGCGGAAAAATATTTAAAACACCAATTTGAGTTGAAGTTTGGCTATAACTTCTATTCTTCAGCACTAGTTAACTTCTCAAGCCACAGAAACCATAATCACAGACCAGAGAAAACAATTCAGGAACATCTTTTATTACCACTCTCCAGAACTACAGGTTTCTTAATAATCTATCAAATTTGTATTAACATATTCTTCACTAGTTTTAGAGATCCAAGTGCTAACATCATTTTCTACATTTGGTCTCTACAAACTCTACTCAACTGATTTGGTCTAATTCAAGTTCTAACTGGTAGCATCTACGATACCACAAAATCCAGAGTCTCACAGATCTAGATTCACGATTCAAAACAAATTTAGTAATCCCCAGAAAGTAAAAACCAATAAGAATAATGTTTGTAAGAGCTCTTAATTAACAGAGTTGAAATAGAAAAGAGTGAACCAAAGGAAATGGCATAAACAGACAAAAACAGAATATATGTACCAAACATAGATGAGTACAGAGGAGGCATAAAATACATTCAACAGAAGCAAAAGAAAAGAATACACGCGTAAGTGTTGAAGATCGAAAAGTGGAAATAAACCAATTAGAAACCCAGAAAAACAACAGAAATATCACAAACCCTAGAAATTCAGATCACAGTCGAATCAGGGTCAAAGAAGATGAAATTGGAATCAGAAACAGACGCCAAGAGAGACAAAAACGCACGGTTCACAGCACAAACACAGAATCTATGTACATGGAAGTATTTGAATGAGGAGATTCACTCACCTTGGTGTCGAGCATGACGGCGCAAAGGATCCCAGTGTTGAGCATAGCTTGATGGAGATTGTCGAGAGTCTCCTGGTGATACTCATGAGATCCATGGGAAAAGTTAAACCTAGCGACGTTCATACCCGCCCTGAGAAGCTTCTCGACCATCGGAACGGATCTGGAAGCCGGACCCAGAGTACAAACAATCTTCGTCTTCGGCCTTTGCTCTATCATCGCCATCGACATCGTAAGAAGAAAACAGCGGTTTCAAAGGAAAAAAAACACAGACACAAGCGAGGATCGCAGATGCTAGTGAAGACACAGAGATGAAGAGAGGTTTATGGAGAGAGATCTGGCTTGGAGAACAAGGAAAATAGAGAGAGAGAGAGAATCTGGGGATTTTGGGGGTTATGAGCGAACTGTGAGTCTCTTTCTCTTCTTTTTTTTTGACTTTTGAGGTGAAAAAATGAAAATTATAGGTCGCTGGTTTAGATTGGGTCAACAATTGACCAATACATTTACTGCGTGTTACCGGTTTATGATTGGGTCAACAAAAGACCGATACGTTCATATTAATTGCTTACCACCGGTTTACGTTTTCATCAAGGGGGTGACGCACATTGTTTACTAATATTCGTTTCGTTTACCTTTTTCTGCCTTCTCGAACCATTGTCGGGCCACGGTTTTTCAAAATATATAATTTCTTAAACTGATATTTCTAGTCAAAAATATTTGTCAAAAATTCTAATTAACTGTTATTTATACATGCTTTTAACATGATTAATTTTGAGTTAATCTGTTTTAGTTAGAATTTTAATTTATACACTTTAAAAATGAGAAAGTTTGTATTTTCGTATGACTAGCTTTTAAAAAAATATTGATTTGATATTGGTTTTTTTAATGTAGTGTTGAATGCAATACTTTTTGCTTCCGTGAAGAAATACGTATGTTCGAGTTTGTCTCTCTTCGAAATGGAATTTAAAAAAATAAAGTATCAGAATATTTAATATTATGATTAAAAAGACAAAACCGAACCAAACCTACCTCTTGTTTAGGACCTTTTAAAAATTACTCTCTGACCCTTAAGTGAACGAGTTCCGTATTTATCACGAATAATTTTAAGACCCCAAAAAGCTAGAAAGGTATAGAGCGATTCTTCATGTTTATATATATAAGAATTGTTCTTTGCCTTAAAAGGTTGAACAATGTCTAAAATACTGTTGATAAATAAAACCTCCATTGAACCCAAATGAGGCAAACTTGACCCTATCATTCTCTTCCGACCAAAAAAACGTCTCAGTTCATACTTTTGTTTTTGTCCTCTTGACGTTCGAGAATGAGCAAAGATTAGTAGTCTAACTGACACAAATCTATGTGGTGCGCGCATCCGGTAAGAATTATTTCAGGTGAACATGATCAGAGTTCGTCGTGATTCTGAGGTTGGTCTTGGTTCATCATCTTCTCGAGCTTTTGTTGTAGCTCCTATAAAAAGACGACCAAACGTCAGGTGGTTATATAATTTTAACGAGGGCAAGTATGTTTGAGATTTGAGATGAACACAGAAACTTACTTTAAGTTTGTCTTCCAAACACCGAGCTGGAGTAGATAAGACCGCTGCATATCTGCAACAGGAAAGAAATGCATCAGAGAAAAGAAAAAGATAATCCGGAGATAAAAGGCGATGACATGTGAGAGGTAAAGACCAGGACAAGAACTTACTCGCAACGGCTTGGTTCATCGACGTCCATAAGCTCATTTTTCAACCCACATCTTAGCTTAAGCTGCATGCCAAGAATTAGTCAAGTTTTTTTATATTTCACGTCTCTGTGATCTTTGCAAGCCCCAAAACTCAGTTCTCATTTCTCAAATGAAAAACTTTTGATAGTTGGAGCTAATTATGTTTGAACAATTTTCTTGGCTATCCAAACACTTACTTTAAGGCTTCTATCGGGACCGTTCCAGCACTTATCTCCGTTTGTATATGTCATGAATTGGTACGAGTTCTCGAATTTTTCCCACTCCCTATTAAGCAAATCACATTAATCGAAACATTAAAGCTTAAAACTATAAACATCATCAACACAGAGATAAGATAGTTACTGATATCTGATTGTTAACTTCAAACTAACTCCTCGTTATATTAGCTTTAATATATGTATCATGAAAGAGATCAGCATGCGCGGATAAGATAACAGTGGCAGCGACACTTACCCTAACCGAGTTTTCGAATAGCCCTCCTCTTGTGTTGCTTCTTTATATGCGCAGACTTTGTAAGTATACCTATGCATTATTAATGTAATAACGTATTAGATAAACGTAACAGTAATTCCTGATAATGCTTAATAAAGAAAGGAAGAGATCAATGAATTGCCTAAATTTTCCTTACTTGCCCTGTTTGCTCTCAAAACAACGACCGTGGAATGAATAGAACTCTTTCTCCGGCCCTGTAGTAAAAATATATCAAGGACTAACTCAAAGAAAGGCAAACGTAAGTAAAGGCTAAGGATGTCTTATCATACAGACCAAAGTCTTGTTTTAGCTTCTTTTCTAAGCTCGATACCCTCGACTGTATTTTGTTCAGTTTTGAGCTCGACTCATCGTATTCCTTGCGTACCCGATCAGCCTCTGCATATACCACAACGCAACAGATGAATCAATGAAGAAATAAAAGTCTTGCTTTTACTATTAGTGGAAGTTCTATACTATTCGTTTACCTGACTTATCCACTGGGGTGGTTTGGAACAAATTCACAGCCTGTAAAATGTTATTGACAGTCTTTTGTATCTTCTCCAACCAAGTAGGATTTGAAATTGTCTCTATACGAAACAAAATTTAATCATGTCATGCTTACAATGATATATGATAAGCAACTCTAAAAAAGAATGCAAATATCTGTGGTAATAGAGCAAACCTGAAAAATCGACATCATCTTCTGCATCAGATTTGTAGGACGTGCTAGAATCATGGCGATCCTCCTCTTCATAGGAATCATCTTCGGGATCATGGTCGCTGTATTTCCCATCTTCTCCAGTATCCTCGTCACCATCTGAAACAAATCCATCATCTTCATCTACTTCATGTGGAGTGATGGGTGTATGCTCATGGTTTTCCTGATCATCAGCTTGGGGGCTCTCATCTGCCTCAGTTGGCTTATCAGATTTCTCTCCTGTCCAACGGGAAGCAACAAGACGCCCCAACTCCTCCTTTGACAACTCTTCCTTCTTCTCAGATACAAGATCCTCCTATATATATAGAACGTAGAGTACTTGGACGTCATGATAAAGTTAGAAATTCAATAATCTACGAAATATAACTCAAAACGGTCAGAGTTATTGAAAAAATGCAACAGACAAGTCTCAAAAGGACAGAGTTATTCTCATCATGGAAGTTCAGAGAACTATACTCAGATTTATGACAATCTTTAGTCTGCACTTAGCCAGAACTTGAAAGTAAATTACCTCTTTTTTCACCTCGTCTGATTCCTCTTTTTTGGTACTACCATCATTTTGAGATCCATCTGTGATGGAATCCTCAGATGAGGGAGATTCCTCCTTCGTCTCCACAACATGCTGCATTGTAGAAAACCTTATATCGTCATCAAACATCCAAGTAACAAACTGCTCCACTTTTGGAAAGAGCATATGAATGAAATAAAAATTTCAAACCTCGTCTGCTAGATTAGTGTGAGTAGCCTCTTCCAATATACTTGTTGGTTCAGCTTCAGCTGCTGGCTCCTGAACTCACAGTTTAATTCAGTACCCGCTTGAAAGACACAACAATTATAAAGTAAAACAACATAAATCAACAAAGGGGGCCTGAATATTGGCGAATGGTCTGATAAGCGTTTCTTTCATGGTTTGACTCCTTAACTAGTTGAATAAGCATAATAAAAAAAAATACAAAGATGAAAGCGTGCAAATCTATTTCAGTTTACAAGAGAAGAACTAACCTCATCTGAAGGAAAATCCTTGTAATTACCAATCTCATCATGATGTACATTTTCATCGGGAATCTCATCATGCTGTGAAACTCTCGGCGTCCCTTCATCATCCGTGCTTCCTTCAACTTTTTCATTGTCATCTGTCTTCTCCTCACCGTCCCCCTTTCCTGGCTGGGCAGCTGATTCAGCCTCTTTTCTTTCCTTCTCCTCCTTTTCTTTCTGTAAACGCTCCTTCTCCTCTACCTTCTCAATTTGTTCTTTACGCTCTACAGAATAAGTAATCCGAGGGAAATGTCAAGCTTTTTTTTATTGATAAGACCAACAATATTTAAGGCCAAGTTCCGTCTTTATCATCTGCAGCCATCATAGCAGTTATAATGAAAGAGAAAGAAGTTGATGATCCTATCAGATTCCACTACGTCAACTACTAGTCGTATATTCTCTTACTTCCTTCCTGCACTTTTGGTGGTTAGTGAAAATTTTAAGAACTGATCCAGAGGCGTATCAGGCATCTAACTACACTTATATGCAGGGTTCTTCTTTCACAATCCAATACAATGATTATCTCATGATACTACCATATGTCCATTTAAGTTTCTCTAAGACGAAAACAAAATCTCAGCTCTCATGCCATTTGCAAAATCATAAACAGAGAGAAGAGTAAAAACCTTTCAGCTGTTGAACAAGGCCTTTCAAAATTTTCTCCTCGCTTTTCAGCTTCTTCAATTCTGCTTCGTCTTTCTCCAGACCCACTTTCGCCTGTTCGATGTCCTTCCTCCTTACCACAAGCCCTTGATTATATGTTTCGATTTTCTTCTTCAGGTTTTCTCGAGCAGCTTTTCCAGCCTCCCAGCATGTATTTGGGCATGTCACTTTACCATCATACTCATCACTTCCATCACAACAATCTGCTCCCATGGAGGAAACAAACCATTACAACCATAACTACTACTAATAGACTAAACATTTCTCCTTCCGTATGGTATTTGAAAGCACATAACTTGAACATAAGAGTTTCAACAGAAACGAATGGTATAGATTGAGTAACATACCACATATGCCATCATTGACTCTGGAAGAAAATAAAACTAATGGAGAGTGGCCTGCGTTCCGACAATAGAACTTTCCATTTGGGCAAGCTGATGTACCTGGAGTTTCAACACATAGAGCAACGTAAACAGATGATCCATCACACATATAATCCCAAAGGCAAAACTGTATTTCACTAAACAAAGTAGAGCTTCATTCATCTATTTGAATTCACAATGAAACTGAAATGTAATCCTCCGATCATAATACGAGCACTGTGTGGCTAACACTAAGGGGAGATTTGCAAGAATGAGAAATTGGGAGGATGAAAGGAACCTGGCTCGTCGGTTCCGTCTGCACAATCGCAGAAATCATCGTTAAGCTGAGCTCTTGTGAATTTCTTTGATCCATCCTTACACTTTATCTCTGAAGATGATTTGTAATACTTCTCATCTATACATCCACGGAAAGCAATCCCGTAAGGTGAAAAAATCAACAACCAAAAGAAAATAGACGAAAACCAAAGTTCAAATCGGAGAATTGTTGGCGGAGATCTCGAGCAAAACGAATCGGATCTTCGATAAGCAGCAAGGAGAAGGAGAAAACAAACCTTGAGGAGAAATGCCGAGAAACGGATCGTTCAATGAAGACGAGCTCGATCTAATAGCAAAAGCAAGGAGAAGAAGAAAGGATAGTTGCAAAGATATGGAGACAGAGGAAGATACTACTACTCTCATCTTCTTCGAGATCGAAACCGGAGAAAGAACGGAGCACAGATTTGGCCCAGAGAAATTCAAGTGTAGTGTCTGAGAGAAGAAGTTCGACAGATTTGACAAAACGACTCAGTTTCAGGTAAGCATGCCGTGGGCATAATTGCAATAGTTTAGTTTTCCATAATTAGATTTAGCTACTGCATCAAACTGGCCCATTAGCTCAGTTGGTTAGAGCGTCGTGCTAATAACGCGAAGGTCGCAGGTTCGAAACCTGCATGGGCCATCTTTATTTTATCTGCCTTTTTGCTAATTTACTAATTTAAGTAAGCACGAAGCAGGAGGAAAGATGCTACAACCAAGTCATTATGGGCCTACTTATCTAATGGGCTTATAAGAGAAGAAACAGCTCACACCTAATTATGACGGTCTTTAAGAACTAGGGTTTTCGAAATCCACATCTTTAGCACTGTGTATATATATACTCTCATCTTCGCCGCTCTGAGATATCAAATCAGTTCTTTTTCAATTGATATGACGATAAACGATTTTTGTAGTATTTTATTTTCTCGATTTTGAAAAAGAGTCCTAATTTGCAATTACTTGATCCACAAATTCTTGTAATGGATCAAGGAATCTATCGTTAGGCAAAAGAGATGATGGATTTTGATTACTCCGGTGAGCTTACGTACCTCCGTGAGCTTGCTCTGCCTCTATATCACCGAGTTTTCTTTTATTTTCGAAAGATCTTCGGTCACTAGGCAGATACATCTATCAATCTCTTTATCGAATTTTGGTATTTGTTATTCCACTTGGCTTTTTTTTTATCTAGATAATTAGATAGATTATTCTCCTTAGTATTTTCAATTTTGTTTTGAGTGATTGATATTATATTGTTGATGGTGAGGGTGATGAAAAAACTCATTCGGATTCCCTATGATTTCCTCCGGGAATTATGTGATTATTTACCAGCTACTTTTGACTCACCATCATCAATTCTCCTCGTTTTAATTGCTTTTTCGGTTTTGGTTTATCAAATTTTGGAAAATCAAGAGTTTTATCTATTAAATATTTTCGTAGTGGCCGGTGATGTAATAAAAATATTTGCTACTCTTGATGAAGAAATTCACTTGATGATATTGAACCACCAAGATCTCTGAGGCCTTTACTATCTTTTTTTATTACATTATATCTTAATAGTTTAATTAAACGCCTTGTTGCTTTGATGGATGCAATTAAAAAAATTCCAAATGGATGTTAATTAAAATTTCAGCCTTATGAGCCATTGTTATGGTATATAATCATGCATTCTCAGTGAATTATTCGGTAGTATTTGGTATAGATTATCGGCACGCAATACTTATGTTCTATACTAATTATATGGACGACATGCTTTAACTAATTGAATCTGAAAGAGTCATGTCTGAGAATGAGGACTTGTTATGCGATACCAATGAATTAGTAGTACCAAAGTATACATTCAAACGAAATAATATGGGACGATATGATCCACCAATGAAATCAATTGTATGGTAAGATATTTATAAAAATGGGAATATGTCAAGGTTATAATTAATCCATAATTTAACTTTGTCGATTTTGAAATTTGGCCAAGCTTGAATTTCAACTTTTCGTAGGATTTTGAAGTTTGGATGGATAGTATCACGAATATCTCAGCAAACCCAATGCTATATATATATATCCTCAGTTGCTCACCAATTATTTGACTGATTTATCGAAATTTAGACGACTAAACATACTTTTAGAAGGAGAAAAGAAACAGTTTAAATGGCTAAAACAAAACTTGTGTTTGTTTGTTAATTGCAGTCGGTTTGTTTTTAGTGTTTATGTTCACTTTGCAACTTTTTTAAGAAAAACTGAACATATTCCGTTTCCTTAAAACAGTTTTGAGGTTTAGGGATCTCTGTTACATTGTTAATTAACGATTGGAGTGCACAAACGTTGGTTCACGCGGTGGTCTCTGCAACGAAAACGCAAGTGCCTTGTTGGTCACCAAACGCAGCGATCAACCACCGTGCTGGACGATATGTGCTTCAACACATGCGGTGGAAATGGCGGTTATTGTAGTTATGAAATTGGAGGATGTTATACATTCTAAGGTTCAACTCTCATTAATGTTTTGTGGTTTCAATTATGTACTTCTTTATTACAAGAGTAGATGTTGAACAGAAAGAGAGAATCAAGCTCAATCAAGCAAGATGTACTCGATGGATGGAGGAGAAAAGCAGAAATTTCTGTTATATTGATAATATCTCAGAATCGAGTAACATATACAATTGTTTGTGTAAACCGGAACAAACCGGAACTTTAATCTGTACAACTAAACCGCTGTAAACCGAAATACATAAATCTGATATTCTTTAAGCCTGGCTTAAGTGTACAAGCTTGCAAACCAGTATTCTAGTTTCGTTGATTATATTTGAACCCAGTATGTTTGAAACCAGTCCTTTCCCATTATAGTAAGCACTTTGGGTTTTTTTTCTCTCGCATCACTTCATTCTACGAAACAGTTAAGGCTTTTGTCTACTTTGTTTGGCCTTGATCAGTAGAAATTAAGTTTTTAAGCGTTGCTTGTAAATCAGATTATTGAGATGCTTACCTTTGTGATTAGATTATTATGTGAAGATCATAGTGTAGTCCAAAATACCAATTTGTTGTGAAGCAGCAACATCCTCTTACTATTTCAGCTCCAAGTTACAGTAGGTTTACTCGCGTTATGCTTCTTATTAACAATGAATTTCGCAACTTTTGGGTTTGTTACAATTAGAACTGAATCCTGAATAACGCGAGGATTCTTAATTGTAGGTTTCCTCGCGTTGCTTACTTAATTTGATGGATTGAATAGTTAAGTATCAATAAAAAAATTAGTATCAGTAGCTTATGCATGCTGGCATGCATTTACAATGATTTATTCTCAGCGGCAAGCTCACCATCTCGATATAATCAGATGTTATAAATGCATATGTACTCCAACACCTCTCTATGAATGCAAATTCTTGATTAATTTTTCGTATATACTTCCGCTAGATCCAATTTGCAATTTTTCAAATTATATTTATTACCATTGGCCATTTGGCCAATTTTCCCCAAAATAAAACCACTATAATTTGACTTGAGGAAAAAGTCTTCCACAAAAAAAGTGAAAAAACCATATCTAGGACAATCCATATGTGATAAATGCTAGACAATTGTTTTTCTTTTTTAAATGAGTAAAGCAGTATGTATAATTTTCCTATAAAACTACATAAATATTACAAGAACTAAATTTTTAAAAAGATTGTTAAACTGTTAAATCTAATATATAACTTTAAGTTAACAAATACACTAATACTAAAGATGCAATTTCAGAAAATTTATTTCTAATCACTACATTAAGAAACTAGATTTATAAAGAGCAGAAAGTTTTTTATATAAACCCATTGACCTGATGACAGAGAAAAAAAAAAGGTATAAACACCGTGGCCTATAAATAAATTAAACAAAATTGACAACACAAAATATTGCAGTCACTAGAAAATTGAAACAACAAAACAATATACACACGACGAAGATCAGTTTCTACTTAGCTATGTCTGCATGCATCTGCATCCTATTGATTTTATCACCTGGTCTGTTTTTATCTAGTTTCTTATATTTTTTTGTCTGTATTTTTTTCCTCGTACCATATATGGGACCTGTTTATTTCCTTCGTTGATACAATCTTTGTATGATCGATTGTTTATCTTTGTTAATTTTTCTTCATTTTCTTATGCATCGTACTATTATCTAATTTCGATCAAACATACCAATTGATCGGATTTTTTTTTTTTTACCTTTTGAAGATAATAATAATTTCACGAAAAAGTAGCTATATTTATTATTCCCCTAGTGAATATAATTAACTTGTCGAACTTATATTGTAAATATATTGTGGAACAGGACTACTAGCCATGACACAGCCACAGCCACAGCCACAACCACAGCCAGCACGGGTGGTGAATAGGTCACAAAGAAGCGTCGGACCTCCGTGCTCAACGGACGCTGATTGCAATCACTTTTGTCGTCCAAAGAGAGGTGTTTGCAACATTGATTTCGAAACATGTAGTTGTCATTGATATTATTTAACGATGTGTGGTGTGCTTTCCTAATGATCTGTAGATCCTCAATCAATTATTATTATTTAAAAATAAAAAATATTTTTATTATTATTATTATTATTATTTTTATTAATTGTTTATACAAGCATGTATAATTTATCACAAATATATAAACAAAAATTTATATCTAAAAAAGCGGCCACATGCTTATATAGTCATTCGGATTTCAACATTTGCATTCAATTTTATCAATTGAATCATTTTTTTCTACACGATTAGATATCAAATTAATAATACCTACCGAATCTAAAACTAATCACTTTAGCTTTAATTTAATTGAAACAAAGGCGAAAACGTCAGTCAACCAAGAAGAAAAGGTTCAGCTAAGAAAAACAAACGAGTGAAACAAAGAAACAGAGCGAATGGTTTAAAAGATGCCCAAAAAACTCGTTTAGAGCTTTTTGCGTAAACTGCTTCAGAATCAGATGGTTTCAGTCTTTCAGCGAAACACAAGCTGACATGTCGTTGAACCTCTAGACAAAAGTGCCAACTTTGTGAGCATTCCATGTTTTTTGTCCAAAGTAAAGTGGTGGCTCGTGGTGAGAAAATCGCTGTCTTTAACCGACAAGAATGTTTCAAGATAAACGCCGCGAGTTGTTTATCTATCTTCCATCCTCTGTAGTTTCTCCACTCCAAAGTTTCAAGACCGAACATCAACGTTTCAGGATTAGAACTTGGCTCATCCCAATGATACACTCGTTCTTCATAAACATCATCATGTCTCTGAATATACAATATACCAGTAACAAATATTAGAGATGATGATATCGACAAAAATTCACAAAGTTACAAGGGTCTAAAATGTTTTACCTCGTTGAGTTTGAGAGCCCGTAGTTTCGGAGAATGTTTGAGAATAGACACAAGTAGATCCCACTCTCTATCACATGTGCAAAACTCCAAGTCTACAAGCTGATGGAAGACTTCACCAGTAGGAAATGGAGACTGCAAATAGTATCATAAGAAAAAACTATTAAAAGCTATGTTATTTGTTACAAATATTTGGATTTCTACTTTCAAGGAACATAAATTTACCTCTGAGGGCAAACATAGCGAGAGACTTTGGAGTGATGTAAGAGCACTTAGGATATTGTCGGTATTCCAATAGATAGCTTCAACATTTGCAGCCACAAGCTGAGGCATTCTCTCAACCATACACTCGTTACTGAGATCTGAAATCTTTAAGCACTTCAAAGAAGGAGCATTCAACACAAACTCAGAATCACCTTCATGATGAGTAGCAAATCTTGCATTGTAGTTTAACTTTTGTAATGAAGGCACCACGATAGAAAAGGTTGTTACATTGTCATCCATCTTTCTGTCCACGACCAACACTTCAAGAGTTTGGCAGCTTGATAAAAGCTTTCGAGGGGTATCATCGTCTAAGTAAACCACCCAATCAAGATGCAACGTTTTAAGGAGCTGAAAACATACCGGGAATATAACATCCGCAAGCGATACATACGTGAGTTTAAGCACCACGAGTGTTCCGCAAGTAAACAAGCTCTTAGATAAAACTTCAGGCTTATGATCAGTAGAATTAAAACAATGCAAACTCAACTCACGCAAACCTCGTTCCGATGCAATTCCAACCCAAAATTCGATATCTTTATCGCTGCACCACCTACCGAATTTTAAATGCAAACTCTCTCTAAGACCGGAGCTGTGATTGTTAGCAACGATCTGTCAACAAACCGCACAAATCTCCCAGGATCAAAATACCTATCACAATACTCGAGTTTATGAACCAACCTCCAAAGATTCCGCCATCGTTTCGACAGAAGACTTGTGGTCAAGACATCTTTTGTAGGAAGCAATGAAAGTATCTCTAAGAGGAAATTATCCGGCAAGAAACTGATTCTGTCCATGGAACACTAAGTTTTTTTAATCCAAAGATTTTTGCTGACGGATTTTTGCTGTCAACACAAATAAGAAAACCCTAAATTAGATACGAAACGATGAGAACATGTTTCAATGTTTTTGTTTTTCATCTCATTAGCTTTTTTTTTTAGGTTGGCATATAAAAAGCTATGTTTTTGTTTTTCATCTCATTAAAAAAAGCTTATCTTTAGGAGAAACGAATTCGGATTCACTTCAACCTCATAAAACCTTTTATGGGTAATAAATTGGCCCTCTCGCTGTTAGGGCCTAAAAGGAAAAAACAATGTTTGTTTAAAACACGAATTAACCAATATAGACCACCATAATTCTTATATAGGGTTGGTTAGTTTGCCAAATAACCTTTTTGGGCCCAAAATCCATTGTCACAAAAACATCTTACACATATTCTTTTTGGTTACATAATTTAGTTGAAGACAAGCAATCAAACAAAATCCAGATTATATTCGTTTTCTCTACCATAATAAGGATATTCTCAATTAATAAAGAAGATCCACTAGTTGTTGATGATCAACCGGGAGATTCACATTCTTTAGTCTCTGACCATTTCTTAAGATAAATTTCGCAAGCTCTTTCTCCTCTTGAGTCCCTTAATAACTTCTCCACTCAAAGGTTTTTAGATTGGATGAGACACATTCAAGAACAGATGTTGGCTGATTCCAAGCAGGTCGACCGTGATGTGATGAAATTGAGATATAAAAACACAATTAGAATCTCCGAGTGGACTCTTGAACAAAATTGGGACTTGTATCAAGGAAACTTCATCATTTGAGTTTAGGAAAAAAGTGTTGTTACCAATTTGAGTTTGAGAACTTGTAGCCTAGGGGAATCTTGTAACAGAGACATAAGAAGATCCAACCAGCCTTTTGTACATGTGCATAGCTCCAAGTTGTTAAGTCGATGAAAGTTTGTTTATTCCTTTGGGATACGCATGCTGCATATTATATACAAGACAACTTATGTAAGAAAGAAAGAAAGACCAGATTCTAGACAAGTTATATAATTTCCATTATTTCGTATAAGTTCTCATTCTTTTTATAATGCGAGTTTAAATTTTCTGACCAAACAGGATTTTAGGTTTGAAGCTAACAGTTCACATTTGAACCTTTCTGTGACTCACTGTCCATAAAGTAAGAACTCATGAACTGTTGAACATAAACACTAGTATAACATCAAAATTCTCAAAATTCCAAAAGAGAAAAAGGAAGAAGAAAAAAGAAGTTGCAGTCTTGCAGACACTAACTGTTTACTTATAAAGATCAGAATAAGATAAAACGCTGCAGACAAATTTAGCCAAAAGAACAAGATAAGAAGACTTGTTGAGAAGCATCTGAACAAGTTTTGTGTCTGAGAGTGATCACCATGAATTTTCAGTTGAACACAAGCTCACATGTAGATGAAACCCTCCGCGACAAAGATAGCTCCTGGAGCATCTGCAGTTTCTTCTTGGGATCATGGGATCGAGCGGTGAAACTTGCTTTCTTTAAACAAACTGCGGTTTTCAAGATATAGGTGGAAAGTTCTTTCTCTTCTTGTGTCCCGTGATAGTCCAACCACTCAAAAGTTTCAAGATTTGAGGACAAACATGTTGGAACAGAGTCCGGTTGATTCCAGCGAGGCCGTGGATATTTAAGAAGATGACACTGAGAATCAATAGGGTTGCAATGTACAACAATGCATTAGAATTTATACTCAACATGAATAGAAATATATGATCAAGGAGACTAATCATAGAACAGACCTGTTTGATTTTGATAACCTTTAAGCTAGGGGAATCTTTGAGGAGATGCATAAATAGATCCAGCCACTTTGATTTGCATGTACATGCTTCCAAACGTTTGAGTCTACGGAAACAACTACCAACAGGATACACAACCTGCATTAAATAAAAAAAAAGGATAGGAGACAAAATCAACATACGAGCAATGTAAAGCTGAAAGATCCCAACATTAACTAAAAAGAAAAAATTCACCCCACCTCTGAAGCTGATAAACATAAACGAATACGCTCGACTGAAGCAGCAAGAGAATGGAGAAGCTTTTCCGGACGGCTGAGAATAACATCAAGATCGGCCTCCACCACTTGAGGGATGTTAATGCTCTCGGTAAATGGAAGGCTATCCAAATCACGATGTACAATATGCAAGTAGTTCAAAGAAGGAGCATCTAACACAAGTCCCGTGGTTCTAGAAACTGTAGATATGTTAAGCAAGGATAATCTCTTCAAGGAAGGCACTACAATCTTGAGAATGAGAAGGTGGTTGTGGAACAGTTGTTTTATGAACAAATCTTCAAGAACAGGACAGTTGGGTAAAAGTCTAAGGAGACCAGTGTCGTGATAAAACGTGCTATATACGAGGGACAAAGTTTTAAGGGACCTTAGACAAACAAGCTCAGGAACATCCAAAGTAACACCTACCAGTTTCAAAACCACAAGTGTTTCACATGTGTACATGATTTTCGGCATAATGTTCCACCAAAGGCTTTGGATATCCAGCTCCACTAGACCACGTTTCACCGCGTTTCCAACCCAAAACGCGATATCTCCATCTGTGCATTTCAGAGCTAATGCGAGACACAAACTTTGGAGAACATGACCTTCGCGTGACATCAAAGATCTGTCCACAAACCGCCAAAATTTTCAACGTTCGGACTCTGGAATTTTCCAATATTCAGGTTCGGGAAAGTAAGCGGCATCATCAAACTCAAGTCTCGGTAAAGACTTCCAGAGATATTTCCAGCGTTTAGACAAAAGCATTGTTGGCATAACATCTTTCGTCACAAGAGATGATAATATCATGGATAGGATTTCGTCAGGTAAGTGACTGATTCTATCCATTACACGAATCATCAGCTCAAGACAAAACAAAAACAAAAAAGGGTTTCACGAAGGGAATCTCACTGCTTTCTCGATTTCGTTAGGATGAGCATAAACCTACACATGATGCCAGACAATATATACCCATTAGAGAGATTGGAAGATGATACAATTCCGAATTAATGCACCAAATAGTAACAAAGAATAGGGTTTTTAGAATAGGAAGAGATTGCAACTACAAGGGAAGGGAATTTACTTACTATCTCAAGGCTCTCATATGAACCCTAACGAATTTGGGGACGGCTATGTGATAACAAAATTATTTGTTTATTGTCTTTTGTCGCCGTTTTATTTTATATTTTCTAATTAAAAAAATTATTAACTCCTCCTAATTTTTTACGTTCAGTTTTTAATCCCTTAATTGCTTAATGATGAAAAGTAGGCCTAATTTTTCGCATTATGTTAACCGGATCCGAAGAACCGAACTGAACCGAATCAAATTAAAGAATATTGAACCGAACCAGAACCGACGTAATAATTCGAATGAGTCCTACACTTTTATACCGAAATGACCCGAACTCGGACCGATCCGAAAACCGAATAGATACCCGAAATATCCGAAATATAATTATATACCTAAAAATATTACTTATAGTTAAACTCGAATAACTAAAATATTTAAAATTATAATTATAAATCAAATATATTAGGTAATTTTAGACTAAAATAATCAAAATATCGAAAAAACTTTAGTTATATTTGTTAAAATAGATTTTTTTGGAAAAATTCAACCAAATAACTGAAATATATAAAATATTTGAGTTTCTTTAAAAAAATATTTAAATAAATTTTGAGTGATTCATATACTCGGAACCGACTCGAACCCGGATGGAACCAAACCAAAAAAAAATATCCGAATAGGTTCTAACTCAAAAAACCAAAAAACTCAAAATCCGAAAGAAGCCAACCGAACCCGAATGTCTAGGCCTAATGAAAAGAAAGGTTTTATATATATATTGTTCTACACTGAATTACTTCACACACCTTTTTAGCTTGGGAATCAAATGTGACCAATAATACTTTCCAATATCTATATATAAAAAGTCATGAATTGATACAATTATGGGGAAGTCATTTTTGCAAGAAAGTGAGCAACTTCGTTTGAACTTTTGCAATAGATAAGATATACAGTAGCTAGGAGGTAACAATTTCTTTTGAGACTAAAATTTCAAAAAAAAAAACAAAAATCCTAATTAGATTTCTAGACGGGAACTTTAGAAATCCAAGGTTGCTAATATTGTTGGATTCGAACCCTGAATTCCGCAAATATGTCATTAAATTAAATAAGGCCATAAGAAGAAACCAACAAGACTTTTTAACCTTTGGATCTAACCGCAAGTAACCAAATGTTACCTATACCTTGGAATTTGACCATAACTCTCTTTGAATGCAAGCTCACAGGTTGAACTCCTACGTAACATTGACAACTCAAACACCTGTCTCTTATACACATCTAGATGTGTATAAGAGACAGATTCCAAAGTTTCCAAGCTTGACGAGAGACATTCAGGAACATAACTTGGTTCACTCCAGCACGGCATTACACGTACAGTCCGAATTTGGTGGTACTATAATAAGACTCAAAAATAAAAAGCATAAAGTATTTAATTGGAACAAAAATTGGATGGTTATATGAAAAATCATTTAGTGTTAAGAAAATAAATGTTGTTACTGTACCTGTTCTAGTTTGAGAAATCTTAGTTTAGGCGAATCTTTGAGAAGACGCATAAGTAAACTGAACCATTCTATTTGGCACGTACATAGCTCCAACCTTACAAGCTGGCTATATTTCCTTCCTTCGTGATATGCTTCCTATATATAACATGTAAAGTAAAAAAAATGATAGATTCAATATATATATATATATATATATATACGAAGAAAGATCATAGAGCAATAAGAAGCAAAAAAAAAAACAAATTACCATGGAAGTGGATAAACATAAATAAAGTTGTTCGACTGAAGCCATACGTCCTAGAAGCTTCTTAGTGCAACTATAGTCGACGTCAAGGCTTGCCTTGGCAATCTTATGCATTTTCTTGTCAATGGAACAAAACCCACTTGAGTAATCAAGAATGACCAATGTTTTCAAAGAAGGAGCCTCTATCACAAACCCATGTGCATCGTCTTTAGCTTTGTATGGTGATGTTTCTAACCATAGATATTCTAAAGAAGGCACACTAATTACGAAGATCATCATGGTGTCATGCTCACGTCGCTCAACTTCCAAGTCTTGAAGAACAGGACAACCGGATAAAATCCTGTTGGCAAATTCACCACATGGATATATGATGGATCTAAGACTCAGTTTCTTGAGAGATGGGAAAGAGAGTGGAGAATTATTAACATCCAGAAGAACCACGTTGCTTAGTCTCAATGTCGCAAGCGTCGTAATTCCAAAGGAGGGCCTCGGAAGAAAGACTAGAGTTTTAGTAAAAGAAGGTGAATAATGATCAGTTTCGATGATCACCTCGCGCAAACAGCGTTTCAGAGCACATGCTCCAATATTTAGAAAAGCACCAATATTTTGACTGACTTTGAAACGCAGACTTTCTAGAACCGGAGCTTCGTGTAACGGCAAAAGACTGTTAATAAACTGAAAACAGCTCCAGTCGTTATAATCGTATTCAAGTTTTGGCGCAAACATCCAAAGAAACTTCCATCGTTTTGACAAAACCATTGTAGATACGACATCTTTCGCTGGCAGTAACGACAGTATTGTCAAGATCAGCTCATCAGGCAACTCACTTATCTTATCCATTCAATCTAATTATTGCAACAGACTTCGCTGTCCCTGTCCACACCTGAAACCAACAGCAACAACAAAAAAATTAGCTATAGATTCTTAAACAGATGTGCCTGAAATCAGAGAGAAGATTACAAAAAAAAAAAAAAAATAGTAGCTTCGGATTCTTACACAGATGTTTGAGTACTCCAAATAGTGATCACATATATTTTTTTCTCAATTTATTACTTTGAAATCCAAAAACCAGACGAAAGCCCTTTCAGTAAGGAAAATACCTAAAACATTGGTTACTTGTGCGAAAAGAATTAATACTCAGTTTCAGCCACCGTTTTACGAACCCTAGACCGTGAGATAAAGTTATATATGGAGGACGACGGAAAAGGAGTCTTTTTTAGCTCACAGTTTATTATTTACTTTTTCCAGATGCACATTTTTTTTCTTTTTTTAATTGAAGGCAAAACTTATCCAAGATTCAAACTTATCCAAGGGTATTAGTTGTGATATTATAGTTTAGTAAATAGATTATCTGTATATGTCTATGATAAATTAATCCAGTTTGGCCATTGGACAGTGGTAGAAAGTTTTTATATTGCATCGTTAAATCAAAACTGAACATTTTTCTCTTCACAGTTCTCATCAGTATAAATAGCTTAGGATTTAATACTGAAGACAGGTTATAATGGGTTATTTCAACAATTTTCAACTTCAGAATCAAATGTGACACACAATACTTCTCCACAATCCAAAAGTAACGATCTATTCTGAAATTAGTTTTAAACATCAAGATATCCAAAACAGGGAACTTTAGAAGAAGAGAAACCATGATCCCGATCCTAAACTTAAGGAACAAACCAAGATTGACACTTGAAGTTAAGTCTTTTCACCGTGAGACAGGATTGTAACTCCCACAGAACACAAGCTGGCAGATTGATGATCTCCTTGGTGAGTTTGATAACTCCCTGAGCAACTTAATTTTCTCTATAGGATCTGTTGATTTGGGGTAGAAAGTTGCAAATTTTAAACGACGAGAGCTTCTCAAGATGAATGTTGTGAGCTCTTTCTCTGCTCCTCTTCCTTCGTAATGCCTCCAGCTAAAATATTCAAGACTAGACAATAGACATTCAGGAACATGACTCGGTTTGTTCCAGCACGGGATCGGATGTTCAGTTCTAATGCTGTGGTTAGACTGAAAAGGGAAGAGAAGCATAGTCGAGTTAGAAACATCAAACAGGAAAAATAAAATTAAATGGGTCAAAGATTGAATCTTTGCAGCATTTTGAGGGTTTTGAGTACTATGTACCTGTTCAAGCACAATAAACCGTAGTTTAGGGGAAGCTTTGAGTAGACGCATAAGTAGATTCAACCACTCGGGGTCGCAAGTACATAGTTTCAACTGTTCAAGCTGGCTAAATATTGTTCCATCGAAAGATGCAGCCTACATAAGATATATAGGATTGATGTAAACTAACAATTTGTTTTGGATCCAGTTTATTTTCAACAGAAAAGTAGAAGGGCATAAAACCTTTATAAAAAAATGTTTTGAGTGAAGAACGCATTACCATTGAAGTCACTAGACATAATGAAAGCTGCACGAGTGAAGCAAGAGAACCAAGAAGCTGCTGAGGATGGCTATAGGTCACATCAAGATGGGCTTCCGCAATCTTAGGCATACTATTCTCGATGACACAAAACCCATCTGTATAATCAACAATGTCCAAGAACTCCAAAGAAGGAGCATCGATCACTAACCCCTGATGGTTCTCTTTTTCCGAAGATCTACGCACGGTTAAAGCCCTTAGAGAAGCCACTCTAACTACCAAAACGGCCACATTGTCACCGCGGCATTGTACCACAAACAAGTCTTCAAGAACAGGACAACTGGATAAAAGCTTGCGGACAAACTCATCACCTGGGTACTTCACTGATACAAGGCTCAGAGTTTTGAGGGATGGGAAAGAAACCGGCGAAGACGCACCCGCAAGAACCGCGTTCTTTAGTTTTAGAGTCACAAGCATTCTACAGCCTGTATACAAGCTCCTTGGAAATATGGCTGGAGTTTCAGCGCAAGTATCATCAACCTCGATATTCAGCTCACGCAGTACACAGCGATTAATAGCGGGTTTAACACACACTCCAACATCTATAGCACCAGAGTTTTGACCAAGTTTTAAAGAGAAGCTTTCTAGAACCGGGGCCTCGTGCAACAGCAAAGAACTGTAAACAAACCGCAAGAACCTCACGTCGTCCTCGCAATCTCGATACATGTTATGATCATAATCAAGCCTTGGCACCATCGTCCAGAGAAACTGCCATCGTTTTGACAAAACCATGGTGGCCACAGCTTTCTCTTTAGGCATTAACGACAGTATCTTCAAGAGAAGCTCATCAGGCAACTCACTTATCCTACCCATTATAAATCAAACTGAGGTTTTTTTTGCTGTCAATTCAAAAAGAAAGTAAGACGAAAATGATTAGAAGAAAATCTCGAAAGTAAGAAAATACCCTGAATCCCCTTAAAATCACAAGCTATCAACTTCCCACAAACTTCTCTATCCACACCAGACAGTCACGAAATCATTAGAAATTAGGTTTAGCTATCATTTCTCGACCCTGAGTAAACAGAGAAAACAAACAAATACATCTAAAGCTGATCAGTGTATCCCTTCCCAAAACTCAGAAGATTATTTCAGGTACCATGCGAATAATAAGCTACAGGAAACCAAACAAAATCATAGCGCGAAAACAGAAACACACCACCATAGAAAATTAGAAATCGATGCGAAACAACACTAGGAGCAGTCGATTCGTACGCAGATGTTTATTTGCAAACAGTGATCGGTGGGTTTTGTGAACCTACTATTTTCAGATCCAAACAAAAATCATAAGAAAAATCATAAGAAAATTCGCAAGGAAAGTTAGAATACCTTAAGACCTTCGTTATTTCTCCTTCATCAAAGCGAAGAATCCGATACTCAATTTCAGTCACCGATTACTCTTATCAAAGGCGAATCCTTAACCCTGAAACGGTTTCCTCTCTCGATTACGATGGACGATATGCCTTCCCGCTATTTTAAAACAAAATAAAAATAAATTATTTTCATTAGGGGGTGGGCACTTCGGTTTTTGGGTTGGTTCTGGTTCGGTTTTTTCGGTTTTTCGGTTTATAGGTTTTATAAAAATTGAAACCATATAAAAACCATATATATTTCGGTTTGGTATGGTTCGGTTTTTTTCGGTTTTTAATTTTTCGGTTTTACAAAAACAAAAACCATATATAACTTGGTTCGCTTTGGTATGGTTCGATTTCGAAAAATAGTTTTGTCCCGTCGGCTAGAGCTTGAAGAATTCCCAACGGGCCGGCGTATTCAGGTCCAATACGTTGTTTTCTCCTTCGAATGAAATTTAATGGGATCCGCAGAGACCATGTCTTCATCCATAGGATTCCAAGTACCTAAACAATCGAAAGCTCAATTCTCTATGAACTAGTCATTTTCAAATAATGTCCACTAGTTTCTGTTTGCGATTTTATTTAATATTTAATAAGCAGGTATGGATTCTGGGAAAGGATCCCCAGAGTTTTGCAAACGTATAGCATTCCCACACGCTTGGCGCCAATGAGTTTTTGATATAATTTAAAAGTCAACGCTGAGTTATATCCCTTCCCCCATCAAGAAATTTTTTATCCACACCGAATACATAATGAGATTCCTGATCCAATCAAAAAATATTTATTTATGATTCTTTTTTCCCGCTTTCTTTTCTACAACCTAATACTTTACTTTCCTTGTACGAGCACGCAGATCCCAAAAACGCATTGTTTCTCCTCTCCTGGATGGGGAACGACCCCTTTGATGGATGTTGCAATGGCGTTATTTGCAAGAATTCTTGGAATTCCTTGGGGATTCTTGATTGGTGCTGAGCTAATCAGACAATACTATTCTATTTCCTATGCTTGTATTGCTTTTATTTACTTTGTTTATTGAAAATGCAACATTTTCAGTTAGTATAGCTTTGTTTGAAATATTTATAGCATAATGTTTATATAAGCCTTTTTATTCATCTTTATTAAATTTAACCTTACTGAATTCATTTCAAAAATGGAGTTCTAAAAGAATTAGGTGGGAAAAACTAATAAATTTTGTATATAATTGGTCATATAATCGTGGTTACATAGATGCTTTTTTAAAAACATTTTTGACAAGTGGATCTTTTTATTGGGTAACTACGCCCTCGTGCCCGAGGTTTTAATTTTTTCACAGTATTTCCTTGGTTCACTTCAGCTTTACTGATGACTAAATTGGTTTCTTTGAAACCCTTATTGTGACTAGCATTTGCTGCTGCAGAATAAACCAATTTAAAAAAACGAAAACCAAGATTTGCTTTATCTGGTATTAAACGCGAATTACAAGCAAATAAAACACCTTTCAACAGTATCAAGTTTCGGATTTTTCGAAATTATACTATACGGAAAACTTTGATTCAAACAATAAATAGAAATAGTAATAAATTAATAATAGATATGAGTGAAACAAAACAATAAGTTCAAAGAATAGAATCCAAATCATAAAAAATAAATATAAATCATCAATAAAACCAAATCTATAAAAGCCAAAAACTAAAATAAAAAAAACACAAGTCTTAGGGTTTACAACTTTTTATTATTTATATGTTTATATTTTTGTAAATATTATATTTTAAATTTATGAGTTAAGATTTAGTAAATTATAAAGATAATTAAACCAATAATAAAATTTGAACATAAACTAAACTAAAGATATAAGAAAATATTCCGAAACCAAAAAAACCATTCGGTTTGACGGTTTTTAACCAAACCAAACCTAAAACGAAACATTTTAAAAATTGATAACCAAATAGTTTTTTAGATTTAACCATAACCAAACCATATCACTTTTTTCGGTTTGGTATGGTTTGATTTTTTCGGTTACGGTTTTTTTGCCCAGCCCTAATTTTCATTACATTGGGATACTAAAGTGCGCCTTTTTTTGTTGAAGTACTAAAGTGTGCCTTTTTTTGTTAAGTACTAAAGTGCGCCTTTTCAAATCACACACGTGCATTACGTGCCCAAAAATCTTAATTTCTTTGTTTTTTTTTAATCTCATTGGGAAATTATAGTCAATAACCATTAAAAAAAACAACCACTTTTAGAGCAACCTTATCAGTGATACTTTTATTAGTGTTTTAAAAGTTAATTAATATAAATAAAATAAAATATATGGGACATGTGTTGCTTTTTAACAAATAAAAAAAAACAAATATTTTACATTTCCAATAAGAAGATAACACGTAAGGTGTCTTCAAGTGTTTTATGTCTCTACTATTTTTTTTATAATATTTTTTAATCTAAAGATACCCAAAAAGCTGTGCGATGGAGGTGGTCTAAAATCTAACCAATTTCTCTTTCTACTTCTCTCTCTATCTCTCACTAACAATTTGGTTTTAGTTTCTTAATTTTTTTGTTTTATGGTTATTCAACAAATTGACCCCATTTTAAAACAAATTTTCAATTTTTTTAATCGCACTTTTTGTTTCTTATGTAAAATTTAAAGTTTGAATTTGAAAAAGTGACATATTTAAAAATACAATTAAATAATATTGCATTGAATTTAATTAACAAACTGATCCCTATTTTTTGTGATCGCAATTACCAAAATAATATTAAAGTTTTATCCCAAAACAAATATTTAGCAAAAAAAATTAATAATAGTATATTCAAATCCTTATACATTTGGTATATATATATATATATATATATATATTTTGAAAGAGGTCATTTGGTAATTTTTAAACCAACCAAATACCCAATAAAGTGATAAACTAAGCAATCGAACAAACCGAACACCATAAGTGTACGGTTAAAACGCAAAACGATAAGGAGACTCATCCTATGTATCATTCTTTCTTCTGAGTATATGCAGGAATAATTAGAAATTCAAAGAGCTCTCTAAACATAAGCTTTCAACAAATCTAAAGATTATATATAAAACCAAAAAAAAAAACCATATCTAAAGATTCAGATAAACTCTCGGACTCACCAACTTTTAATCAAATATAAGATGACAAGTACGTGAACACCTTGACAGAAATGTCAATTCCTTGATCATCTCAAGTTTCTTCTTGTCAGTTTTAGTGGATTCAGGGCTTATAATTACATTCCCTAAACAGTTTGCATTTCTTAAAATGAATGCCACCATTTCTTTCTCTTCTTCGGTTCCTTCATATTCTACCCATTCAAGAGTTTCAAGGCTCGATTGTAAAGAAACCAACACCGATAGTGCTTAGCACTAGCCCAAGATCGTAATACCCGAGAGATCCGAAAAGAAATAAAAGACTCTTTAAGTATGAAAAAATATATGGAAGAACACTTAAAGAGACTTATGAAAACACTCTTTATTAACTTGTTCAACTTCTTGTGTTTGTTGTTGTTATGTTTTCAAATGAGGGGGTGAGGAGGTATTTATAGCCTCTCAAAACTATCTTACAAAGTTCTAGACTCTTCTTTTATAACCTCCTTACTTCCTAGATTTTTTCTAATTCTCTAGAGTTTTCTACACAAATCTTAAATTAATTAACTAATAGAATTCTCTAGAAACATTTAGAGAAGATGAATATTTTAATGATGTTTCTAAAGAATTCTAGAACTTGTACTCAACTTTGGGTTTAATAATTTTATCATCAAACCCAAAATTAAGCTTAACTCAAAATCAAGTTTAATTTCAATACTCCCCCTTAAACTTGATTTTGTCCATCATCCCGAGCTTCGAGCGAAGTAACTCGAATTGCCCTTTTGGTAATGACTTGGTGAAGATATCTGCAACGTTATCCTCGCTTCGAACTTCCAAAGCTTCAATTGTTCCATCAAGCACCTTCTCCCTTATGAAATGATGCTCTAACTCAATATGTTTTGTCCTTTCATGGAACACCGGATTATTAGCCAGCTTGATAGCACTTTGATTATCTCCATAGATTGCAACTGCCTTGTTGATTGGCTCAAACAAATCTTCAAGGAGCCTCCGAAGCCATATACACTCTTGAGCTGCGAGTGTCGAAGCTTTATACTCCGCTTCAGTGGTAGATAGTGACACCGTTGCTTGCTTCTTGCTACACCATGAAACACTTGTGTCCCCGCATAAGAACACATAGCCTGAGGTTGATTTTCGATCATCTAGATCTCCACCAAAGTCAGCATCCGTAAAGCCATAGAGAGAGACCTTGGCATTATACTTGTACACCAGACCCATGCCAAAAGTTGTCTTCACGTACTTCAATATTTTCTTTGCCGCTTCTAGATGCGGCTTCCTTGGTGCCTGCATAAACCGACTTACAAGACCTACCGCGAAGGCAATGTCCGGTCTTGTAATGGTTAAGTATAGAAGACTTCCTACAAGAGAGCGATAAGGCCGAGGATCAGGAAGTAAGGACCCTTCATCGCGCTTGAGCTTTATGTTAACATCCATCGGAGTAGAACATGACTTTCCTTCATGTACCCCGAACTTATCAACAATTCTTCTTGCATAGCTTTATTGGCCGATGAATATTCCATCCTTTACCCTTTCTACCTCCAAACCAAGAAAGTTGTTTAGCTCACCCAACTTCTTCATCTCAAACCTTATCGACATATCCTCTTGTAAACGAGCAATTTCGGCATCATCATTCCCTGTAATTATCATATCATCCACATAAAGAAAAACAACCACGTGAACTCCTCCATTCTTCTTAAAGAATAGACTCGGATCAGAATTTGATGCCACATAACCGCAGAACTGAAGAAACTGAGCAAGATTTCCATACCAGGCTCGTGGAGCTTGCTTTAACCCGTACAAAGCCTTCTTTAGCTTGCACACATAATCAGGATGCTCTCGTGATATAAAACCAAGTGGTTGCTCCATAAATATTTCCTTATCAAGCTCTCCGTATAGAAATGCATTCTTCACATCTAATTGCCATAACTTCCAATCAAAACTTGCAGCTAAAGATAAGAGAGTGCGTACCGTTGTCATCTTAGCTACAGGGCTGAAAGTCTCTTCATAATCTTCTCCATACTTCTGAGAGAACCCCCGAGCAACCAACCTTGCCTTGAATCTATCAACGCTTCCATCAGTTTTGCGCTTGATCCGATACACCCATTTACAAGAAACGGGTTGGACATCCTTGGGTTTTGGAACTAAATCCCAAGTTTCATTTCTTCATGAGAGCATTCATCTCATCCTTCATTGCGGTCTCCCACTCATCAACGTCTTTTGCTTCATCATAAGATGATGGCTCATCTTCATCTAATGGAGCTGCAAAGTAGCATGAGTAGGTAGTGACAAACCTTTCATCTCTGAACCGAGCAGGTTTTACAATGTTCCTTTTAGGCCTTTGACTAGCCATGGAACCATGATCTTCATCCTCATTCTCTTCTTGATTAGTGCTCCCCCTTTCACCTTGATTTTCCATTTCAGGACTTCCGCTCTCAATTGGAATTTTAAGAGATGGTTCAACAATCTTGGAGGAACTCCCACCTTCTTGTTCAACGAAGACTTGAGGTGGACCGTAGAATGAGGAAACTTCATCAAAAACAACATCTCTAGACACAACATACCTGTGCGTCTCTGGATCCATACACCTCCAACCTTTTCTTCGTTCATCATATCCAACGAAGATGCACTTCTTCGCCTTTGCCTCCAACTTTGTTCTTTGAGAATCGAACACATGGACATAACAAACTGATCCAAATATCCTGAGATGGTTCACTGATGACTTTGTAAAGAAACCAACACCGATAGTGCTTAGCACTAGCCCAAGATCGTAATACCCGAGAGACCCGAAAAGAAATAAAAGACTCTTTAAGTATGAAGAAATATATGGAAGAACACTTAGAAAGACTTATGAAAACACTCTTTATTAACTTGTTCAACTTCTTGTGTTTGTTGTTGTTATGTTTTCAAATGAGGGGGTGAGGAGGTATTTATAGCCTCCCAAAACTATCTTACAAAGTTCTAGACTCTTCTTTTATAACCTCCTTACTTCCTAGATTTTTTCTAATTCTCTAGAGTTTTCTACACAAATCTTAAATTAATTAACTAATAGAATTCTCTAGAAACATTTAGAGAAGATGAATATTTTAATGATGTTTCTAAAGAATTCTAGAACTTGTACTCAACTTTGGGTTTAATAATTTTATCATCAAACCCAAAATTAAGCTTAACTCAAAATCAAGTTTAATTTCAATACTCCCCCTTAAACTTGATTTTGTCCATCATCCCGAGCTTCGAGCGAAGTAACTCGAATTGCCCTTTTGGTAATGACTTGGTGAAGATATCTGCAACGTTATCCTCGCTTCGAACTTCCAAAGCTTCAATTGTTCCATCAAGCACCTTCTCCCTTATGAAATGATGCTCTAACTCAATATGCTTTGTCCTTGCATGGAACACCGGATTATTAGCCAGCTTGATAGCACTTTGATTATCTCCATAGATTGCAACTGCCTTGTTGATTGGCTCAAACAAATCTTCAAGGAGCCTCCGAAGCCATATACACTCTTGAGCTGCGAGTGTCGAAGCTTTATACTCCGCTTCAGTGGTAGATAGTGACACCGTTGCTTGCTTCTTGCTGCACCATGAAACACTTGTGTCCCCGCATAAGAACACATAGCCTGAGGTTGATTTTCGATCATCTAGATCTCCACCAAAGTCAGCATCCGTAAAGCCATATAGAGAGACCTTGGCATTATACTTGTACACCAGACCCATGCCAAGAGTTGTCTTCACGTACTTCAATATTTTCTTTGCCGCTTCTAGATGCGGCTTCCTTGGTGCCTGCATAAACCGACTTACAAGACCTACCGCGAAAGCAATGTCCGGTCTTGTAATGGTTAAGTAAAGAAGACTTCCTACAAGAGAGCGATAAGGCCGAGGATCAGCTAGTAAGGACCCTTCATCGCGCTTAAGCTTTATGTTGACATCCATCGGAGTAGAACGTGTCTTTCCTTCATGTACCCCGAACTTCTCAACAATCCTTTTTGCATAGCTTTGTTGGCCGATGAATATTCCGTCCTTTACCCTTTCCACCTCTAAACCGAGAAAGTTGTTGAGTTCACCCAACTTCTTCATCTCAAACCTTATCGACATATCCTCTTGTAGACGAGCAATTTCTGCATCATCATTTCCGGTAATGATCATATCATCCACGTAAAGAAGAACAACCACGTGGACTCCTCTATTCTTCTTAAAGAATAGACTCGGATCAGAATTTGATGCCACATAACCGCAGAACTGAAGAAACTGAGCAAGCTTTCCATACCAGGCTCGTGGAGCTTGTTTTAACCCATACAAAGCCTTCTTTAGCTTGCACACATAATCAGGATGCTCTTGTGATACGAAACCAAGTGGTTGCTCCATAAAGATTTCCTTATCAAGCTCTCCGTATAGAAACGCATTCTTCACATCTAATTGCCATAACTTCCAATCAAAACTTGCAGCTAAAGATAAGAGAGTGCGTACCGTTGTCATCTTAGCTACAGGACTGAAAGTCTCTTCATAATCTTCTCCATACTTCTGGGAGAACCCCCGAGCAACCAACCTTGCCTTGAATCTATCAACGCTTCCATCTGTTTTGCGCTTGATCCGATACACCCATTTACAAGAAACGGGTTGAACATCCTTGGGTTTCGGAACCAAATCCCAAGTTTCATTCTTCATGAGAGCATTCATCTCCTCCTTCATTGCGGTTTCCCACTCATCAACGTCTTTTGCTTCATCATAAGATGATGGCTCATCTTCATCTAATGGAGCTGCAAAGTAGCATGAGTAGGTAGTGACAAACCTTTCATCTCTGAACCGAGCAGGTTTTACGATGTTCCTTTTAGGCCTTTGAGTAGCCATGGAACCATGATCTTCCTCCTCATCCTCTTCTTGACTAGTGCTCCCCCTTTCACCTTGCTTCTCCATTTCAGGACTTCCGCTCTCACTTGGAATTTTAAGAGCTGGTTCAGCAGTCTTGGAGGAACTCCCACCTTCTTGCTCAACTAAGATTTGAGGTGGCCCATAGAATGAGGAAACTTCATCAAAAACAACATCTCTAGACACAACGTACCTGTGTGTCTCTGGATCCATACACCTCCAACCTTTTCTCCGTTCATCGTACCCAACGAAGATGCACTTCTTCGCCTTTGCCTCCAACTTTGTTCGTTGAGAATCGAACACATGGACGTAGCAGACTGATCCAAATATCCTGAGATGTTTCACTGATGGCTTCTTCCCGTGAACCATCTCATAAGGAGACTTCATATTATTTGGACTAAGTGGCATCCGATTAATGACATACGCTGCACATCTCATACCTTCCGCCCATAAGGCCTTAGGTAAATCCTTTCCATATAGCCAGCTTCTGCATGTCTCTGTTAGATGCCTGATCTTCCTTTCTGCTACTCCATTTTGTTGAGGTGTATACGCACAAGTAAACTCTCTCTTTATTCCATGCCTTTGGCAAAAAGAGAGAAACTCCTTGGACATGAACTCCCCTCCATTGTCCGTCCTTAAGGTCTTGATTTTCCGACCTAACTCCCCTTCCACGGTAACCTTGAATTCTTGAAACTTGGAGAATACTTCTGATTTTTCCTTCACAAAGTATACCCAAGTGTACCGTGAGAAGTCATCAACAAACAGCAACATGTAGCGAAACCCGGAATACGAGGGTGTTCTTGTTGGACCCATTAAATCACTATGGATCCTCTCCAACGGAGCTTTGCATCGTGAAATAGAGTTATCAAATGGAAGTCTATGTGATTTTCCATATTGACAACCTTCACAAATTACTCCTTCATCTTGAATCTTCAACTTCGGGAGCCCGTTAACCAAATCCTTATTCATCATAACCTTCATCTTAGTCATATTTATATGACCGAGCCTAGCATGCCATATAGTGGCATTATCATTCGTGCTCATCTTCTCCACATAAGAGTTGGAAGCAGATAATACGTATAGGTCCTTAACCCGCGATCCGGTGTGAACCACATCCGCTTTTAACTCTTTAATATTTTTCAAGAATTTAACGTCTCTTGGGCCAAATAAAACGTAGTTACCTGAGTCTACCGCATTCACCACGGAGAGAAGATTCTTCCTTACTCCAGGAACATGGTATACGTTCTTGAGAGTGATAGGGTTTCCATCATCTCCTTCAATGACAACACTCCCTTCCTTCTCCACGCGGTGGATTGAATTATCCGCAGTAATGATGGCTTCTTTTCCGTCATGACGTTGAAGACTAGAAAATAACTTCTCATTTCCGGTAATATGATGACTACAACCCGAGTCCACAATCCAATCATTTCCAAGATTTTTAGTTGTGGATGTACCTGAAGATGCAGCCTCCACCGTGAAACATGTCCCCCATTCTTCGTCTTCATTATGACCTTTTGATTCCGCCATATTTGTTTCCTTCAACTTGACTCTACAATCCTTTTTGAAATGCCCAAGTTTTCCACACCGGTAGCACTTGAACCGCTTCTTATCTCCCGTAGAAGATCCTTCACGTTCATCATTATTCTTGGCACCAACATACTTGGATTTGGCTTTGAAGCCTTGTTGCCTCCGAGCTACAAAAGCGCTCCCTGAATCATCATTGATTTTAACTCCCGCCATTTGCTTGGCTAATGATTCTTGTGAAGCTAGCAGGTTCTCGAACTCCTCCAAGGAAGGTTGTGTAGCCCATCCTTGAACCGAAGTCACAAACGGTGTATACTCGGGTCGTAGACCTCGAATAATGGACCGCTTCAACCGTGCTTCCGAAATCGATTCCTCCGGATTTAGAGTATTAATCTCAGAGCAAAGATTTTTTACCTTGATGAAAAACTCTGAGATTGAAGACTCCCCCTGCTTCGCATTTGCCAGCTCATTCTCTAACAGTTGTAGCCGAGCTTCATTCTTCTTGTTGAACAACTGATCCAACGCCAACCAAATAGAACTAGCGGATATACACCTTGAGACATGCTCAAATATTCCCGAGGATATCGACCTCTTCAAAGCAAACTCCGCCTTGGCATTCTTTCGGATCCACTCCTTTGTCGCTTCCGCTGTTGCAGCAGCTCCCCTTGGTGGTGCTGTGCTGCTACCGCCGACGACATCCCATAAGTCCTCACTCACTAAGTATGACTCCATACATGACTTCCATAACCGGTAATTAGATTGGTTTAAGATCTCCATTCCCAATCCAACAACACGACCCATTGACTCCATACTTAGAGTAAACCCGAGTTCTCTTTAAACCCCGATCTTGAAAAGAACCAGATCAGAATGGCTCTGATACCATGTAAAGAAACCAACACCGATAGTGCTTAGCACTAGCCCAAGATCGTAATACCCGAGAGACCCGAAAAGAAATAAAAGACTCTTTAAGTATGAAGAAATATATGGAAGAACACTTAGAGAGACTTATGAAAACACTCTTTATTAACTTGTTCAACTTCTTGTGTTTTTTGTTGTTATTTTTACAAATGAGGGGGTGAGGAGGTATTTATAGCCTCCCAAAACTATCTTACAAAGTTCTAGACTCTTCTTTTACAACCTCCATATTTCCTAGATTTTTTTCTAATTCTCTAGAGTTTTCTACACAAATCTTAAATTAATTAACTAATAGAATTCTCTAGAAACATTTAGAGAAGATGAATATTTTAATGATGTTTCTAAAGAATTCTAGAACTTGTACTCAACTTTGGGTTTAATAATTTTATCATCAAACCCAAAATTAAGCTTAACTCAAAATCAAGTTTAATTTCAATATCGATAACAGACTCTTAGGAACTGAGCTCGGTTCACTCCAGCGCGGGGGCGGAGCATAAAAAAAATTGTGGTCATGGTTCTGAGATAAATTGACGGCACAGAGATACAGTGCATTAGAGATATACATAGTCATATATACTTTAACACTAATCAAGTAAACTGAATAATTTGGAGCGAACCTTTTCGAGTTTGAGAGATTATAAATTAGGTGAAACTCTTAGCATACGCATAAGTAGATCCAACCACTCTGTCTCACATGTGCATACCTCTAAATATACAAGACGGTGGAAGACAGTACTAGCAGGATACAAATGCTGCATAAACACATAGAATAATTAGGAGTTAGTGGCAACAGATTTGGTCACAAGAGAAGCCAATATTCGTGACTGATTCCAGAAAGAAAAGCAAGAATGCATGCGGTAACCTTTGAGGTTGATAAACATAGATGGAGACGCTTGACTGAGGTAATATAACCAAGAATCTTCACAAGATGCCGATAATTAACGTAAAGAATTGTCTCAACAATGGTAGGCATCTTATTCTCAATGACGCAATGCCCACTCGAATAATCCTGAATCTCCAAGTATTCTAAAGAAGGAGCATCTATCACATACCTCTCTTCATATATCTCTCTCTCTCCTGATTTACTCAAGACTAAACTCTTTAGGGAAGGCACTCTAACGTTGAAAACAGTCACGTTGTCATTTAGACATTGTTTCACATCCAGATCTTCAAGAACGTGACAACGGGATAAAAGTCTGTCGACGAATTTCTCATTTGGGTACTCCACGGATACAAGGCTCAAAGTTTTGAGGGATGGGAAAGAAATTGAGGAAGAATCAAAATCAACAAGAACCGCAGTGTTTAGTTTCAACGTCACAAGCTTTCCACACGCCGTGTACAAACTCCTTGGAAGGATGGCTGGAGCTGTACAAGAAGAACTGTCAATCTCGATAACCAGCTCACTCACATGGCGTCTAGCTACGGTTCTTGACCATACTCCAATATCCACATCACTAGACTTTTGACCAAGCTTGAAATGCAGAAGTTCTAGAACTGGAGCCTCGTGCAAAAGCAAGGATCTGTCTACAAACCGCGAAAAACTTTCATACTCAATATCTTGATAGGTATCGACGTCGTATACGAGCCTTGGCACATGCATCCATAGAAACTGCCACCGCTAGGACAAAACCATTGTGGCCACAACATCTCTCGCAGGCAGTAAAGACAATATTCTCAAGAGCAGCTCTTCAGGCAACTCACTTATCCAATCAATACGAGCCATTCCTTTCAAATCCAAAGCTAGGTTTTGATGTCTTGTCCCTAACAAGCTGGGATCCTAACAAATAGTTATAATAAGCAGCCGAGAGTAACAAAGAAAGCCCTAATAAACACGGCACCGGTGGAGATGTTTAGTAAGAGAAAGTAATCTAATGAATTATAATGAACTGATGATTCCTTTAAGATCAAACAAATTATTAAGACGAATCATCGAGAAGAAGATTGACAGAATCGAAAAACCTGTAAAACCTCCGGGACTTCTCGTTCAACAACAGTAGAGAAACCCTAAATCTGAATTATAAAGGGAAGGGTTTCTTTTATATGTATACGACTAATCAGGTGGTCTCTAGTGTCCTTCTCTCTCGTTTTTTAGAAAACAAATTATTTGACTTAAGAAATTTATCATTTTATATGTTTGTGATAATTAATGATAACTAATGACTTTGGTTAGCAAAACATGGCCTATTGAATAATTTGTTTTATTCTAGTTGTAAAATGATAAAAACATGGACTAAAAAAACATAAAAAAGTTATACTAGCTTATCTAAGATCCATACCAAACACGAACCAACACGATGTTACTTGGCATATCATACTGTAGCTTCAGGAGAATGCAAGCTGACAGGTCGGTGAACGCCTGGTGGACAATGTCAACTCCTTGACCATCTCAAGTTTCTTGTCAGAGTCAGAGGTATTAGAGGAAATCGTCACCTTCTTGAGACAGTTTCCACTTCTTAAGATAAACTTCACCACTTCTTCCTCTTCTTTTCTTCCTTCGTATTTTACCCATTCAAGAGTTTCAAGACTCGATGACAAACATTCAGGAACTGAGCTCGGTTCATTCCAGCACAGGCGCGGCTCTTCTTTTCGAAGGCAATGCCACTGATATAAACAGGATACTATACTGATTAAGTATTTGGATAATAACCTCATCAGATTAAGACATTGTGAATTGAATTGGAGTGAAATACATGTATATATATACCTGTTCTAGTATAAGAGATCGTAAATTAGAGGAATCATTGAGCACGAGCATAAGTAGATTCAACCATTCTGTCTCACATGTGCAAATCTCTAAATGTACTAGACTGCGGAAGACACTGCCAGCAGGATATGCATCCTGCGATGCAAAACAGAGTTGAGTGCACAGGAAATGTTAGTGACAACAAGTTTGCTCACAAGAACACCAACGATGGAATACATGAGAGCATGTGTAGCTAAGAAGATATTTACCTTTGAGTATGGTAAACACAAATTGAGACGCTTCACTGATGTTATAAAACTCAGAATCTCCCCGGGATGAGTGACGACAACATCTGCCTTGATAATGCTAGGCATATCATTCTCAATGACGAAAAACCCACCACTAGAATCAACAACGTCCAAGTACTCCAAACAAGGAGCATCTATCACAATCCCTTCATCTCCATATGCATCTCTGGGTGATGATTTTGAGAACGATGCACTCTTGAGAGAAGGGACTTTAACAGTGAAAACGGTCACATTGTCACCTTTACATTGCTCCACAGCCAAATCTTCAAGAACAGGACAACTTGATAAAAGCCTCTTGACAAATTCATCACGACCTTGGTACTTTACGGATACAAGGCTCAGTTTTTTGAGGGATGTGAAAATAGGCAAAGAAGCATCATACACAAGAGTCACACTCTCTAGTTTCAAGGCCACAAGCATTCCAGAGCATCTATATAAACTCCTTGGAATTTTGACTGGAGTCGTACTGGAAGAACAGTCGATCTCGATGCTCAGATCACGTACACGGCATTTAGCTGCAATTGTAATCCATATTCCAATTTCAAAAACACCAGATTCTCGAATGAGTTTGAAATGCAAAGTTTCTACTGGTGCCTCGTGGAGAATCAAAGACCTGTCCACAAAGCGGGAGAACTTTCCATACTCGATTTCTTGATAGCTATCGTCGTGAACGAGTTTCGGCACAAACTTCCAAAGAAACTGCCATCGTCTTGACAAAACCATTGTGGCCACAACATCTTTTGCAGTAGGCAGTTGTGACAGTATTCTCAAGAGTAGCGCTTTAGGCAATTCGCTTATCAAATCCATAAGAGATATCTTAAGCTTTCAGCTTCAAGGCTAGAACCCGAAACGAAACCCTGAAAACATCAAAATTAAAAACAAGGGATGTGGAATTCTCAGGAACCAAACACACAGTCATGAGCAGTGACGCGGGGTCAAAGCAAAACCTTAGCGAGGTACAGTACAATCCACAAATACAAAGAGAAGAAGCACATGAAATGATTATTCATGAACTAACGCTTACAAAATACGAATGAAATGATTACAAAATATTTCATTGAAATCCAAACTAACCGGGCGCTAAAATGTTAGCAAGGAAAGATTATTCATGAACTAACTCTTACAAAAATCAAACAAGTACGACTGAGAATTTGAAAAAATTCACAGAGTAGGCAAATACCAATAATTCTCGTTCAATGGAGAAGAGAATTATTTGTTACTAACACCAGTTCCTCTCAAAATAGGAACCCTAAGTGATTTCAGCGGTGCAACTTCCAAAGATTTCATCAATCTATTCAGTTTCCATAGACAGAGAGAACCAATCAATGACTCCCTTAAATGTGGAAAATTATAAACCCTAATTTCCCGCTTCCCACGCGCATATTACTCGCGTTGGTATTACGGGCCAGAATATTATCCCAAATTTCTCGGTTTGGAGAATCCGAGCGTGAGGTAGCTCAAATATTTTAGGATTTTGAATTTAAAAAAATATTCATTCTTGTACAATTATTTTTGTCAGTTAATATGTTCTCATTGATTCTATTTGAATAATTATTTTTACTTTATGGAAAGGTAAATGCAGCAAATTGGGTTAAGAAAGTGATTTGTGTTTCTTTCTCGACGCATTCGACCATTGGGAACAAAAGAAAACGGAACAGAAAATCATCTGTGTTTTTGACTTTTAACTGCATTGTCGATTCTAACCCAAGTTACCAACTTTAAAATCTAACTTTCACCTTCTATTTACTTCTTTGTCAAATTTCTGAACCAAGATTCAATCAAACCAATAACAAACCAAAAGAGGCTAAACCGGAAATCAGTAGTGTCAGTTGAAACTTTGAACTTAAACTGGAAATCAGTAGTTTCAACGGAAATCAGTAGTTTCAGTTGAATATTGATATGTGTTTCAAGAAAGATTTGGCATTGAATAAAAAAAACAAACATAAAAAGTCATAATTGCTTATCTAAGATTCAGACCAAACACGATGTTACTTGATGTCTGACTGTAGCTTCAGTCGAAGGAAAGCTGACAGGTAGGTGAACGCCTAAACGACAACGATAACTGCTTGAGCATCTCAAGTTTCTTGTCAGAGTCGGAGGGTTTAGAGGAAATCGTCACCTTCTTCAAACAGCTTCCGCTTCTCAAGATAAATTTCGCCACTTCTTCCTCTTCTTTAGTTCCTTCGTATTTGACCCATTCAAGAGTTTCAAGACTCGATAACAAACATTCAGGAACTGAGCTCGGTTCATTCCAGCACGGGCGCGGCTCTTCCTTTCGAAGGCTATTCTCTGAGAGAATCAATGACGACTCATTTCCCCTAAAGGCCTTTCGGCTTCTCATAGAGAAAATAACATATTCAAAAATGGTGAAAAAGCTATTAATTCGTTCCCACGCGCATACTTGCGTTGGTAATTACGCGCCATGATTATAAGCCCAATTTTCACGATTTGGAGAATCCGAGCGTGCGAGGAAGGAAGCTCATACAGATATCTTTAGGATTTTGAATTTCATCTTCTTAAACTATGTGTTTTTATATACTAATAAAAAATTAAAAACTGATAATTCATTTTTATTTTCTGGAAAACGTAAGTGCAAATCGAGTTAAGAATAGTGGTGGGTTTTGTACAAGTAAAGAGCACACTGTTTAACCACAAGTCTTACTCAACAGACAAAAATGGAGCAGAGACCATAAAATGATATACTGTAGCCAAATTATAGAAGATAAGTTTATGGTTCTCTCTTCTAAAGCGCAGAACATTAACAACCTCAAAGATCATAATATGTAAAAGAAAAGAAAACATGCAAAAGTACTTAGAGCTTCTAACATATCTAAGATTCAGATCAAACACCAACCAAAAAGATTTCCACCGGACTACTGAACATGTCTTACCCTCAAGGATGATAATAACTTCAGTCGAAGGTAAGACGACAGGCACCTGAACACCTTGGCAGAAATGACAACTCTTTCAGCATCTCAAGTTTCTTGACCGGATCCGTACATGTAGACCCATTCCAGAGTTTCAAGACTCGATGACACACATTCAGGAACTGAGCTCGGCTCATTCCAGCAGGGGCGCGGCATGTCATCCGGAAGGTCATGGCACTGAGGTATACGAGTACCACTATGTCATCATCATTGTTTTATTCTGTACTCGCAACATAACATGATCGAAGAAAACTGAATAATTTGGGTATATAAAAGACAGTACCTGTTCAAATTTGAGAACCTGTAGTTTAGGAGAATCTTTGAGCAGGCACATAAGTAGTTTTAACCACTTTCTCCCACATGTGCACAGCCTTAGATGCACAAGACGGTGAAAGACACTACCAGCAGGATAAGCATTCTGCATAATAAGTGCACAAAACAATATAATGCCAACAAATTGTATCTAAATCAAAAACCTACTCTTTGCAGCAATGTAGTGCCAATAGATTTGATCAAGTTGGTTCCAAAAGGAAAATCAGGAAGTGCAGAGTGGTAAAACGATATAAAGGACAGCATGTATAGTTAACAAGATATTACCTTTGTGGTTGATACACATAGATAGAGACGCTTGACTGAAGTCATAGACCCCAACAATTTCCAAAGAATGTGATAATTAATATCGATATTTGCATACACAATCTCAGGCATATTTTCCCTGATGTAACAACACACACACGCGTTATGATCAAGAATGTCAAAGCTCTCTAACAGAGGAGCGTCTACCACGAAGCCAGCAACTTTGTCTTCACCTATGTCTGTTGATTTACTCAAGGATAAAGTCTTTAGAGATGGCACTAGAACAGGGAAAATGACCAGATTGTCATCAGGACATCGTTCCACAACCAAGTCCTCAAGAACAGGACAATTGGATAGAAATTCGATGACAAATTCCTCACTCGGGTACTTGATGTACACAAGGCTCAAAATTTTCAGGGATGTGAAAGAAGCTGACAAAGAAGAAGAAGCATCCACAAGAATCATGTTACTTAGCTTCAAGGTCACAAGCACTCTACATCCCGCGCTATACAGGCTCCACGGAAGTGAGACCGGAGTTAAAATGGAAGGACTATCGATCTCGATATCCAGCTCGCGCACACCGCGTTTAACAGCAGCTCTAACCCATACTCCAATATCGAGAGCTTTAGACCTCCAGTCAAGTTTTAAAGGCAGACTCTCTAGAACCGGAGCTTCGTGCAACAGCAAAGAACTGTAAACAACCCGCGAGAAGCTCCAGTATTCAACATCTCGATGCATAGCATGATCATACTCAAGTCTTGGCACCAACATCCATAGGAACTTCCATCGTTTAGACAAAACCATTGTGACTAGGACATCTTTAGCAGGGAGCAACGACAATATTCTCAAGAGCAGCTCCTCAGGCAAGTGACTAATCCTATCCCTATGAGCCATTCCCTTTCAAATCCGTAGCTTTCAACTCGAACCCAGAAACATAAAAGATGGATAAAACCTGGTTTCGATGGCCTTTCCAGATTCTGAAATTATTGAGCTGTTTTCGCTTCCGAGTCTCACTGGATTTTTCACAGGAAACAAACGAATAAGAGTCATTAAGCAGCCGTGAGAATCACAAATCACACGGGACGAATCAACCAAACCCTAACAATAACAGAAAGGGGATAAAAAGAGAACTCGAAGCTCACCGGACACTGCAGAATCGTCGCCGGAGATGTTTAGCATGAAAAGTAATCGAACGGATTGTTTATGAACCGATTCATTTCAGATCAAACAAACTAAACGAACAGTCAGAAATTTTTCACAAAATAGAGAAACCCCCCAAAATTAGATAGTACTCTTCGGATTGATAGCTAAGCTAAGAACACCAATTCGTCTTAAGAAAAAGAAACCCTAAATCCTGATTTCAGCGGCAAACCCCTAATGACTTTCCCGCTCTTTTGGAATTAAAGGAATTAATGTAAATTTTGAAAAAATATATATATTACATTTTACCATTTCTTTTACACTTTACATTTTACATTAAAATATAGTTTCCTGCATACAAAACATAATACTCCAAAATCTACAAAAAAATATATTACATTTTGTACTATTAAATTTTCCATCCAAAAATTTTCCATACAAAGGGAGTCAGGAACGCAATATTTCTGCAAGAATACATCAGACAAAAAAATGCTAGAGAATTGGAGCAAAGCACATAAGATAATAAAAGACAAAGAGACGTAGAGAAAGAACATGACAAATTAAAAGTGCTAAATTTGGAAAGAAAAACATAAGAAATCCTGATAGCTTATCTAAGTTTCAGATCAAACGCCCAAACAACAATATGTTGTTACTTGACCGAAACTTCAGTCGAATGTAAGATGGCAGGTAGGTGAACGCCTTGACAAAAATGGCAACTCCTTGATCATCTTAAGTTTCTTGTCGCCGTCAGTGGATTCAGAGGAAATGGTTACCTTCTTTAAACAGCATCCGTTTCTTAAGATGAATGCTACCACTTTTTTCTCTACTACTGTTCCTTCATAGTTCGCCCATTCGAAAGTTTTAAGAGTCTCTGACAGACATTCAGGAACTGAGCTCGGTTTATTCCAGCGTGGGCGCCAACGACAATGTTTAATGGCATGGCACTGATAGAAGTAGATTGGATTAGAAAACCCTATATACTAGTGGTCAAGGAAAAATGAATAATTTAGGTTTAGATCTACGTACCCGATTAAGTATGAGAGATTTTAGGTTGGGGGAAGCTCTTAACATACACATAAGTACATTCAACCACTCCGGCTCACACGTGCCTATCTCTAAAGTTTCAAGATAGTCGTATTCATTATCAACGGAATCTAGAACCTGCAAAAGAGACAAACGTTAAAGTAGATGAGAAAAACGTTAGTGCCAACTATTATTGGTGGAACACAGCCGTGGTAAACAGTTGACACTGAAAAGAAAAGCAAGAATGCAAATGGGAGACTGATGGAAGCAAAAGCCGTAAGTTAAAGAGAATTATTTACCTTTGATTTGAGTAAACATAATTGGAGATATTCGACTGAAGTTATAGAACCCATAATCTTGCCAACACACGAATAACCAGCTTCAATACACACCGTTACAATATCAGGCATATCATTCTGAATGGCACAAAATCCACCGCTATCGTCAAAAATGCCCCACCACTCCAAATTAGGAGCGTCTATCACAAACCCATCTGCAACATTTGTACCTCTCTCTGGCAATTTACACAAATATGCAATCTCGAGAGAAGGCACTTCAACGGTGAAAATGGTCACATTGTCATCGGGACATTGTTTTACAGTCAAACTTACAAGAACAGGGCAACTGGATAAAAACCTTTTGACAAATTCATCGCCGGGGTACTTCACGGATTCAAGTGCCAACAATCCGAGGGAGGGGAAAGACACCGGTGAAGAAAATTCCACAAGAATCACGTTATTTAGTTTCAATTTCACAAACATTCTACAAAGGCCCGTGTACAAACTCCTTGGAAGCATGGCCGGAGATGCACTAGAAGAAGAGCTGCCGATATCGATAATCAGCTCACGCACGGAGAGTTTGTCTGCAGCTCTAGTCCATACTGGAAGATCTACAGCACCACAGGTATGACCAAGTTTGAAATGCAAAGTTTCTAGGATCGGAGCCTTGTGCAAAAGCAAAGACCTGTCTACAAAGCGCGAAAATTTCTGGTGCTCAGTATCCTGATAGCTATGATCATCGTATACGAGTTTTGGTACCATCATCCAAAGCGGCTGCCACCGTTTAGACAAAACCATTGTGCGCACAACATCTTTTGTAGTAGGCAGAGACGACAATATTCTCAAGAGTATCTCATCAGGAAACTGACTTATCCTATCCATAAGAGATATGACAAATTTCCCTTTCAAGCCAGAAACCCGAAACCAGAGACGAAAGCCTGAATACATCGAAAAGAAAACCAAGGAAAATGAGATTCTGAGAAACACACGAAATTCAAACTCACAGAGCGCTCAAATCTACCCAGCAAATACTATTCATAAAAAAAAAACTCCTTTGAATCAAGCTTTCAACTCGAAAATATGAACAAGGGATGTGATACTCCTGTAAGTGTTTGTTTTTTTTTCTCATGAACCAAACAAATAAGTCATAAGAAACGACGCAACGTCAAAGCAAACACTACCGTGCGTGGTACGTAAACCACAAATTTGAAAGAGAAGCAAAAGAAATCCAAACTCAACACCTCTAAAGCTACCCGGAAAAGATTAATAACTAATTTGCTTCTTTGAAATGAAACAAGTACGACCGAGAATCAGAAGAAAGACACTGAAGAAGCAAATACCTACCTGAAACCTCTCCGGTAATTCTCGCTCAACGGAGAAGAGAAATAATTTCTTCACTTGAGACACCAATTCCTCTTAAAATAGGAACCTTAAAGTGATTTGAGCGGTACAACTTCCAAAATTTCATCAATCGATTCAGATTCCAGAGACAGAGAGATAATCAATAACTCTTTTAGAGAAAAAGAAAATGGTGAAAAAACTATTAATTCATTTACGCGCCACAATATTAGCTCAAATTCACGGTTTGGAGAATCCGAACAAACAGTTACCCGAAATTTTCAGGGTTAGATTAAACTATTGGTATTTTTATTTTATGGAAAGGTAAAAGCAAATCGAGTTAAGAATGGTGTGATTTGTGTTTCTCAAAGCAGTTGACCATTGGGAACAAAAGAAAACGGAACAGAAAATCATTTGTGTTTTTAATTTTAACTGCATTGTCGATTCCAATCCAACTTTGACATTTGGACCGTCATAGATGGTCCAGAAGCTTTCTCCTAACGGCGTGAGGAAGTTTCCGTTTCACCTTCTGTTTTCTTCTTTGTCAAATTTCTAAACCAAGATTGCCCAATTCAACCGAACCAATATCAAACCAAAAGAAGAAACCGAAAATGAGTAGTTTCAGTTGAACTTAAAACTAAAAATGTAACTCTTTAAAGCACCAACAGAGAACAAACCCGGTTTGAGGAAGAAGATAAAGTGACTAGTAAACAGCACACTGTTTAACCACAATTCTTACCTAATCAACAGACAAAAATGGATCTAAGACCATAAAATGATATGCTGTAGCTAATTTATGGAAGATAAGTTTATGATTCTCTCTTCTAAAGAGCAAAACATAACAACCTCAATATGAAACAGAAAAAACACGCAAAAGTACTTAGAGCTTCTAACATATTCAGTTCAAACACCAACCAAAAGACTTTTACTGGACTATTGAACATGACATACCCTCAAGGATGACAATAACTTCAGTCGAATGTAAGACGACAGGCACCTGAACACCTTGGCAGAAATATATGTGTGCCTTTCACCTCAAGTATATTCTATTGTAGAACAAACGTTTCCCTGTGCGAAAAGATTGTCAATTCCAGGTTCTGAAGCTCGAGAAGATTGTTCTCAACCAGCTCTATTGTCGAACAAATGATTTGATAACAAGTTCCCACTGTAATTATTGAGTATCATCTTTATATCTTAGCTGATTATGAAAACTATATATATATATATATATTTTTTTTTTCCAGCGATTAGGAAACTGTAGATTGAAACGTCAGTATGTATATACGTAATGCACACAATTGTTTATTGGAATAACACTAAAAAATGTTAATGATACAATTAATGGTTTTGGGGTTTAATGGTTTTCCTTTTAATAATTGGCTTTGCTATTTTCCTTTTTACCTTAGGTTTAAGCGTTTTCCTTTTACCATTAGATTTATGATTTAAAGTTGTCGTGGCCTATATAAGAAGGGTCTTTGATGATTAATGAGTTTATCAAAGGGGAAGCTAAAAGGAAAACGTTTATCAAAGGGGAAGCTACGAATCGTCGTCGTTTCGTCTGCGAACGTTGCTACAATGGCAGAGAGTTCGTCGAGGAGGAACCTCAAACGATCTTTCTTAGAAGATGAAGAAGATTCCAATAAGCAACCACCAAAAAAGCGAGTTCGGTTTCCAATGGGGAAGAAATCTAAACCTGACCAATACTTAGAGGAAGAGGCTGTAGCTCGCCGCCAAGCACGTACTGCTGCTATGAAGCGTGCACAGATTCGCAATCAGATTACTGACGAGCTCTTTATCAACGATGATGATGATATTGATGAGGCTGGGGAGACTTAAGAGAATGACGGGAACCGAACAGAAGATGGGATCCAGATCGAAGCTTTCAGTCTGGACAGGGAGAAAGAAGAAGGATACTTTGATGCTGATGGGAACTTTGTAGAATANATGACGGGAACCGAACAGAAGATGGGATCCAGATCGAAGCTTTCAGTCTGGACAGGGAGAAAGAAGAAGGATACTTTGATGCTGATGGGAACTTTGTAGAATATGTCAGGAAAAGGAAGTCAAGGATGCATGGCTTGACAGTATCGAAACCAATCCAATGTATATAGGACGATCTGCTGCAAATGATACTGAGAAGGATGAAGATGGTGGGAACGAACAACCAGTGGAGGAGGAACTTTCTCAAGAAGATATTGGAGTCCGAAAGAGGCGTATTGCTGACCTTCTTGAACCAGGAGAAACGGTCTTGCGAGCCTTGAGGAGGTTGAAAGGGAACTCGAATAATCGAAAGGAGAAGATGACATCAGAGACAAAGCTTATCTTTGATCAGCTTACCGAGGATGCGGACAAGCTCATCCAGAATGGCGACTACAACGTTTATCATGAGAAGCAACAAGTTTTTCAACGTGAAGCAGAGGGATATGAGAGACTAGCTCAAGCGAGAGGAAATGGGAATGCTGATACAGAATCTTGTGATATGTTTGGCGATGACGAAGATGCTCCAAATCCTTCTGGCTCCATATCGGTCACTCAACTTAGTCCTGGTACCACAACTGCTGAAACTGGAGCCTTGCAACACGGGCACACAAATGATGGATCTGATTATGTCTTCAACGAGTCTTCAGGGTACTACTACAGCAGCAGTATTGGTTACTATTATGACCCAAACCTGATGCAGCAGCATCATTGAAGAAGCAGGAAAGCATTGGTTTTGGTTTATAGACATCATTGTAATGGAGCTTTTGATAATTAATAAACTGAGAGATTTCTCTTTATCCCTTGTTATTGATTCGATTAAATTCATCAACTCCTCTTGTGATATGTTTTTGGATTCTAGAGATGTTCAAAGTAGTTCTTGATGCTCCGAGAAATGTCATCATATTTTCTTGGTATTTTTTTTTTGTGTGGGAATCCAAGATGTTAGTTACATTTTAGCAATTGAATTGTGAATCCTATTCTCCATGGTTCAGTTTTTTTATAACTCACACCAGCTCCTGATCATGATTCTAATTGAATAACTATTGAGAATAAGTTGTGTGTAACAAGATTTGTGTTTCAGTTGAAGACTTGACCGCCTTCTCTCGCGGGTTCCGAAAATCTGATGGTGTTAGATAAGGAAAATCAACCAACAAAACAAACTAATTCAGCAATAATAATTTCAAATCAAGAAACCGAAAACCAACACCACGATAACAAGCCTAGTTTGTGTAATATTCAAGTCCAAGAGCAAGAGTATAGAAAATGAGAANAAACAAACTAATTCAGCAATAATAATTTCAAATCAAGAAACCGAAAACCAACACCACGATAACAAGCCTAGTTTGTGTAATATTCAAGTCCAAGAGCAAGAGTATAGAAAATGAGAAAAGACCTAGAAGATGATGATACTAATAGCTTCAGTCAAATATAACCTCACAGGTATGTGAGCGCCTGGGCGACGATGACAGCTTCTTGATCATCTCAAGTTTCTTGCTGGGATCGGTGGAGTTGGAGGAGATGGTTACCTTCTTTACACGGTTCCCGCTTCTTAAGATAAACGCCACCAGTTCTTTCTCTTCTTCTGCTCCTCCATAGCTTACCCACTCGAGCGTTTCAAGCCTCGATACCACACATTCAGGGGCTGAAATCGGTTCACTCCAGCACGGGCGTGGCTCTTGAGCCCGAGGATGATGGCACTGAGATGTTTAGTTAATTAACAGGAAACAAACTTGAGATATTGTACTTGGAAACATACATTCTCAAAGAAGCTGAATATTTTGAGTTGAAATTTATGTGTGTACCTGTTCAAGTTTGAGAGATTGTAGTGTGGGGGAATCTCTGAGCATACGCATAAGTAGAGTCAACCACTCCGTCTCACATGTGCATAGCGTTAGATGTACAAGACGGTGGAAGATACTGCCAAAAGGATATGCATCCTGCAAAAGAGACGCCATGAGTACTACAAAAAGATTTTGATCATGGAGGATCACAGGTTGTTTCCATCGCCGTTTAATAACTGATTCCGAAAAGAAAAGCAAGAATGCAAACGGTATAACAGTAGAAACAACACCCTGAAGTTAACAAAGATATACCTTTGAGATTGATGAACATAAATAGAGACGCTTGGTAGAAGTAATAGACTCCAGAATCCTCCCAGGGAGAATGTAATTAAGGTCGACATTGGCCTCTACGATCTTAGGCATATCATCCTCAACGATGCAAAACCCACCCTTGTCATCAACAATGTCCAAGCGCTCCAAGGAAGGAGCACTGATCACAAACCCAAGTGCAACATTTTTAACTCTGTTCGACGATTTCAACACGAGTAAACTCTTTAGAGAAGGCACTCTGACGGCGAAAAGGGTGACGTTGTCATCTCGGCACTGCTCCACAACCAAGTGTTCAAGAACAGGACAACCGAATAAAAACCTCTTGACAAAGTCATCACCAGGGTACTTCACGGACAAAAGCCACAAACTTTTGAGCGACGGGAAAGAAACCGGCGAAGAAACATCCGCGAGAGCCGCGTTGTTTAGTTTCAGCTCAGCAAGCACTCTACAGTCTGTGTAGAAACTCCTCGGAAGAACGGCCGGAGATTTCCTCGAAGAGCCGTCGATTTCGATGATCAGCTTGCGGACGCATCGTTTATGCGCAGCTTTAATCCACACCCGAATATCCTCAGGACCAAATGAGGTTCTACCAAGTTTGAAATGCAGAGTTTCTATCACGGGAGCCTCGTGCAGAACCAAAGATCTGTCGACAAAACGCGAGAATTTCCCATACTCGACGTTCTTGTAGCTATCATCGTAGACGAGTCTCGCCACAAGCATCCAAAGATTCTCCCACCGCTTGGACAAAACCATTGTGGCCACAACATCTTTAGCNATATTAAGATGATGGCCCAATAAAACTTTAACGTTCATGAGCCAATAAAATGCCACCAGCCTCGCAAGGCCCCGATATAAAAGACCTTCCCGTTTAATCTCTCACTGAACCTCAAATATCCAGAAGGTCATAGTCGCCGTTTTCCTCCGCAGCACCGCAAAATCGGCGTCGTTATAAGGTATTTGTGTGATTATGTGATTATTATTTTTGAGTTTCAGAAAGGAGCTAATTTGAGCTGTGTGTGGTTTTTTCACATAACTCTCTTAGTGTTTGTTGTTTCTCTTTTTTGCAGATGGATCGTCTTGCGAACCTTGAGCAGCCTAGGTACACGGTTTTCTTAGCCGTCGAAGTAGATTCTTTGTGTCTGTTGTTTCTATTTTATAGCTTCGGAATGGTTACTTCTAAGGCAACATTCTTTTTAACATAATTGTTTTGTTAAAAAAAAAAAAAAACAAAAAAGAAAAAAAAAAAAAAAAAAAAAAAAACAGGGCGCAAAACCTAACTATTACAGAAACTATCATTGAGAAAGTAAATCGAAACTCACCGGAAGTTGCAGAATCATCGGCGGAGATATCAAACAAGTTAAGACGAACAATCACAGAATCGAAAACCTCCTCTATACGCTACTATCCAGTTAATAGGTAAGTTAAGAGCGTAAGAAATACCATCAGGCCCGGCCCAAAATTAAGATGGGCCCTTCGGCAAAAAAGAATTTTGGACAAAATTTAAGGTTCCCCATTCAATAGTACCAATTAGTCCTGGGCATTCGGGTCCTCGGTTCGGATCGGGTCGGGTAATTCGGGGTTCGGGTAGTTCAGATAGAGGTGTCTAGGAACCATTCGGGTAAATCACATTTCTCGGTTCGGTTCGGTTCGGGTAGTTGTCGGGTCGGTTCGGATCCGGGTCGGGTCCGATAAACAATAAATCCAATTGTTTTTTTTTCAGTTCTTATACGATCAGATGGGCCAAGTTGGGCCTTTTACATTTATCTTTTATCTCTTTTATTAATGTTTTAAGCCCATTAAAGTTATTATATTGTAAGAACGAAACTCTAGTGTAGGGGATTATCAAAGAAATAAATCAAAAACATATATTTTCTAAACTTTCTCTCTATCATCTTTTTTTTTTTCTTTTTTTTTTTTTCTCTACCGTCTTCTTCCTCACCTGATACTCTCAATTCTTCTCAATCTCTTCTCTATTTCTTCTGTTTCTCATCTCTTCTCTTATATTCTCTTCTCATCCCACCTTTATCCTCCTCTTGGTAGATCTAGGGTCTATCAAAATCCAAGCCACAACACCTCGGAGAAGATGAAGTCGACTCCACCCCTCCGCGATGACTGCCGTAACCGGAGAAGACCTCCGAGACGAAGAGATCGAGGATGCTTTGAGAGAGAGAGTTTTTGGTCGGGTCGGGTCTTCGGGTACCCGTTCGGTTCCCGGGTTTTACCCGAACCGAACCGGGAACCGAAGTAAATCTGTTCAAAAACCAATCGGATTTTGGCCAAGAACCGAAACCGAACCGAACCTGGTTTTTCGGGTCGGTTCAGTTCGGATCCGTCGGTTCCGGTTCCGATGCCCAGGACTAGTACCAATCACTCACTACATTTTATGAAAGAAACTTCATATGCAAGTTAAGAACTACAGTAGTAGTTTTTATTTTTGTTAAAATGCCTCAATATTATCAAAGGGAAAAATGTCATTTAAATGCCCAACTTTCAAATTTCAGCCATTTAAAGCACTATCTTTCGCATAATTCGTTTAAATACCAAACTTTTTCGTTGACCGATTTTAAATCACGAATTTATATTGATTCAGACATATTAGGCACGACGTTAACTTCACTAACGGACCGACTAACGCCGTTTAATCTCCGCCTGGAAGTCAAATTAACATCGTGTCCAATATGGTTTAGTCAACATAAGTTCGTGATTTAAAAAATAATCAACGTAAAAATTTGTTATTTAAATCGTACATGCAAAACGTGGTGCTTATAATGGTCAAAATTTAAAAGTTTGACATTTAAAAGATATTTTACTAGTCTAACCGATAATTTCAATTTCTTCGGATTACGTAATACAATAGAAACTCTATAAATTAATAACGTTGAGACTTTGATATTTTATTAATTTATAAAATTATTAATTTATCGGTTTTGAATAAAATAAAATATTATTAATAATTAATTAAAAAATATTTTCTTTAAAATTTATAATATTTTTAAAAGAAAATTAGGGATGAATTTTAAAATTATTTTAATTTTAAGAAAAACAAACAATACTATACTCATATTTTAGTAGATTATCATAGTTGTAACTTTTTATAAGATTTATTTATAGTAATTATTAATTTATGATATTAATGGGATCATAGGTTTGTTAAAAAAATTATTATCTTATTATCTTATCGATTTATTTTATATTTTAAACCGGCCTAACTTAGGACTGAATAAATTTATTAATTTATCGAGTTTATTAATTTATCGAATATTAATTTATAGAGTTTCTACTGTATTACGTAATTGCTAACCCAAGTAAACAAACACTAATTTGAAAATATATTCAAACATAAATTAAATTTACATAAAAAATGGGTTTAGCCTTTAAAACATCAATTTAACCACATGTCATGATTATTTAACAATCTGCAAATCTTACGAATCCCTAAATCTACATACAAAAGTTAAAAAACTTCGAGAAAACTTGTTCTACCTCGCTCGTGTTATCATAACAAGTATTCATTTCGGTTAGCGTTTAGTAAATGGAAAAATCTTAAACATTGATCATTCATCACTCATGATTAGAGTTTCACTGAAACATTAGAGTTTGTTAAAAAATATTATAAATTTTAAAGAAAATATTTTTTAATTAATTATTAATAATATTTTATTTTATTCAAAACCGATAAATTAATAATTCTATAAATTAATAAAATATCAAAGTCTCAACATTATTAATTTATAGAGTTTCTATTGTATTACGTAATCCGAAGAAATTGAAATTATTGGTTAGACTAGTAAAATACCATTTAAATGTCAAACTTTTAAATTTTGGCCATTATAAGCACCACGTTTCGCATGTACGATTTAAATAACAAACTTTTATGTTGATTATTTTTTAAATCACGAACTTATGTTGACTAAGCCATATTAGACACGACGTTAATTTAACTTCCAGACGGAGATTAAACGGCGTTAGTCGATCCGTTAGTGAAGTTAACGTTGTGCCTAATATGTCCGAGTCAACATAAATTCGTGATTTAAAAATCGGTCAACGAAAAAGTTTAGTATTTAAATGAATTATGCGAAAGATGGTGCTTTGAATGGCTAAAATTTGAAAGTTGGGCATTTAAATGACATTTTTCCCTATTATCAAATGATTAAAAAAAAACAGTTTAGTTTCCATTGTAACATAAAGATTCTTCTTTTTATTCTTGTTAGAACTTAGAAGTTAGAACCATAAAACGGAGACGTAAAGCAAAACAAATGGCTGCTACGAACATCTAACTTTCTCATGTCAGTCAAATTTAAGTTCACAAGAACTTGAGCCAATGAACAAAGATACCAAGCCTTCTCTGATAATCTGAGGATCAAGAAGTTCTTCTGAGTTCTCGAGTTTGAGGGAGATAACTAACTTCTTTAAACAAAGACCATTCTTCAAGATGTAAGCCGCAAGATCCATCTCTTTGAATGTTCCTTTAAAGTTTCGCCACTCGAAAACTTCAAGACTTTCAGTCAAACATTCAGGAACATAACTCGGTTGCTGGTCCCAAGAACGATAGCAATACTTACCAACACAATCATGGTTCTGGAAAAAGAAAAAAAAATCTTGGTTGGTTTTTTAAATCATCAATCCGCAAAGGGAACAAGACAAAAATAATCACATATCAAATGAGTGGGAACTGGGAAATAAATTACCTTCTCGTTAAGCTTGAGAACTTTAAGTTTAGGAGAATCTCGAAGCAAATGCATGAGTAGATTCAACCACTCTGCATCATCACATGTACATAGCTCCAGATGAACAAGCCGAGAGAAGATAATTCCCTCAGGATACTGAGACTGCACATGACACGAATTTTCTAAGTACATGAGAGAAAAAATTAAACACATGCAATTATCGGTAATTAAGTTACTAGATTTACCTTTGATTTCTTTAAGCATAAAGAAAGTTTCTTGACGGAGGTAAGAGATTCAAAAAACTTTTCAGAATTGGTGAAGGCAACGTCAAGATCAGCTTCTTCTAGGTAAGGCATATCTTCAAAGGAACATAGACCAGTGCAATGATCTACAATGTTTAAGTACTTCAAGTTAGGTGTCTTTATCGCATATTCTTCTGAATCCGCTTCATCATGCAGCGGTGATATATATACCCTTAAACTCCGCAAATACCGCACTACAATATCAAATCGCTTCACGTTGTCCCTATTGTGCCGTTTCATGACAAGATTTTGAAGTGATGGACAGCTTGATAAGAGATTACGAAGAGATTCATCTCCGGAATACTTGAGATATCCAAGGTGAAGCGTTCTGAGTGAACTAAAACCTGCCAAGAGTGACATAGCCTCCATAACCGCGTTCTTGAGTTTCAAGACTACTAGGGTTTTGCAGGTGCGTAGTCTGTTAGATAGCCTGATGCGTACGTGATCGGAAAAATATCTGATTTTTAGCTCGCGGATATTGCGATCAACCGCGAGTTTCATCCACAGTCCGATATCATCAGCAGTGCATTTTGGACCGAGCTTCAGTTTGAGGCTTACTAGAGCAGGAGCCTTATGTAATAGCATAGATTTCTCAACTAAATGAAGGAACTTCTCGTACTTTGTATCGTAGTTTTGATCGTTGTACCTTAATTTAGGTACCATCTTCCATAGAGATTGCCATCGTTTCGATACACCATTTGTGGCAACAATGTCTTTTGTCGAAAGCAAAGACAGTATGTGTAAGAGCAGATCTTCAGGAAGGTCACTGATCTTGTCCGTATTGAATTGAGCATTCTGAAAATCTGATTCTTTTTCTTGAATTTTACCTTGAAAAAAATGAGGAGAAATCCATCAGAATCGGAATTACAAAAACAGGGAAACCAAGAAAAACCCTAAGTCAAAAGTTAAGATGAAAGATCCGGTTTTTAACTATCGAACAATAATAAGGAATAAAAGGTTATGTTCTAATTTGAATAATCAATCTATATGTACCATAAGTCCGAGTTGAAAAAGTCATCCTAGATTGTAAGAGAGAAAACCAGTTCTCACTTTGTTCTTTGTGCTTTGTTGTGTCACTTTTTGGTGTTGCTATCTAACCAGTCTAACAAATAATACGAACGCGATGGAATCTGAATCTAAAATCTGACTTTCCAACTTTCTCCATGGTTGAGGGATTTTTCCAAGAAATTTGCGAACTGGTGTAATATATACAAAAGCTAGGTTAATTGGAATCAAAAGCACAAACCCTAGAAAAAGCTGGAATTGTAAGAATCGCGATGGAATCAGAAACAAATTCATCGAATGATCAAAGAAAGGGATTTTACCTTTTGTTACTTCTCCAACTTGTTTTGCAGTCACCAAACCCATCGTCGCAGACATATCTAAAACCCTTAATCCTTTGTCTCGTACTTCGTTAATATATAACGCAAGTCTATTATTATACGTGAGCATTTATATATTTTTTCTGTGATAATGTATATTTTTTCTATATAATTGGAAATGTCAGAAGAAATCCATTAAATATAAATCAACCAATAATATTTCGACAGATAATTAATAATTATGGCTAATTACAAATGAGAACAAACAAATTAACAATTAAATGTTAAACCAACCAATAAAATCTTGACAGATGATCTTTTCGGTTTTAATTTTACCTTTTTGAGCAAGTAAAAATGACAACTTAGAAATTATATTAATTATTTGATAATTTATTTTCGACTTAAGTAAATAAAAGTGATGTTAAAAAAAATAGTAACTAAATATAAAGTTGTATTAATTAAAAATTAAAATAAATCTGAGGTATGAAAAACGAAAAAAAATCAAATCAAATATCCAATAGCCAGTAAGATTAAACAAGAGAGAGAGGGACAGAGTAATATGCAAGTTCAAAATCCTAATGGTTCATTCAACTAGTCAAAGCAAACGCGAGGTTACTTGTGGTTGAAGACTGTTGATCATATCAATTCTTGACTCATTCAAGACTGTTGCAGTCTTTAAGCAACGAGCATTGTTCAAGATATATGTGACCACATCTCTTTCTTCTTGTCTTCCTTCACACCCTATCCACTTGAAAGTTTCCAGACTCGTTTCAAAACATTGAGGATCACAACTCAGTTGATTCTTCCAGCAAACAGTTGGAGCCACACTACAAGGTTTATGTTTCTGAGACCAAAAGGTCGAGTTAGACTAAATCATAGAAAGCATTAATTAAGACCAAAATAATAGTCGATGATTTGAGTAAACTAACATTTATTAGGTGGAGCTCGAGGACTCGTAGTTTAGGAGAATCTTTGAGCAATTGGAAAAGTAACTTTGACCAATATTTGCTGCATGTACATAGCTTCAGATGTTCCAGCTGATTGAAGACAATTTCATCAGTATACACATCCTGCACAGAGAGTTTAAAAAAAAAAAAAAAAAAACTAAGATTATATTAGATTTAGTGAGATATCGATTGATGATAGAAAAAGATTGATTACCTCAGCATTGTTGACTCTTAAGCATAATGAAAGACGCTTGACGGATGTTATAGGTTTGAGAAACTTGTTGAAATCAGGGAATATAACATCAATATATGCATCCTCTAGCTTAGGCATCTTTGCAATCGAACAGGAGTGACAATTATACGTATCCTTGACTTTGAAATACTTCAAAGAAGGAGTATCTATCGTATACCCTTTGTAATTAGTTGCATCAGTTATCTTAAGGGATAATCTCTGCAGAGACAGGACAATTACATTGAACTTGATCAAACGGCCGCCTTCACTGTGTTCCAAAATCAGTTTCTCAAGAACAGGGCAGATACGTAGAAAGTCTTGAAGAGGTTCGCTAAAGTAATAGGATATTACACTTCGAAGATGCAAAGTTTTCAGTGCGGGAAGACAAAGCCTAGTTGGAATACAATTCCAACGAGGAAAACTCACTGAAATATCCTTTTCGAGTTTCAAGGAAACGAGGGATTTGCAGAAGTACAACGTTTCCGGCAACCTGGCAGGCGACCATTGAGAAGAAGAAGAATAGGCAATACTCAGCTCACGTACGCCGCGAGAAACTGCAAATCCAACCCACGATTTGATATCTTCGGGTGTATATGGCGTACTACTAAAATTGAGACACAAGCTTTCCAAGGCGGAATCTCTATTTGTTTGCAAATTACGTTTAACAAAACGCCGGAACCCCTTCCGTGAGTTCGAAGATTATTTTTTTTTTGCTGCCAATGTCATCATACTCAAGTTTTAGCACCCGCTTCCAAAGGTACTTCCATCGCTTCGACAAAACGCTCGTGGTTACAGCAACTTCCGTTGGAAGAAACGATAGGATCTTCACTAGCAATTCATCTTCAGAAACCCCACTGATCTTGTCCATATCTTCGAGAATCACAAAGTTCTGTTAATAACAAAAGTCTTAGGAGAGGAGGCTTGGGTTTTGTCTGACTGGCCAAGAAGAATAGTGACAAGGGAAGACAGATCTCTAGAATATTAAAATAGCAGACCAAGAGAACAACACCCAAAAAAAAAAAAACAGATGACGAGATCAAAATCCTAGAAATTTTCAATTGTCAAAGGTTGGGGATGATAAGTCTTTGTAAAGTAGTATAATTAGTTTTCGTTCTTTTTACTTTTTTTTTATTGGCTAATAAAAAATAAAAAAAAATAAAACTAATCCAGTCCTAACCCTATTTTATTTGGGCCGAGCAGGGATGTGCGTCAAAGTTCAGCCTAAACGAGCATTATCTGTGTGTGCTTGAGGTAAACAAAGCAAGTTTAGCTTCTCTAGTGGGAGACTTAATTCGCAAGGCACTAAAACATATATTATAACATATCTAATTTCTCGTTGAACACTACTATAACAGCATCATCTAAATCAAATTCAACAACTATGATGCAGAGTGAAAATTGAGACCGAAGCTCTCTATGACCGGTGCTCTGTGTAATGGCAGATTCCTGTTAATAAAACACCAGATCCTTTGGCTTTTCGACAGTAAAGGAAGTGTTCTACTGCCACACTAAGGAGCACATTGTAGATGCTAGTGTCGTCGTAGTCAAGTTTTGGCACCAGCATCCAAAGAAACCTCCATTGCTTCGACAAAATACTTGTGCTTACAGCAACTTTTGTTGGAAGAAATGATAAGATCTTCACGAGCAAATTGTCAATCAGAAAACCCGCTGATCTTGTCCANTAGAACACTTAATTTAGATTAGACCATGATGTGTGCCTCAAATCCCTTTGTTAATCATCCTAATGAACTAATGATGTTTTAGCATTAAGATAATCAACAAGCATTAATAACAAGTCTAAATGGTATGATAAACACTCTATACATCTAATGTCTTAGGCTAGAAATGTAAATCTCTTATTAAGTTGGTTCAAGCATTTCATCAAATACTTGGTGGGTGTATGAAATGCTTATGATCTAAAATAGCAAAGATTAGCTATTTGGCATTAGGAATCACTTAATAAGAAGAGAGAATGAAAGAATCTATTCTAGATTGCAAGATTAATCCATTAGAAAACCCTAAATCTAACCCATCCCCAAGTTTCTAAGGAACTACTCACTAACCATACTTAAACCCATCAAATCAAAGATTAGAGAAAGGTTAAACATGATTAGAGAAAGATAAAACAAGAAATCTAAGATAGATATTGCATTAAATTCAAAGATTCAAACTTAAACAAAGTATTTGCCCAAAGTGGCTCAAGGTTTAAGCTAGGAACAAGAGAATAAAAATTGTCTAGAAAAATTAGGTTTCAAGAGTATTTATAGGAGGGACTCATAAGGTAGACAAAAAAGATTCGTCTGGCAAAATTTTGACCAGACTCATCGAAATTTCTGGTCGAAATCTCTCCCTGGAAAGAAGTTTCGACGAGACTCGTCGAAACTCTTCGTCGAAATAGTCTTAAATCTTTGATCCGTCTTCATGCGTCTGGGGAAGTTTCGGTGAGCCTTGGTCGAAACATGTCGTCGAAATATCCCCCTGGAGAAGAATTTCGATGGGACTCGTCGATCCTGCTCGTCGAAATATCCCCCTGGAGAAGAATTTCGGTGAGACTCATCGATCTTGCTCGTCGAAATATCCCCCTGGAGAAGAATTTCGGTGAGACTCGTCGATCCTGCTCGTCGAAATTCCTTCAGGTTTCTTCTTCTCCATCTTCTTGGCAACTCCCTGTTCTTCTAAGTGATGTGCCATTCCTCTCCAACTCCATTGTTGCCTCCACAGCATCCATGTTACCTGATCAAGACTCCAAATGCACCAAAACATGCAAGGACTATGCAAAGACACTCTAGGACTCTAAATGATACAATGCAACATAATGGTGCTTAAATACATACTTACATGAAGAGAAACTTATACTAAATGGATGCTAAAATGATGCAAAATATAGACATATCACAGCTTCCAAAGCTAAGCTCTCTCTCTATTCTACACACACTCACACACTCTTTCTAAGGTTTGCAAAAGGGTTTAGGAGTGGGAATGAAGAATGAGGGGAATGGAGTATTTATAGCCAAAAAGTTACCCTTGGTAACAAGTTAAGATGGGTAAATTCTAGACTCCTCCTTTCTTTCACTCCTAGCCACGTCTTAGCCTATACCCTAGGCTTCATTTCATAGCTCCTAGGCTAGCCAATTCATCCTTATCTTCAAGCTTGAGGTGGGAGCTTTCCATTGGTCAAAAATTGCATATTTTTCTCCTTTTTGTTCATTTCATGCCTAATACCCATGTGACAAAATTGGCTGATGGAAAACACCTCTTTTGCCCTCCAATGATGCATGAAACTCGGACTCCTTCCTTGGTTGCCAAAGAATTACTCAACTGTATCGTGATTTCGACGGAAATGGGCATAACGGATGATAATTTCGGATCCATGGTTTCTTCTTGTTTTCTTCGAGATCTTGGTCATATTAATTGATGAATGGACTCCTCTTAAGCATAGTTGATGTTGCTTAGACCCACGAGTTATTTGCTTCTTGGCCGAAATAATTCTTCCTCCGATTGACTCATTCCGCAGCTCTGGAGTATCTACCGGATTGCGTGAATTTTGTAGGTCTCGGGAGAATTTTTCTTGAGCTGATTCTTTTTGAATGGGGTTCCTTACAGTCTTGGCTACCTCCATGCCAAATCCCATAATTTTTAAAATTGTGTAGAAGGGTCTCCATAACCGAAGTCTCTGTCCGGGTATTTTAGCTCTTAGACCGGGTTATTACAACGGCGGAGATTGCTGGAAGGCAAGTGGAGCATGTGCTAGGTGCGGCAGTCGAGACCATGGGATCCAAAAGTGTCCGCGAATGGATCAAGGCAAAGTGACTGGTGGCGAAGAAAGGACTTGCTACCACTGTGGAAAAGCTGGACATTTCAAGAGAGAATGCCCGAAGCTGCAAGTGGAAAGGCAAATGGACTCAAAGGGAAACCGTGGAAGAGGTGACCAGTCGGTTCAAGGCAAGAGGCCAGTCGTGACCCCACGGGTTTATGAGCTGTCAAAGGAAACTGACGAGGCCGGTAACTTCAGCGCGATCACTGGTACGTCACTAAGCCTATCCTATTTCAATACGAGCATTGCATTGCATCGGGTTAAAGGGTAGGAACTTAGCATTCTAGGCGAATGTGTAGGGACCTTGGATATTGGTGGTGTAGCAACACACACTTTATTTGATTCCGAGGCAACACATAGTTTTGTGAGCCCGGACATGATTGGAAAGGAAATGTTTCTAAAAGGACCAAGGAATGATTTCGGCATAGTCAATGCTGCTGGCGGTCAAGCCATGTCCTCGATGGGAATGGTTTGTGACATTCCAGTAAGCATTGGTGGAGTAGAAATGCCGGTGGATTTAGTCATTGTCCAATTCAAGTGTCACGAGGTGATCTTGGGTATGGATTGGCTGGGAAAATACAAAGCAACCCTGGACTGTCACCGTGGACGGGTACGGTTTGAAAGGGAAGGAACGAAGCTGGTATTCCAAGGAATTTGGCCTACTTCGGGAAGTTAAGTCGTCTCGGCAGTCCAAGCAGAACGGATGCTCGAGAAAGGTTGTGAAGCCTACTTGGCCACCATCACGACCACGTAAGTCGGGAAGAGTGTAGAGTTAAAGGACATTCCGGTGGTAAGAGACTTCGTGGACGTGTTCGAGTCCTTAATGGGTTTACCCCCGGATAGGTCCGATCCATTCACGATAGAACTCGAACCAGGAACAGCTCCACTATCCAAAGCGCCTTACCGGATGGCTCCAGCCAAAATGGCTGAGCTGAAGAAGCAATTGGAGGAGTTGCTAGAAAAGGGTTTCATTAGGCCGAGTAGTTCACCTTGGGGTGCACCGGTTCTATTCGTGAAGAAGAAGGATGGTAGCTTTCGGCTATGCATTGATTATAGGGGCTTGAACCGTGTTACAGTCAAGAACAAGTACCCTTTACCTCGGAGAGATGAGTTGCTGGATCAACTCAAGGGAGCGACTTGGTTTTCCAAGATCGACTTAGCGTCGGGATATCATCAAATTCCGATAGAACCCACAGATGTGAGAAAGACTGCATTTAGGACAAGGTATGGCCACTACGAGTTCGTGGTTATGCCCTTCGGTCTAACAAATGCGTTTGCTGCATTCATGAAAATGATGAATGGGATTTTTCGTGATTGTTTGGACGAGTTTGTGATTATCTTCATAGATGATATACTCATTTATTCAAAAGATCGTGAAACCCATACAAGCCATTTGAGAGCAGTTCTAGAACGGCTAAGGGAACAGAAACTCTATGCCAAGCTAAGCAAATATAGCTTTTGGCAGAGACGGATTGGATTCTTGGGACACATTCTGTCAGATATGGGTGTCTCGGTGGATCCAGAGAAGATTAAGTCCATTGAGGAATGGCCACGGCTAAGGAATGCCACCGAAGTAAGGAGTTTCCTCGGATTGGCTGGATACTACAGAAAGTTCATGAAGGGTTTTGCTAGCATGGCGCAAGCCATGACTAAGTTAACCGGGAAGGATACAAAGTTCACTTGGTCGGAGGAATGTGAGAATAGCTTTTCCGGGTTGAAGAACATGCTCATAAGCGCACCAGTCCTGGCCTTGCCGAAACGGATGAGCCATATGTGGTCTATACAGACGCATCTATAACCGGGCTTGGCTGTGTCCTGATGCAGAAGGGCAAGGTAATAGCCTATGCTTCAAGACAACTACGAAAGGATGAAGGAAATTATCCCACTCATGATTTAGAGATGGCTGCGGTGATGTTTGCACTCAAGATATGGAGATCCTATCTTTATGGGGCTAAATTGCAAATTTTCACCGACCACAAGAGTCTGAAGTACATCTTCACTCAGCCAGAACTAAACTTGAGGCAAAGGAGGTGGATGGAATTCGTGGCTGACTACGACCTAGACATTGCCTATCATCTGGGAAAAGCAAATTTGGTCGCGGATGCCTTGAGTAGAAGACGGTCGGATGTGGCTGCAGGAAAGGATGCAGAATTATTGGTGAATATGATCGGGACACTGCATTTAAATACCTTGTCTAGTGATCTAGAGCCGTTGGGTTTAAGTGCGGCTGATCAGGCCGACTTGCTTACTAAGATTCGAATTGCTCAAGGACAAGATGAGAATCTAAGTAAGGTAGCTCAGAATGATAAGACCGAGTATCAAATCTCTAACAATGGAACGATCATAGTCAATGGTCGGGTTAGTGTGCCGAACGTGAAAGAACTAAAGGATGAGATCCTAAGGGAGGCACATCAGTCCAAGTTCTCAATCCATCCGGGGATGAGTAAGATGTACCACGATCTAAAACGGTACTACCATTGGGTTGGAATGAAACGGAATATAGCCGACTGGGTTTTGAAATGTCCAACGTGCCAGCTAGTCAAAGCCGAGCATCAAGTTCCAAGTGTACTGTTGCAGAGTTTTGCCCATTCCAGAATGGAAATGGGATAATGTTACGATGGATTTCGTGACCGGCTTGCCGAGAACAAGGACAAAGAAGGACACGGTTTGGGTGGTAGTTGATAGGTTGACTAAATCGGCCCACTTCATCGCAATAAAGAAGACTGACGGAGCGGATGTGATCGCAGCCAAGTATATTGAGGAGATTGTGCGATTGAATGGTGTTCCGGTAAGCATAGTCTCGGATAGGGATTCCCGGTTCACGTCTATGTTCTGGAATGCTTTCCAAAAAGTCTTAGGCACTAGAATAAACATGTGCACGACTTACCATCCACAGACTGATGGCCAATCAGAACGGACCATCCAAAACTTAGAGGACATGTTACAGGCTTGTGTGCTAGATTGGGGCGGCTCATGGGAAGAGCATTTACCCTTGGCCGAATTCGCATACAACAATAGTCACCAAGCGAGCATTGGAATGTCGCCATATGAAGCATTAAATGGGCGGCCATGCAGAACGCCAATATGCTGGACACAAGTGGGCGAACAAAGTGTGATTGGGCCGGATATTGTGGAACAAACCACGGATAAGATTAAATTCTTACGGATCAAAATGAAAGAGGCTCAAGACAGACATAAGAGTTACGCGAATAAGCGTAGAAAAGACATTGAGTTCAGAATTGGTGATTGGGTCTACCTTAAAATGATCACTTTCAAGGGAAGAGCAAGAACATCTAAGAAAGGGAAACTAGACCCGAGATAACTTGGTCCGTTCGTAATCATTGAACGAGTTGGGACAGTCGCATACAAACTGGATTTACCGGCTGAAATGGCTGCGTTTAACAACGTGTTCCATGTATCCCAGCAGCGAAAATGTTTAACGGACCAGGATGTAATTGTTCCTGAGTTCCCTTCGGAACTCAAGGAAAATCTAACAGTCGAAGCAAGGCTGGTTCGGATTGTAGATAGAATGGAAATATTGACAAGAAGGAAAGTGATCAAAATGATCAAGGTTGTATGGCAGTGCAATGGCTTGGAAAAGGCAACTTGGGAAACCGAAAACAGGATGAAGGCTGAGTTTCCCAAGTGGTTCGAGGAAGTCTCACTAGAAAATGGATTTTTCCAAGAGGTTCAATCAGCAATGTTAAGCGAATTGGGAACAATTGAGACACGGCCTAGAACGAATGAAGAAGAAATGTCCGAGTTACAAATAAACAAAGGTAAACAAGCCGACCTGGATTCGAGGACAAATCCCTTTCAAGGGGGGGAGACTTGTAACATCCCCGATCCTCGCTAGGATCGTCGGGACGGACCATGGTCGGGAATGGGGAAAAACTAGTTGGATAAAAACCAAGTTGTATCTATTCCATGGTCCGAAGTGTGGGCTAAGTCGAATGGGAAGGGACTTAGCCGAATATGGGAGTGAAAGATTGAGAAAGGTCGGAAAAATAAGGGAAATAGCTCAAGTGAATATGACGAGCTAAACTGAGCTGGAACGAACTGAAAGATCGAGCTAAGCCAGCTGGATCAGCTGTCCGTAAGCTCGACTCAGCTGAACAGAGTGTTCGGCAGTTGGGATAGCTACCAGGGAGCTCGACTCAGCTGGACAGAGTGTTCAGCAGTTGGGATAGCTAGCCGGGAGCTCGACTCAGCTGGACAGAGTGTTCGGTAATCAAGTCAGCTCGGTGGGTGATAGTGCTAGCTGGCCAGCCAGTGAAGCTAGCTGGACACCGCACCTGACTAGCTTGTTGGCTGGGAAATGGGCCGCTCGGATAAGGTTGGTCCATACACGTACCAAGTGTGCAGGACGGTTTTAGGCGGTTGATGGGCGAAAAGACGTGGCACCCATTCGTTTAAAGGAGCGGTTCCAAACCGTTCACAGCCACACATCCTATATAAGGAACACTTAAGCGGTTTTCTTCGCACATAACGCATTCAAGGGAAAAATCCCAGGAAAATACACAAAGATAGTCGAGAGAGAAATAAGTTATCCGAGAAAGGAGAAAGGAGAAGAGATCGTCGGACGTGTTCGTGGATAGACGAGTGGTTGTGGATATCGTTCGGATCTCGTGGAACAAATCCGAAAGGATAATCGGCCGAGGGAATCGGATCGAGGATGGATCCTTCTGCGACTAAGGATCGAGACAAGACCGCCAACACACCAGAACGTACGGCAAAGGTGAGTGCTATGGCCATAACCTAGACAATGAATCCACGACTATCGGTTCGCCGAGGCAGTTACAGATTGATTGGTCGGTTATTCGGCCAAAACTCTAACTACGTGGTTATTATTCGCATTTCTGCTTAACCATGCGTAGATAGATCGATCGTAGACGATCAGATTCATACACGCGTGACCACGGCCAGTCGGCCTGTAACACCCCCGGTTTGGGATAGGAGCAGTCCCGACCGGAGACGCTACAAATGCCGAGTTTCACTCGATAGGTCAGCCCGTCTTAGAACTCATCTAAGCTTAAGGCCGTCCCGGCAAGTTAGCTCGACCCTCTCGACTGAAGCCTAAGGCTTGCCAACCCGTACTCCAGCCAAGAGTTGTGTAGACTCGGACTAAGTCATTTTTACCAGCAGAAGACACAAGGGTTTTATAAATAGAAAATCCGCTTTTATTTCAGAAACCATACATATTACAAAGCGTTTATTTATATTACATAGCGGATCCGTCTGAGATTTCAAATACTAAGAAAACCCTTGTACACACATACTTACTATATTTTACAAAAGGCACCCAAATCTACTCTGGTGGTCCGAACGTCCACAACACCCTCTAATCCCAAGGCTTACTAAGGTTTCCTGCAAAAGGGAAGAAAAGGGGATGAGTAATATAAGATTACTCAGTGAGTCCAGGACCCACTAAAAGAACGAAAGAGAATCCCGAGAACCCCAAGAAAAACCCCCAAGCAACAAGCAAGCAAACAATCATGCAATAGCCGAAGTAACATAAAAATAAATAGCCAAAGCATGCAATCCCAGTTCTATATGCGAGCTCTAGACTATATGCAAAGGTGCTACCACTTTCGCACCAAACCGCGTTCTCACAACGCACACACAGACTACCACACTCGCGTGGACACAGATATCTCTAAGTGGGTCGGTTGGTTCCCCGAGTGAACACCCTGCACTCGACTATCACAAAGACAAGCCAAGCCGGAAACATCACTACCATGAACGCCCTGCACTTGACTATCACGAAGAGAAGCCAAGCCGGAACATCGCTTCCCCGAGAGCTCCTCGGTCGGTTCACATATCGGCTGGGTTTCCATCCGAGAACCGCCAAGTGAGTTCACATCCCGGGCGAGACAACCACACGTCGTTGGTGGATTCCCGCTATCCCGTCGGATAGTACTCGTCCCAGGGCTGCAATCCCGTCTCTCTGAGTCTTCCCATCATTGCAGTCGTTAGCTAATAATGGGGGCGGGGAACTCCGACCACACCGTCACTAAGTCATGAAGGATCACGCGCCACCAACATGACTCCACAGTATAATGGATCGAACACCATTATACTTCACACTGCGTTGATCCTCACTCGATCAAACGCCAACACACCTCCACACCATCTCCGAGAAGTTAGCGCCCTAGAGTGACGACAAAGCCAGAACTTCTCTAGTCCCAAATCTCGTTTTCGGTTACAAGCCTTACACGCTTGAACCTCGCTCATGCACTTTCATTACAACACCGCATACATGACCTTCCAGTCACGCAACGGGTTTTACCAGAAATCGTACACTCGCTCATTCGGTGAAGGAACATGCAAGTGGATCTGAGATCCGGCAGTCCTTACACCCTTCTCACCACTCAGTAAGGATGATAACATGTCCCACGGACATGCACCAAGCCGTTACCTCACCCAACGGGTTTCGCAGCACACAGATCTAACAGATCTGAGGCTACACCTGCACCAAAACGTTAGTATACCCTCAGATCTACACGGATCCGAGCTTCCCTGCAACACACGTTAGCCACACACACACATACAAGCGTATAACCTATTATACCGTGGCTAGTGTTGCACTACAATGCCGATCTGAGATCTACACTACGTATAACCTATTATGCCGAGGCTAGTGTTGCACTACAATGCAGNACATGCACCAAGCCGTTACCTCACCCAACGGGTTTCGCAGCACACAGATCTAACAGATCTGAGGCTACACCTGCACCAAAACGTTAGTATACCCTCAGATCTACACGGATCCGAGCTTCCCTGCAACACACGTTAGCCACACACACACATACAAGCGTATAACCTATTATACCGTGGCTAGTGTTGCACTACAATGCCGATCTGAGATCTACACTACGTATAACCTATTATGCCGAGGCTAGTGTTGCACTACAATGCAGATCTGAGATCTACACTGCATTACGAACAACAACCGCGATAGTCCACCTCTACTGGGACTCACCTCGAGCTTGACACGGAACTAGCCTACACTCACAAGCGACCTTCCAAAGCTAAGCTCTCTCTCTATTCTACACACTCTCACACACTCTCTCTAAAGTTTCCAAAAGGGTTTTAGGAGTGAGAATGAAGAATGAGGGGAATGGGGTATTTATAATGGAAAAGTTACCCATGGTAACAACTTAAAGTGGGTAAAATCTAGCCTCTTCCTTTCTTCATCTCCAAGCCACGTTGTAATCTATGCCATATGCTCCATTTCATAACTCCTAGACTAGCCAACTCATCCTTATCTCCAAGCTTAAGGTGGGAGCTTCCCATTGGTCCAAAATGGCTCATTTTTCCTTTTTTTGTGCATTTCACCATCTAATGCCAAGTGTATCCATTTGCTGATAGAAAACACCTCTTTTGCCCTCCAATGTTGCATACAACTCGGACTTCTCCCTTGGTTGCCAAAGAATTACCCAACTGTACCGTGATTGCTGCGGAAATGGACATAACGGATGATAACTTTGGATCCATGGGTTTCTTCTTGTTTTCTTCGAGATCTTGGCCATATTCTTTGAGGAATGGACTCCTCTTAAGCTTAGTAAATGTTGCTTAGACTCACGAGTTGTTTGGTTCTTGGCCGAAATAATTCTTCCTCCAACAGACTCATTTCGCGGCTCCAGAACGTCTACCGGATTGCATGAATTATGTAGGTTTCGGGAGAATTTTTCTTGAGCTAATTCTTTTTGCGTGGTCTTCCTTAGTGTCTTGGCTACCTCCTTTCTGAATCCCATAATTTTTAAAATTGTGCAGAGGGGTCTCCATAACTGAAAGCTCCGTCCGGGTAATTTAGCTCTTAGACCGGGTTATTACACGGCCAGTCACGGCCGGTCGTAACCGCTTCCATATATCTCGGCTATTCACAGAATAGTCGCGGTTATTGGCAAACGGTTATGGCTAAAGGCATTTAGTCACGACTTGGCTAGGAACGAATCGGATATATCCAGGATCGGTTTAAGCACGGTTCGGCGGGTGACTTGGGGATCAGATAGAATCCGCCAAGGCTCGGCTCAAACCTATGCGGTTATTCTAAGTCTCGGATAGATTCAGATGCTAAGGGATTCGATGGGAATTATAAGGAATGGGATCATATAGTCAAAGATAGGCGATTATCCGCATTCACTAAGTAAATATAAGATTACTTACGCCTCTTTGATTTCAGGAAATGATGGTGATCGTGGGAAAGACTTGGCTTAGGCGCGCGAGACAAGGTCTAGGAAGGATGGGTGGCGTATTAGACTGGATAGATTAGGATCGAACACTTGTAATAGCCTATAGTGCAAACTTTAAAGTTGTATCGAATCCTTTGTTATATAAATAAGAATCCAGTTGTTTATCTATCTCTTGCATATCAACTCTATTGCTTATGAATCTCAGAATTATCGAATTAATGAACCTCGTTTAAAGAATAGACCTTAAAACGGACTGAATGGCTCAGAATCACTTAGTGATTTGAGTGGGAACAGCCTCTCGGACTTAGAGTCCGGGATGGGTTGTTTCAGATCCTAACTAGCATGAAATGCATGCGAAAAAGGTGTATATTGCAGGGATATCAACACCTCCAAACTTGCCTTTTTGCTTGCCCTCAAGCAAACAAAAGCCAACCGGAGGGGTGAGGTTTTGAAAAGAGAGTGTAAATCCGAATCCAAAATGCCATTTAAAAGAAATCAAGTCAATGTCTAAGTTAAGGTTTTTAGGATGCAGACCGAATTCTACTTACTCAAAAAGCCTTAGCCACATTCATCACAACACCAAGCAAAATAAATCTCAACTTAGATGCACATTCAAATTCCCAATTCCTTTTAACATTCATTTAAAAATTTTAAACGTGGATCATGCTCATGCTCATCAGTCAGCTCACTTGGTTATGGGTAAGGTCACAAGCTAAAGATGAACTCGTAGTGCAAACGGGTTAAGTGTTTAGATGGGATCACTCAATGAAGGAATCTTCTTAATGCAAAATGCTAAGGGTAAAAACTAACCGATGCATACAAGGATAAATTATCATCAACCCAAGCACCTATTTGTTTTCTACCTTAGTCTAATTTGTGCGTTCCCTTCCTAGGCTACCCTTCTCTTAGACATTTTCGCCTTGTACCCGTTTTTGCTCCTCGTTTTACCTTCCTTGGTCATCTCGGGGGACTTCTTCTTTCTTGGAGATCGGTCTCAGCTTTTTTTTGCTCCTTTTGTTGTGTTCCTTGTGTTTCACCTTTGGTGTTGTTGGCCGGTTTTGACTTTGATGTTTTAGCCTTCTTTTCTTCTTTGGATTCGCCTTTTTGTTCTTTTGTTTTTGTAGCTGCCATCTCCTATTTATGTTTCCCCGTCTGACTCATTGAACTCTTCTTTCTTTCTTCTCCTTCCTCAAATAAGCATTCAGCACCCACCTTTCCTAGTCTACCCAGAGATATCGGCTTAGTATATCGTTATCAAGTCGTTTTTCCTTACCTAACCTATGTTGACTCGAGTTGTGAGCCAACGTCTACATGAGAATCTAACCTTGTCAGCTTAAACCCAACATTTTTTGCCTAAGATGATTCGAAAATAATGCAAAGGCCTCACATACGCTCACAAAAATGTTTATGGTTTCAAACAAAGGTTATGGTTTGGGTGGACTAGCAAAGGGTGGTATAAAGGAAGAAGAAAGTCCATATGAAATCTATGAGCTGATGATAAAGCCTGAACATGATAAATAAATTTTCAAAATTTACGGTTCAAGTTCAATAGGAAAATGGTTGAAATCGCAATGCATTAGCTAAGATTAAATTTTACAAGATGAATTCCTGCCTTAAGTTCAGTCTAAATCAGAATGCATCAAACAAACAAGAAACAAGGCATTAACTTCATGACTTAAAAATGGCTATTTACAAGGATAGTCTACAATTTACACCATATATGGATGCTATGAATCCTATATGAATGCATCTAGACTCAATCCTAAAATGAAAATGCAACTAAATGGTTTTATTTTTGTGAGATAAGTTTTCAAAAATTTTCATTTTTATTTTATTTTTCTATGCAATTAGATCTGTGCATGCTATCTTATTCTAAATGTGAATGCATGTATATGTACTCCTCCAAACTAAAATCACACAGTCCCTGTGTGATAGAACAGAGGAAGAATACATACACTTAAAATGCAAAATTAAAACAAAATGCAAAGAAATGAAAAATAAAAATGCTTATATACAGAGACTTGGAGTGGTACCTCAGTTTTTGGTGTGATGTGAGGACGTGGTGTCCTCACTGGTCGAGAGTAATGGGTTGTCTGATTCAGGGACCGGGGATTGACTCGCCCTTCTCTTCCTCGATATGCCCATCTTGTGGCAAGAAGATCTTCCTGGCTCGTTCAGCTCATGCTCCCTCGGTAGGAATGAGAAAGAGTGCCTCTCTCGGAGCGTTTGGCTATCAGCTTCCTCGGAGCTTTCTCCTTCTTCGTCTTGGGGCTCCTCGGCTGGGATACCGGGGTGTGGCCGTGGCGGGGATGACGATCCTCTCAGCTTGGCCATGAAGGACTTGATTTGACCCTTGAGATCCCTCACGTGCTCCTTGATTCCTTCACGCTTGAGACGAGCTTGCGGATGGAACGATCTTGCCCCTTCTTGTACCGTTGGAGTATGTTGATCCGCTCATGAGACGTCTTGAGGGTGCGGTGAGTCGCGCTTGTGATTGACTCAAAGTGGTAGCGCTCTACTCCATACAGTGGGAAGCCATACTCGTCTATGGCTTCCACAAATCCTCCTTCTTCATCGTCCTCATCTCTCTCGGCTCCTTCATCAGCTTCATACCGATATTCCTCCTCGTCATCCCCTTGGAAGTTGGCTCCGTAGGGGACATGTACTCTTCTTGTGGCTTGAAGTCTAGGTGCAGAGGCTCGTAGACTGTGGTGAGATACATGTTGGGCTGGAAGAAGACGATTGCTTGGTTTGATGGGAGCGTGTATTGATATCGGTGTCCATGCCGATATGGTTTCCCGAGGAACTGACATTTCTTCAAATACAAGATGTCGATCCATCTAATCCCGTGTGTTGGCTCCTCCAGGTCAACGCCAGCTCCTCTGAGGATCGCAGTCACAGTCACTTCACAACCTACTTGAGGCCTGTCGCTTGGTGTAGAAGTCATCCACGACTTGTAGTGGATGAGCTCCTTGAGCAAAATCGTGATCAAGCCAGTGCTTCTTCTGTTCCCTCTCATCTCTGTCCCGTTACGAGTCTCTTGGACAATCTCCACTAGCCCATCGTCCATAATCTCCAGCTCATTAGTTAAAACAGCTTCACACTCCTTTCTTGCAAAGAATGTATATGCAATGGCTCTTTGCAGATAATGCAAGGCAGGATGCCTGATTTTGGTGCTCTTGTTCACCTCTGGCTTATACGAGCCTTCACCAATGTGACCCCATAGCGCTTCCAACTCTTCCCTTTCAATACCGAGTGCCATCTCGCGCATATCGCCTTGGCTGAACCCAAAAATCTGCTCGAGTTTCCGAAATGACATTCGGTGTGTCGCGCTACAGTACTTGAAACAGATGTACCCATCCCCATTTTCTTCTGGAGTTTCTTCTCCATACACGTAGAAGGTGCCCTCGAGTGATGCGAGGAACTGGAACGTAGCCTCGTCGTTGGAGGCATATGCATTCTCCATGTAACGCCTTAGTCCCATGGCGTTGAAAAGGATTTATCAATCCTCATAGATGCCCAGCTCTACCATGGTCTCTTCATGGGGGTAGCGAGTTGCCTTGAACTCCATTCGCTTGAAGGCAGCTCACATTTCGGCAAATGTCGGTTTAGAGCTCGTACTCCTTCTTCCCGATGTTCTCGTGGGCAACCAAACCGAGACAGCCCTGCTTGAACTACCCACTGGTTTCTTTCCCTCTCTCTTCTCCTTTTGGTAATCTCTGGATCTCCCAAGGACAGCACCGCTTCTTGTTGCTCCCACCATTATACCTATCAAGAAAAAAATTCAAAAGTGTTTGAGTACAAGATTGAGATAACAAAATGGTAAGTCTCTTGCATATGTGTTTAAACCTAAGCATCTCTATTCATGACTACAGAGAAACTCAAGCAAGCACAATCAATTTCCATACTAGACCGCGATGAACTTGAATCGTGAAATGCAAGAATTTTCAATAAGTAAGTTCTCACGAATTAAAGCATTTTGACAAAATTTGCATATTTTACAAGGATGAACAAGGAACATTCCTGAATTTTGACATATCAAAAGAGTATAGCCGTGAAGCTATCTCATAAAAAATCCAAGAGATCTATTCAAAAATTCATCGACCAAAATCTCTCCATCTACTTTCAAAACCACGGTTTTCGTATCAAAGCTAAACGTGCAAGAAATATTCTACAAATCCCCAATCTACGATTGCATTGAACAATATTGAGCAATAGAAATAATTACCTAGCACGATATTGGATAAATCCGCGTGAAAGAAAAAGCAGCAGTTCGCACAAGACTCGAAACGTGAAGACTTAAATCAAAGATTTTTCTGGGTTTGAAAGCGATGAAGAGAGTGAAAGCGCCTAAGGAGAAAACGATGGCTTTTAAAGATAAAACAAAGAGTGGGGGGGGGGGCTACTGAGGTTTCTTAATTTGGGGAATAGCTGTCGGCTAACCCCAACCAAGCATTCTTACCTTATCCGGAAAATTGGATCACGAAATAGGCGTTTTTAATGGATTGGTTATGAGAAAACCATTTTTACATTGTTGACCATATCTATCGGCTTGGTCCTGATATGGCTGACCGATGTTTTGGATTTTGGCTTTTCTACCCGATAAAAACCCGATAAAGATTGTCTAGCTCGGACTTCGTTCCATATCGGCTACACACCTTTGTGCCTGCTCGATATGGAATGTCCTGGGGTGTTTACCACAATGTTAAACTGTTATATCACCCTGATGCTATGCTAGACAATCGTTAAAATGGTTTTACTCCCACTTGTGCACAAGTGACCCATCTTATCCTCTCTTTGCCACTTGAAAACATTAAACTAGACTAGAAAAAGCATTAATATGTACAATGATAAGTTTGGGGTGGTTCCCAAAAGCGCTTTGCTTTGAGTCACTTAGCTTGACTTTTGATAGACTCATAATTTAGCATGTTTTAACATTTATTTTACATAGTTTTGCGTCCACTTGTGCATTCATTTAGTCACTTTTAGTCTCATTTGAATTCATATTAGATTTTAGTGAGTCAGAGCCTAGCTTGTTGCATATTTGTGCATTTTGAGTGTTTATTAGGTGTTTTGGAGGCTAGGAGGACCACTTGGAGTTCATGGATGCTCAAGAGGAGGAAGAGAAACTGCTAGATGAGAAGCAGAGATGTTTTAGTAGCATATCGAGCTACCAAGCTCGATACAGACCAACCGAGAAGATGGAGACTGCGTATCGGGCACATGTATCAAGCTGCATAGCTCGATATAGAGCTACCAGGGATTTGGGAGGAAGTGTATCGACCAATCGTATCGAGCTACCAAGCTCGATACAGACCAACCGAGAAGATGGAGACTGCGTATCGGGCACATGTATCAAGCTGCATAGCTCGATATAGAGCTACCAGGGATTTGGGAGGAAGTGTATCGACCAATCGTATCGAGCTACCAAGCTCGATACAAACCAACATGGAAGATGAAGACGGCGTATCGAACAAACTTATCGAGCTACTTAGCTCGATACATATCCATGGAGGGTAAAGATCGGGTCAGACAATGACTTTCCATTCCTATTCAGCTTCAGAGCTCTTCATGAAAGTTGTTGTAATTGAATCAGCTTTCATGTAGAGGTAGTTTGAAGTGATTGTGATCAGCGGTTCAAGAGATACAGCGATTTTCGCAAGACTGTCCGATCCAGACTCGCCCTGGGCATTCGGGTCCACGGGTCGGTTCGGGCCGGATCTATGCGGATCCGGGTTTTTCGGTTCCGACAGTTTAGGATCCATTCGGGTTATGAAGTTTTTTCGGTTCGGATCGGTTCGGGTCCTTTTGGGTTTGGGTTGGTTCCGAGATTTGGAATCAGAACCGCTACGGAACCGGAAATATTTCGGGTCCGGAAATAACCCGAATTACCCGAAAACCCGGATAATTTTCCGGTTAATTATTCAAATTTGGTAATTAATTTTGATTTTTCGGGTAATCGTTTGGATCTTCGGTATTATCCAAAACGAACCAAAAAATAATGAGAAGATTTAAAATAATTAATTAATTATTCGATTATTTATATAAATTATATGGTATAAATAATATAATTAGTATTTATTTGGTAAATAATTTCGGGTTTTCGGGTACCCGTTCGGTTCTCGGGTATAACCCGAACCGAACAGAGAACCGAAATAAATTTGAAGAAAAACCATTCGGATTTTATTAGTTAAATGGTTCGGGTCTAAACCCGATATTTTGATGTTTTCCTTTCTTAATCTTTCATGAGATTTGTTGGTTTAGCTATAATTAGAGAAGTATTTTATGATCTATTGATGAGGTAGATTAGGGTGATTAGAGAGTTGATCTTTGATGTTTAGGGATTAGAATGTTTATATCCTTTCATATTTAGTGTTCTTAATGCTAGATTAGCTTTGAGAGAAGTGATTTAGATCTTAGAGAATTTTCCACCCACAAGGTGTTTGATGAAATTCACCAAAGAGCTAAATATGAGATTTACATGCTTAGCCTATGAAAGTAGATATCTAAGATGTTTATTGGTAGATTAGAACTGAATCTTAATGCTTGTTGATTATCTTTTCATTAATAATGATTAGTTATTGATTAGGTAATTAGCAAAAGGATTAGTGCCATGAGAGTGGATTAGTCTTGTTTAGAGTTCTAAACCTAAGGATTAGCATTTATGTGATTGTTTGAACATCATAGGTTAGCTCTAGGATCACCCAAAGTCAATAACCTCATCTTGGATTCGATTTAAGTCTTTGTTTATCTTGATTAGTAGTTTTACTTAGTTTCTTGTTTTGTTTTCTTAAGTTGTTAGTTTCGTTTGATTTTATTTCATTTAGGATGTTAGATAAAAAGCTTCCCTTATTTGATTTTACTTAGCTTAGGATTGTGTATTCCTAGTGTTTAGGCCTTTAGTTCCTTGTGGATTCGATATCTCAAACACTACAATGATATGAGTAGTTGAGATTAATTGAAAGTGCTAAAAATCCCGCTATCAACTTTCCTTGTTTCTTTTTTAGTGAGAAAAGGGAAATGAGCACCCCTTGATCCTATGGGAGGATCCTTACTTTCCTTGATCACAGAGATGAAATCAGACAAAGACACATAGGAGACTCACTCCATGTTTGCCTTAATACCCTATTGATTGGTCAAATCGGTGTTGTTCATCACCTTAAGGTAAGCATAGTGTCTATTCCTTCCCTTGCATTTCGGCTTGTATATCATCTCACCAGCAACAAAGAGCACGGGTTTGAGAGTCGTACCTTCCAGAAAATCACCGAGGGTAGGTCCTTGTCCATTGGACTTTTTGTGCGTGATCACAGCCCTTGGTGCTTCTTGGACCTCCACAGATTGCTCCTCGAACATTGCGTTGAGGCAGACGCCATCAAACCTCTCTCCATCATAGAGTATCTCCAAGGATGGGTCCTCGGACTTCTTGACCGTCTTCTTGAACTCGAGAGAGTATGCATGCTCCTTTTCTTTAGTCTTTCTTCATTTGGTGTCGAAGTGCATCACCACACTCCTGGCTAGTTGATATCTCTGTATATTTCATGGTATTGAATGTGCATCCTCAGCACTTTAGGGCTAATTTGCATACATTTTAACTCATTAATCACCCATTTGCATTCATCATAGATTAGCATGAGTTAAGATAGAGTTAGGGTCATTCACACACACTTTAAGTCCTTATCATGTGCATTTTGGAGTAAGGCCATTCAAGGATGCTGATGAACCATCGAGTTGAGGATCCATCACGGCCATGAAGTCGGTGCTGTTTAAATGCAACGATTTTCTCCCGATATCTGACACCTGAAATGAATGATTCCACAGTACCCCCCCCCCCCCCCCCC
>JAHZTW010000002.1:74980158-74991558 GCA_020283515.1 Alliaria petiolata | reverse complement strand
CCCCCCCCCCCCCCCTCGAGGGGTGAATTATCGGAGCAAGGTACAGAAGCGATCCCGAGACGACAAGCAAGCCACAAGATGAATAACGACGAGACCCCAAAATATGTACCCAAAGATTTAGCATATCGGCCCTGTAAAACGGCTTCATCTCGTCTTACGCTAGAAGACAACGGACTTTGCTGTTTGCCTTGGATCCGTGACACCTAGGTTTTTGGGACCACCTATAAAAACCCCTTTGCATGCTTTTGGCAAAGGATCGACAATTTTCCATTTTCTATCTTCTCTTTGTCTCTCTTTTTCGGTCATCTTCTTTAAGAGAAAAAGAACCATTTTTGTGATTCTCTAAACTTGTATCTTTAAGAAATCTTGTTCTCTATCGTTTTAAAACCATGTTGATCGTTCTTTCTTGTATAGGATTAACGGTTTCCATGACAAATAGCGAGTAGTTCATCCCGATGAGGTTAGGGTAAATGAGTTAAAGGTTCAATCTTTGATGCTTGTCTATGCTTAAAATATCTTAATCCTTTCTTATATGATGCTTTTACTGCTTAATCATCTTCGCTATTTGATTATTGCCTTCAAGCTTCCTCAAACAAAAGCCATGTTTGAAGGATTGCAATAACCAATCTCATAAGAGATCCGCTCATCCTAGCCTAAGGGATTAAATGTCTAGGGAGCGTTTTGGCACAAATAGAGTTGTTTATTCATGCTCGCTATTCTCATGGATCCCTACGCGGGAGCGAGGTTAGGTCGTGAGTTAGAAAAGTGATCCTTACCACGGTGGTGGATTTATCTAGTTCTTGAACTCTATGCTGGAGGATTAGCCTTAATGGTAGTTAACTTCTGCATCAAGAAGCGACCTTTATTATCTTTACCCTTAAACACCTTGTCCCTTGAACCGATCTTCATCATATCTTGCAAGCTTGCTACTTTATTTCTGTTTGTTCTCTTTTACTCTTGCTAGTTTTAGTTTATGTTATTAACTCTCTATCATTGTGACACATTAGTTGATAGATATCCTTTTATAAACCTTTAAATCGCTCCTAGCTTGTATTAGGACCTCACGAATGCAATGCCTTGAATCTACCCATCAGATTGATAAGACCCATAAGCTATACTACATTTGGTTATAAGTAGTGGGTCATTGACCAAGTAGACAAAATCCTACTTATCAATTGGCGCCGTTGCCGATTTGGGTTGTTTTTAAGTATTGCTTTTTAGTTTCTTAGCAAGACTAGGACTTTATTTTCTTTTTAGATACTAATCGTCATTCTTGAGACCTTTTGGCAGGTACCCCTCCCAAAAAGACCAAATGGAAGATGATCATCCTAGCTATAAGAGACGATTTGAATGGCGTACAACGGGATCAACCCGATATACCAAGACAACAACGTCTCATCGGAGAATGTGACTCACCAACCAACTACAGACCAATAATCGGTATTACTCCTCCCTCGACTGATGCCGGATATGAGATAAAGAGTAGTATGCTTGCTATGGTGAGAAAAATAAAATATCAGGGTGATGCCGTTGAAGACCCCTTGGATCACCTGGATGACTTCGAGAAGATCTGTTCTTTGACAAAGCAAGAAGGAATCTCAGAGGTTGGATTCAAGCTAAGGCTTTTCCAATTTTCACTTGGAGGAAAAGCTCACCAATGGGAAAAGACACTTAAATCGGGGTCTATAACCACATGGGAGGAATGTAAACAAGCCTTTCTAAAGAAATTCTTCTCTCCGTCAAGAACAGCAACGCTGAGACTCGACATCTCCACATTTACTCAAGTCGAAGACGAGAGGTTTAGTGAAGCTTGGGACCATTTGAAAAGTTATACACTCAAATGCCCTCACCACGGCTACTCAAGCTCTTCCCTACTAAGTATCCTATATAGAGGTGTGCCAAAGAAGTATAAGGATCTACTGGACACTGCAAGCAATGGGATCTTCCTAGGCTAAGACGTAGATGATGGGATGGATCTCGTAGAGAACATGGCTACTAGTTATGGTAACTACGAGGAGGACATTGATAAAGAAATAACCGAGCTCAACAAGCAAAGGAACAGTGAAGTGATGCAATTACAAGCACGGTTGGACGCTTTGCTAAAGGGACAGAACGTCCAAGATGCTATAATAGCAAGTATCGGAGCCAAGCCGACATACACTAGCCGATATGGAAGAGTAAAAACTATCCAAGGACAAAATCAGACATGCGACTCTACAACTTCAGCTATAAATCCTCAGTTAGCTCCACAATGCAACACCAACTCATACAACCAACAAGGTTACCCTCCTCCTCATCAATACTACCATCAACCTCCGTCGTACCCTCCACCATATACTCAACCTCCTTATGGGCATTATGGTTACTATCCACCACCACCACAAGACACATATTTTAAAAGTCTGCTAACACAGCTTGTCCAAGGCCAGTGCACCAACACCCAACACCTTCAAACGATCAATACAAGATTGGATAAGCATGATGCAGACCTCAGGCTAATCCAGCAACCAATTCACTGTGCAGCTTCTCCACACCCCGCCTATGTCCAAGCCGTAACTTTGCGAAGTGGAAAAGTCTTACCACCATGGGAACAAGCTCCAAAACTCACCGAGGATGCTGAGATTCAGGTGGGGGGGGGGGGTAATTCTGAAAAATCAGAAGTTGACAATGAAGTCGAAGAAGTCCAAGAGAGTGTAGAAGACCAGCTCTTCACCAAACTTAAGGAGCATAATATCGGGGTGAAGCCGAAACCCACTGCTCGTTGTGAGAAACCAAAAGAGCTGCGGTTTGTCCTACCTGCATACAAACATCCCTGCCCTTTCCCGGGAAGATTCAAGAAGCAACTCCTCAAGAAATACAAGGCACAATTCGAAGAACATCTAAGAAAAGTGGAACTCACCATGCCCCTCATGGATGATTTGGCCTTAATACCACCATATCAGAAGTTCATAAAAGACGCAGTCCTTTCAAGAACAAAGGAACTTCAAGGCATGGTGGTTTTCACACACGAGTGCAGCGCCATCATACAAAAGAAGGTGGTGCCAAACAAGTTAGAATATCCAGGAAGCTTTACTCTCCCGTTTTCCATCGGTCTTCTCACGTTCGACAATTGCCTTTGTGACCTATGAGCGAGTGTGAGCCTCATGCAACTATCGATAGCTAAAAGACTCGGCTACACGAGCTACAAGCCGAGCCGAATATCACTGATACTAGCAGATCGATCAGTAAGATTACCCAAGGGTTTGCTTGAAGACGTTCCTATCCGGATTGGTGATATCGACGTACCAACCGATTTTGTGGTCCTGGAAATGGATGAAGATCCGAGAGATCCTCTGATCCTTGGTAGATCGTTCTTGGCTACAGCAGGGGCAGTAATCGATGTCAAGAAAGGAAAGATCGAGCTGAATCTAGGGAAATATATCATCCTTAAGTTCGATATAAAAGATGTAATGAAGAAGTAGGAGGGAAGGTCTTTTAGGTAGGCACATTGGATAAACTCAATGATGAGCTTTTTGACGAGCTGTCTTTGAAAGACCCCCTGCTAGTAGCTTTGACAAAGGAGAAAAGGGAGCATGGACACCTAGAGCAAGAGAGTGAAGTCTATATCATGCAACTTGTTGCAAGAAGGGTCGCTGAAGATGATGAATTTCCCGAAGACCTTGAGCATGGAAGACATAAGATTGCTTGGGTAACAAAGGAAGGCGAATATCGGGATCGTCCCGATAAGGATGCAACGAGCTCGGGCGAGCCATGCATACGCGGAGACTGGAGCAAACTCGATGCTCCAAAACTGGAACTCAAGCCGCTACCAGATGGGATAATGTACGCTTTCTTGGGGCCAAACTCCACATACCCGGTTATAGTAAACGAAAGTCTATGTGATAATGAGTTAAATTCACTCCTTAAGGAGTTGAGAAAGTATAGGAGAGCCCTTGGGTACTCACTAAGTGATACCAAGGGCCTTTCACCAACACTTTGCACTCATAGGATTCACTTAGACGATGAAAACACATCTTCCATTGAACACCAAAGACGCCTAAACCCAAACTTAAAGGAAGTGGTCAAGAAAGAAATCTTAAAACTTTTAGAGGCTGGCGTGATATACCCTATCAGTGACAGCACTTGGGTATCTCATGTCCATGTGGTACCAAAGAACGGAGGTATCACGGTTGTAAAAAATGAAAAAGAAGAGTTGATCCCTACTAGGACCATAACTGGTCATAGGATGTGCATTGATTATAGAAAACTTAATTCAGCCACAAGAAAAGACCAGTTCCCTCTCTCTTTCATCGACCAAATGCTGGAAATGTTAGCTAACCATCCATACTACTGTTTTCTGGATGGCTATAGCGGCTTCTTCTAGATACCAATCCACCCAAACGACCAAGAAAAAACCACATTCACTTATCCTTATGGAACGTTTGCCTATAGGAGAATGCCTTTCGGGCTTTGCAATGCACCTGCTACGTTTCAAAGATGCATGATGTCAATTTTTTCTGATTTAATTGAAGAAATGGTTGAAGTGTTTATGGATGATTTTTCTGTATACGGTTCTTTTGTTTGGTATTTGCTTAACTAATTTGTGCAGGGTTTTGAAAAGATGTGAGGAGACAAGCTTAGTGCTAAATTGGAAAAAGTGACACTTCATGGTCAGAGAAGGGATAATGCTTGGTCATAAGATATCAGAGAAGGGAATTGAGGTCGATAAGGAAAGAATAGAGGTCATGATGCACTTGAATCCACCCACTACGGTGAAGGAGATTCGTAGCTTCCTTGGTGACGCAGTCGGAAAACCCTAGGATTAGCAAGCGCTAAACCTAGATTGAAATCAAGTTTGCAAGCGGCAAACTTGAGAAATAAAACTCTGGAATCCACCAGAAAAAGCTCTAGAATCCACCAGAAAAGAGAAAAGCTTTGCAAGCTCTCAAAGTTTGATTAATGAATAATAAGATGTCTTACAAATAACCTAGGATCTCTCTATTTATAGAGAAGAAACCCAACATAAAAAAGGAAATGCCAAAAATAAAGGAAAATCCAAAAATAACAGAAAAGTAAATAACATAATTAAGAAAAAGGAAATATTATTAAACGATGCCTCCTGTATCAGTCTCCTCCACTTCTGAAGAACTCGACCTCAAGTTTTCTTCTGGATAAAGAACCCCTTCTGCATGGTACTCATGAATGTCAGCCACGTTGAAGGTATTAGAAATGTTCATGTGCTTTGGGAGAGCCACAAAGTAAGCATTATCATTGATCTTTCGCGACACTTTGAATGGACCATATTTGCGAGGTTGCAACTTGCTATATGTGCCAACTGGGAACCTTTCTTTATGAAGAAACACCATCACCTCGTCACCTTCTTTGAAAACTTTCACTCTCCTTCGCTTGTCTGCAGCAATCTTGTTCTTTTGACTAGTAGCCTCTAACTTAGCCTTGACAACTTCCTTAGTAGCTACAATCTCTTCTGCCATAGCCTCAGCCGATGCACTAACCCCAGGAGCCTTAGGCAACTTAACCAAATCAACCACATGTTTAGGAATAGATGTATACACCAGAGAAAAAGGTGATTTCCCTGTAGCGGAGTGCATTGCGCTGTTGTAAACAAATTCCACCTGAGGTAAAGCTAAGTCCCACTGCCTCGGCTTATCACCACAAACACTTCGAATCATATTCCCCAAAGTTCTGTTAGTTACTTCAGTTTACCCATCAGTTTGCGGATGAGCTGTGGAACTCCTGTTCAAGGTTGTTCCAAACATCCTCCAAAGAGTAATCCAAAAGTGACTAAGAAACTTTGTATCTCTATCTGAAGTTATTGATTTGGGAACCCCATGGAGACGCAAAACTTCTTTGAAGAACAATTTAGCTATGTTGGACGCATCTGCAATCTTCTTGCACGCAATAAAATGCGTCATTTTAGAGAATCTGTCAACTACTACAAACACAGAGTCCACTCCTCGTTGTGTACGAGGCAGTCCCAACACAAAATCCATAGACAAATCTTGCCAAATATCTTCAGGGATAGGTAAAGGCATATAAAGACCAGTATTTTGAGATTGACCTTTAGAAGTCTGACAGATATAACACCTTTTGACAATAGCACCAACGTCTCTCCTTAAATGCGGCCAAAAATACCTTTCCTCCAAGCTAGCAATGGTTTTGTCTCTTCCCAAATGACCACTAAGACCACCGTCATGCAAATCTCGAATCAACTTCTCCCTTAACGATGAGCAAGGGATGCACAATCGATCTCCTTTGAACATGTAGCCATCTCGGATATGAAAATCTGCAGATGGATGCTTCTCGTTGCACTTGACCCATAATTCCTTGAATTCAGTATCACTTTCATACAACTCCTTCATAAACTCAAAGCCCACAACCTCTTGTGCTAAAGTAATTAGCAATGATGCCCTTCTACTTAAAGCATCTGCTACTTTATTAAGCATGCCTGACTTATGCTGAATTATGAAAGGAAATTTCTGCAGAAAACTTACCCAACGAGCATGCATTTTGTTTATCACCTTCTGGCTTTGAAGAAACTTCAAAGCTTGGTGGTCAGTGAACAAAACAAACTCCCTTTGAACAAGATAATGCTCCCACTGTCTTAGAGCTCTAAATACTGCATAAAACTCTTGATCATAGGTGCTCCACTTCTGCCGAGCTTCACTCAACTTCTCGCTGAAAAATACCACTGGTCTTTTCTCTTGGGACAGAACAGCTCCTACTCCTACTCCACTAGCATCACATTCAACTTGGAACACTTTATCAAAATCAGGTAATGCTAGAACTGGTGCGGTACAAAGCTTTTCCTTAATTAAGCAAAAACTTCTCTCTTGCTCGGTACCCCAATGAAACTTTCCTTTCTTCAAGCATTCAGTAATAGGAGCAGTATTAGTACTGAAATCTCTTATGAATCTCCTATAGAAAGTAGCCAGACCATGAAGCTGCGTACCTCAGTGACTGATTTAGGGGCAGGCCAATCCCTTATGGCACTCACTTTGTCCTCATCAACGTGAATCCCTTCTTCACCAACAACAAATCCTAGAAATAATAGCTTGTTGGTGCAGAATGTACATTTTTTCAAGTTAATGTACAACTGGTTTTCCTGTAGAACATGCAAAACCTGCTTCAAATGTTCCAAATGCTCTTCTTTGGTCTTGCTGTAAATCAAAATACCATCAAAATAAACCACAACAAACGAACCAGAGAAAGGACGAAGAATTTGGTTCATCAATCTCATAAAAGTACTAGGAGCATTCGATAACCCAAAAGGCATCACCAGCCATTCATACAATCCATCTTTGCTCTTAAAAGCTGTCTTCCATTCATCTTCAGGTCTAATTCGAATCTGATGGTATCCACTGCGAAGATCTATCTTGGAAAAGACCTTAGAACCAGTTAGCTCGTCAAGCATATCTTCCAATCGGGGAATTGGAAAGCGATACTTTGATAGTTATCTTGTTGATGGCTCTGCTATCGACACACATTCGCCATTGGTTACCCTTCTTAGGAACAAGAAGGACTGGCACTGCACAAGGACTCATGTTCTCACGGATGAATCCTTTTTTTAACAAATCTTCAATTTGTTCCCTTAAAATCTCATTTTCTTTGGGACTCATACGGTAATGGGGAAGGTTTGGTAAACTTGATCCCCGAATAAGATCAATCTGATGTTGAATATTGCGCATAGGAGGTAATTCTTGTGGCAATTCATCTGCAATCAGCTCCTTGAAATCTTTCAGGATCTCTAGTACTTCTTCTGGAGTTGTCGTTTCTTCTTTTACAGCACTCATCAGCCCTTTAATCACCACTGGACAGAAACATTCAGTTTCTTTAATCGCCTCTTCAAGCTCCTTTTCACTATGTGTCATAACTAAGAAATTTGAATTTTTCTTCCCTTGATTCTGATCAAAGTGTAAAACAGGAGTCATAGCATTCTTGTGTCCCTTCCATGTAAACATTAACACGTTATCCCTTCCTCGATATGTCACATCATTATCATATTGTCACGGACGACCAAGTATGATGTGACAAACATCCATGTCAAGAACATCACAAAGTATTTCTTCTCTATAATGCTTTCCAATTGAGATTGGAACTCGACAAGTCAGTGTTACTTGAACCTGAGAGCCTTTACTTACCCAACCTAGGTCATATGGCTTTTCACGTGACATTGTGGGTAACTTCAAAAATTCAACTAGTTTCTGAGAAACTAAGTTTTCTGTTCTGCCATTATCCACAATCAAGTTTCACATTTTGTCGTTAATAGAGCAACTTGTCTTGAACAAATTCTTTCGCTGCCCTTCTTCCTTTGATGATAACAACATCCTTTGAAGTACGATGTTTATCATCTCATTCGACTCTTCTTCAGCAAATTCAACCCCTGCATACTCATCCTCTTCTTCATGTTCGTCATCTTCCTCTAGAATAGCTACAGTTCTTTTACTTGGACAAACATTCGATATGTGACCTTGTCCTTGACAACGAAAACACTTGTCGAGGTTTGGCCTCGGGTACGCGTTACCCTGTTTCTGGACTGGTGCCTTACTCTGCTGAGCATTATTGTAACCATTGTTAGAACTACCAACTCCCTTATTACTAAGGTTAGCATCCTTTGCTACTGCACTCTTTTCTTTATCTCCGGTTGATTCAGAATAACTTTGAGGAGAATATCTTCTGAATGATGAAAAATTACGGGGAGACTTCTCAATTAACTCAGCTTTCAATGCTAGACTAGAAGCCTCTTGCACGGTCCATACAGTTTGCAGACCCATCTTCTCCTGTATAGAACTCTTTAACCCACTGATGTACCTTGCCACTTTCTGATTTTCTGTCTCTCCTATATCATTGCGCTCACAGAATCGCAAAAACTCAGCTGTATACTCTGTCACGGTCCTCTTTCCTTGGACACATTCAATATACATCTTATAGAGAATCTGTTCATAATCTTCAGGTAAGAACCTCTCCATAATGAACTGTTTCATTCGCCTCCATGTCCTGACTAGCCCTTTTCTTTGTCTTTGCCTTTGTATAACAAGTTTATCCCACCATACAGCAGCAGTACCCTTCAGTCTGATTGCCACCATCTTAACTTGCTTATTTTCGGGGACACCCATGACTTCAAAGAATCTATCAACGCTGATTTGCCAATCCAAAAATTCCTCAACTCCCATAGTTCCATAGAACAATGGAATATCAGCCTTTACACGGTAATCATGATTATTATGTTGATTTCTTTGCTCAGCTTCTTCTTCATCCTCAAGTTCTTCATCATCAGAACTAGAATTTTTGACAATAATATCACGGTTGTTTCTACCATGTTGAACCCTTATTGGTTCCGCAACACGATTGTTTCTACCATGTTGAACCCTAACAAGTTCTTGTCTATCTCTTTGCTGAATTTCGTTGGCCCTTATTTGTTCTCCTCCTCTGTCTATTTGTTGATTCTCGTTGTTGTTGGCGTTTCTGATCTCGGCCGTCAAAGTTGCCATCTAATTGGTCAAACCCGCCATCTGATTAGCCATCTGATTGGTTAAAGCCGCCATCTGATTAGATATATGATTTGTCAAAGCAGTGAGGTTCGTGGTTAAAGCCTCCGTGAAACCCTCAAGATCTACCTTGGACAACGGTTGATCTCCCATAGCTGATCAAGCTTCGAAAAGAGAAGGAGAAAGCCTGCTCTGATACCACTTGACGCAGACGGAAAACCATAGGATTAGCAAGCGCTAAACCTAAATTGAAATCAAGTTTGCAAACAACAAACTTGAGAAATAAAACTCTGGAATTCACCAGAAAAAGCTCTGGAATCCACCAGAAAAGAGAAAAGCTTTGCAAGCTCTCAAAGCTCTTAAAGTTTGATTAATGGATCTCTCTATTTATAGAGAAGAAACCCAACATAAAAAAGGAAATGCCAAAAATAAAGGAAAATCCAAAAATAAAAGAAAAGTAAATAACATAATTAAGAAAAAGGAAATATTATTAAACGATGCCTCCTGCATCACTTGGGCATGCTGGCTTCTACAGGAAATTCATCCGGGATTTCTCCAAAATAGCTAGACCACTCACTAGGCTATTGTGCAAGGAAGCTGTGTTTGTTTTCGATGAGGATTGCCTTCAAGCGTTCACCACCATCAAAGAAGCTCTTGTGAGCGCTCCCATAGTCCAAGCCCCGGATTGGGACCTACCATTCGAGATCATGTGTGATGCTAGCGAGTATGCTGTTGGAACTGTTCTATGACAGAGGAAAGACAAGAAGTTGCACGTGATCTACTATGCAATTCAGACACTAGACGATACACAAGTAAAGTAGACCACGACCGAGAAGGAGTTATTGGGAGTTGTGTTTGCATTTGAGAAATTCAAGAGCTACTTGGTGGGATCAAAAGTGGTTGTTTATACGGATCATGCTGCACTAAGATACATCTATGCAAAAAAGGACTCCAAACCATGGTTGCTAAGATGGACTCTCTTACTCTCAAGAGTTTGATATGGAGATTTTGGATAAGAAGGAAGTAGAGAATGGTGTAGCTGATCCCTTATCCCGGATGAGAATAGAAGATTTGGTTCCTATCAATGATGCTTTGCCGGAAGAACATCTCATGATAGTGAATGCCCTCGATGGAATGTATCGGGTAAGCGAGAACTTGGAAACCGTTGATAGTAGGATTTTTTCCTCTTTCAATTAATCTCTACTACTCATGTCATTGTAGTATTTGAGATGTCAATCCATAGGGGTTAAGATTAACAACAATAGGAATACATGAAACTATTTAATCTAAGCCAAATTCAAAATTTAGGTGACAAGGAACTAATGAAAGCAAGCTACTAGCTAAAAAAGATACTACAAGACTAATTATATGATTTAAAACCTTAATTATCACTAACTAAGCGCTAATTAAGCAATTAACTACTAATCAAGATTACTAATTGACTAAAAATGAAACCTAGGGATGGAATCATTGATTTGGGCATTCAAATGGCCAACTTTGCAATCATTTAAGCGACTAAACAAGTTATCTTTATGCCTAGATCACTAATAAAGACTAATCCATGATGTGTGGTATTAATCCCTTTCCTAATCACCTTAATGAACTAATGATGTGTTAGCATTAAAATGATTAGCAAGCAATAAGCATAAGTCTAAATGGCATGATAAACACCCTAGGCAACTAATATCTTAGGCTAGGAATGTAAATCTCTTAGAAAAGTGGTTCAAACATTTCATCAAACACTTGGTGGGTGTGTGAAATGCTTATGATCCTAAATAGCAAAAGATTAGCTATTTGGCATTAAGAACACTTTAATAAGAAGAGATATGAAAGAATCTAACCCAGATTGCAAGATTAAACCATTAGAAAACCCTAAATCTAACCCATCCCCAAGTTCCTAAGAGACTACTCACTA
>JAHZTW010000002.1:74954793-74973284 GCA_020283515.1 Alliaria petiolata | reverse complement strand
ACCCCCACCCCCCCCCCCCCGCCCCGAAAAGTGAATTATCGGAGCAAGGTAACAAAGCGATCCCGAGACGACCTGCAAGCCACGAGATGCATAACGACGAGACCCCGAAATATGTACCCGATATGGGAATCACTCGAAGATCATGAAGATTTAGCATATCGGCCTTGCAAAACGGCTTCATCTCGTGTTACGCTTGAAGACAACGGGCTTTGATTTTTGCCTTGGATCCGTGACACCTAGGTTTTTGGGTCCACCTATAAAAACCCCTTTGCATGCTTTTGGCAAAGGATCGACAATTTTCCATTTTCTATCTTCTCTTTGTCTCTCTTTTTCAGTCATCTTCTCCAAGAAAAAAAGAACCATTTTTGAGATTCTTTAAACTTGTATCTTTACGAAATCTTGTTCTCTCTCGTTTTAAAATCATGTTGATCCTTCTTTCTTGTATAGGATTAACGGTTTCCATGACAAATAGCGAGTAGGTCATACCGATTTTAGGGATGAGGTTAGGGTAAATGAGTTAAAGGTTCAATCTTTGATGCTTGTCTATGCTTAAAATATATTAATCCTTTCTTATTTGATGCTTTTACTGCTTAATCATCTTCGCTATTTGATTATTGCCTTCAAGCTTCCTCAAACAAACGCCATGTTTGAAGGATTGCAAGAACCAATCTCATAAGAGATCCGCTCATCCTAGCCTAAGGGATTAGATGTCTAGGGAGCGTTTTGGCACAAATAGAGTTGTTTATTTATGCTTGCTATTCTCATGGATCACTACGCGGGAGCGAGGTTGGGTCGTGAGTTAGCAAAGTGATCCTTACCACGGCGGTGGTTTATCTAGTTCTTGAACTCTATCAATAACAGGGTTGGGCTATCACATACCCCAATGAATAATTTATTGGGGTATGAATTGAACAAGATTATGTATGAATTGACTGATTTTAATAATTTTAGGTATGAATTGAACGAGATTATTCATTGGGGTATGCGATAGCCCAACCCTATTGTTGATGTATGATCTGTCCTTTTTCGTACTCTTGATGTATGAAAAAACCGAAAGTCCGCTGAAGGATTAGCCTTAATGGTAGTTAACTTCTGCATTAAGAAGCGACCTTTATTATCTTTACCCTTAAACACCTTGTCCCTTGAACCGATCCTCATCATATCTTGCACGCTTGCTACTTTATTTCTGTTTGTTCTCTTTTACTCTTGCTAGTTTTAGTTTATGTTATTAACTCTCTATCACTGTGACACATTAGTTGATAGATATCCTTTTAAAAACCTTTAGATCGCTCCTAGCTTGTATAAGAACCTCACGAATGCAATGTCTTGAATCTACCCATCAGATTGATAAGACCCATAACTTATACTACATTCGGTTATAAGTAGTGGGTCATTGACCAAGTAGACAAAATCCTACTTATCACTAGTCTCAGCTCTACTAAGCCACTCTTGAAATCAAGCATGCAACCAGCTGAAGCTAGGAAAGGTCTTCCCAAAAGAAGTGTTTCCTTGACATCGTGGTCCATTTCGATTACTAGGAAGTCACTTGGGAGTATCACATTGCCAATCATAAGAGGTAAGTCCACCAGCTTCCCAACCGTCTTTCTTTCACTTCCACCGGCCAGGGCTAACGGCTTCTTGCAGTCGGTATAATCATTGTATCCGAGATGTTCTGCCGTGGCGAGACTCATAACATTGATACTTGCAGCGAGATCACACAGGCAGTTATCGAAAGTGACACCACCGAGTGTACAAGGGAGAGTGAATGATCCTGGATCTTCTAGCTTCTTGACTACCAAGGGTTATTCCTTGGGTTTCTTCTCATAGGCTGCTGCATTCCTTCCTATTGTTGCAATTGCCTCGGCATAGAGCTTGTCCTTGAGAGCCAAGAGAAAGGCTGGGACAAGTTTGGTCTCGTCTATGTTGCTGAACTGATTTTCTACCCTTCTCAAGGTTTCAACCAACTCGGCTTCCTTTTCTTCTAGAAGACGCTTCTTATGCTTCTGAGGGTATGACATTGGTGGTTTGTAGACTGGTAGGATTGGTGACTTAGGTGGATTCTTCACCTGTTGCTCTTCATGGACTACCAAATTTTGAAAACACTCTCACCCTCTTAGGATATCGATGTCCTCATCGACTAGAGCCCGTTTTGGAGAAGGAATTCAGCATGATCCTGTTTTTCTTCGTCGATAGTGGTGATCATTTGGAATTACTCCTTTGGGTTCATCACCGATTTCCCTGGAAGATTGCTTGGCTGGCTTGTAGATGCAATGCCTTTGTTGTTTTCAAGCGTCTTGACTCGCATGGTCAGTGCATCGATCTTCCCTGATAGCTCAGTGTTTAAACAGTCTATCTTGTTATGAACATCGGTAAAACGCTTGTGCATGTCCGTTTGAAGGTGGGTTTGACCTTGGAGTAGTTGCTTGAGAGTTCCTTCCAGGTCAAAACCAGCTTGAGCAGGTGGATTTCCTTGTTGTTGTTGAAATCCAGGAGGTGCAACGACTTGTTGCCGTGGCTGATAGCCACCTTGAAATGGGTTTCGTGGCACGAACCCTTGTTGAGTTGTGTATGTCACAAACTGCTTTGTTCCTCCGGCTTGTTTATGTGGATAAGTCTGGTCTTGTGGGTTGGCGACATTTGTGTTTCGGTAAGAGACGTTGTTGTTTGGTTTCCAAGTATTGTAACCTCCTTGAGCATTTGATGTAGTTAACATCTTTGTACTGAATGTCCTCCCCCTCTTGAACTGGAGTGAATTGCTCCACGAAATGGACCTCCTTTTGTGTTTGGACAAGTAGCAACTTGTCAAGTTTCTCATTGAGTTCCTTGATCACCTTTCGTCTTCCATCAACCTCTTCTTTGGAGCCTCGGTTTAATCTATCATAGTCTTCGTGGTAGGAAGAGTCACATTGAGCTAAGTTCTCAACTAGCTCAAGACCATCTTCCACGTCCTTAGCGAGAAAGTTGCCATTGCTCGCCGTGTCGATCAACATTCAGATCTTGGGGATTACTCCTCGATATATAGTGCTGAGGAGTGACTCTTGGCTGAACCCATGGTGTGGGCACTGAGTTGTGTAGCCCTTGAATCTCTCCCACACTTCTCCAAAGGTTTCATTGGCTTTTTGGGTGAAGCCACTTATCTCGTTCCTCAATCGCGCTGTCCTCGATGTGGAGAAGAACTTGGTTAAGAAAGTCTTCTTGCAGTCTGCCCCCGAGGTAATGGATCCTTGTGGCAGAGACTTCTCTTAAGTGTGATCTTTGTCCCCCAATGCGAAAGGGAACAAACGTAGCTTGAAGCCATCTTCGCTTACACTGTTTATTATTGTCATGGCGCACACCCGGTCGAATTGGTCGAGATGATCAAGAGGATCTTCCAAAGGCATAACAAAGAAACGGTAGTTGTGCATCATGGAGATAAGACCACTCTTGATCTCGAATTTGTTGTTCGCCACGGGTGGAGGCTGAATGTCGTGTCGGCTTGCAGAAGATATCGGTGCATCACCCGCACCGATTTGGCGAACAACTCGCTGTGGAGCTGCAACACCAGGTTGTTCTGTACTCCTTGGAATCCTTGAGGTCCTTGTTGGCCTTGAGCACCAGCTGCTTCTTCAGCTCCTTGACCGCCTTGTTGATTTTCCATCTCCTCACGGTCTACAATAATTGCTTATTCCCGATGTCGTATGGCTAATCTTTCAAGCAATTGGATATCGTCTATTGGGGGAATAAGGTTTGTTGTACCGTGTGACCGTAGGTTCATGTACCTATCAAGACAAAGGGATCAAAGTAAAAGAGTTGAATAACAAGAAAAGAAAAACTTGTCCTTGTAACGACCAATAACTGAAATGACTAAACTTTAACCCCCAATGGCAACGGCGCCAATTGATAACACTTATTTTACTGTGTTAGGAGTTTAATGACCCACCACTAGATCGTTTCAGTATAGTGTATGGGGTATCAATCCATTGGAGGTTGTTTAGTTGACACTTCGGCTATATCGGTGTTAAAAGTCAAGTTTGATATGACTAAAGGTTGGGACTTTACTATTAAAAACTACTAAAGATTAGATCTTGTGTCACTGAAGACGGTAAAAAGCTAGACTTTAACTACTTGAACAGGAAGAACCAACTTAAATGATGAAAGGATTAAACTTTATAAATAAAAGAAGGATGAAGATGGGTTTTATGAACTAGGTAACTCTCGGATTCCTAAAATCAAGCGAAGCTTTTGGATCACATCAAGACTTGGTCTTTTATGGTGATTCTAGGTAAAGGGATCCATAAGACGTTTAGCCCATGGTGTTTGGGTCTAACCTCTTTGAATCTCTATCACCATAGACTAGCTTTCGCAAAGCGGTACAATACAAAAAACAAGCATGCTAAATTGTCCCTATTGAACCGTAATATTTCTTAGACAGCTAATCCCTTAGGCTAAGAAAGATCAAACTCTTGTTTATAGGTCCAGCTAATCTTGCACGTGGTGTTCATGCACGACGCCTAAAGACTTTAGGCTAGACGATCAGACTAGACTAAGGATTGGTCACAATAAATAAGAAAGAATCAAACTTCATGTTTTACCTAAACAAGAAATGTAAATTTGAGGGTCCCTTGGTTCTTTTAACCCATCAAAACCCTTAAAACGACTACTCACGCGCCATTAGAAGCCTCAAGATCCATAAGGATGAGAAAGCAACTCATAGCTCGCAAGACAGTCTAAAACAAGAAAAGGAAGAAGCTTTAACAAGAAATATTATGAAATAAGACTTGTTTTTAAACTTCAAAATGCATAAAGGTTCAAGCTTTTAAACAAAGCTTTAATGGCGAAAATAGAGAGTTTCGGTTACAAAAAAAAGCTGAAAATAAAAGTGGAACGAGAGAGAGAGATAAGGATGAAAGACAATTTTATTTATATACAAATGAGGAAAACCCGTACACGCCGGGACCACTTGCCCGAAATGGGTACTTTCTTGGCGTGTAGTGTTTCGGGGACAAGCCGTGGGATCAAGCCGAGATGCCAAGTCCTCTTGTCCTTCGGGTGGCTTCCATATCGGGTACATGTTTTGGGACCTTGTCGTTGTGAAGTCCGTTGCCTTATGCTCGTATCGGGCTCATCATGTTGCCTTGCTCCGATATTCGTCTCGAGGAACATCTTGTGGAATTTTCACTTCGGGACGTCTTTTTCGGGGTTAACTCGTTGCCATACTCTGAAGTCGTGATAGTAGCCCGACATCGTCCGAGACTATCTCCATCTTCCTCTCCTTGGATCTCTCTTGGGGCTTTCTTCTTTGAATAACCTCCACATACTCTTAGTACCTGAAAAAACACTCCAATCATGCAAGAATATGCAAAAAAACTATCCTAATGCATCCTAACCTAACATGAACGGATATGGTACAAGAACTAAGACAAAAGTGTATGAATGAGATCCTAACTAGCATGAAATGCATGCGAAAAAGGTGTAAATTACCGGGATATCAGCTATTCTCCCTATCGACCTCGATAAATGTGTATACATATATATATATACACACATATATACCCGACCCAAGAGAACCTATATAAAGTACAAAAACATGGATACCAAAAGATAAGTAATAGTTATGTCGATATTCTGTGTAAGTACATAGCCCTATACTTTCCACATTCGTAATAACATGACGTTAAAGAACTAGAGAAAACAGCAAAGATAAACCAATGGATCCTTGTTTCATATAACCAAAACAACAATATTTTAAAAAATCTCTTTTTGTTACCTACATGTGATTTTAAACATATAAGTTTGATATCTCTTATTGGAGCAAAAGGTCTTTCACATAAGAGTTCAAGCAATCAAATTGTGATATTATATTTGATGTTAGAGATCTGTCGGGTCTTGCATGGACATGTATGTGGTTGGACCAAATCGACATTGATGTTAACTAACATGACTCAAACATGATCTTTTATCAATTCTTTCTATTTTTCTCCATCGCTAGAACTCTTTGGGTCTTGCCAGAAGTATCTCTCCTTTTTGTTAGTTTTTCTCTTTTGAACTATTAATCACTCTTGTTATTATCACTCTCCCCTCTACCCAGAACTCTCTCTCTTCTCTCTCTTTAGAGAAAATTATACTCCCTCATGAATTTTATAGCATTTTTTCTTGTTTCTTAAAGATAAATGTTTTAAGTTTTCTATGCTTTTTTTTACTATTTAATGGTAATGAATTATAGATTTGAAGAATTATTTTTTGAAAATAATAATATTTTTTTTTTAAACTATTGGTTTAGAGTCATCGGAAATTGTTCAATTTCAAAAAATTATAAATATATGATTGAACATTAAATTTTTACTTAATATATGTGAAATTATTGAAATTTAATCTTTTAAAAACAGGGAGTATTATTTTCATCACTATAATTAAGAAAACTCCTTATGTTTTTAATTCAATTGAAATTCCATGTGATTTTATTAATTGAAATATTTTTTTAAAAGGTGATTGATTTGTTCTTGATTTTCTGTGTGAAACATAAATTTTCGGCAGATCTAAATATTTTTAAAAAGAATATTGTTTTCAGTTGTTGATTATTAATAGAGAGCTTTGCCTTTTGAGAGAAGAGTATTCTCTATTCCTTGTTTTCGGGAGATCTATCGACATATCAACGAGTTCAAGAAGCAGGTCTCAAGCGAGGATTCCTTGAATCCCTTGGTTGAGATGGCAGGTCCCAATTGATTCTTTATCAATTGGTTGAGCTGTTTTATCGTAGCTTACGCTATATCAGTTGGTATCAGAGCCAGGTTCTTTGATTTCTTAATCGAAGACCGATTCTGGATGTCATGTTGATTGACAGTTGCAATATCTATCCGGACGAAAGTCCTTTTATCAAAAAAGACCATGAGATCTACATAGAGATTTATGGTGATCTCATTGACGCGATTGAAGATTCGAGGACGAATCTTTCATGGCCGGCGAGACCTGATGTAGAAACATCTAAGTAATTTTCTTTTGGGACGCTGATTTGGAGAGATTATTTCCTTTTCCTTTAATCGTGGTTTTATGCTTTTATGTTAATCTTATATTTATGGTTTTGGACTTTTATGTTAATCTTCTATTTATTGAATTATATTTATTTTCTTTATTTCGGGTAAGTAGGTTTAGCTTCCTCTATTTAAGTGTTGCTTTTGATTCTTTGTAATTCAGACTTGGATAATTAATAAAGAAGAGATTTCTCTTATGCCTTGTTCTTGATTCTATTAAATTCATAAAAACAGGAAGCCGGTCTCAAGTGATTCTTTGAATCCTTGATTGAGCAAAGCAGGTCACAAATGAAGATTCTTTCGAATTATTTGGTTGACCTGGCAGGTCCCAAGTGAAGATTCCTTCGAATCCCTTGGTTGAGATGTTTATCGTTGTCTCTGCGCTATCAGATACTTCAACAACACGTAACCTTATTGAATTTTGAACAAAAGCTCACTGAAGAAGTAATGTTCATGATCAATAAGATTTACAAAATTGTATCTGAAAAAAAAGTATGTGTGCCTTCATGATTTATAAAACTCCATGTCATCACCGTACACTTGGCTCATTATTACTTACCGTTATAGTATCAAGATCTATTTTAGTTTAATTTTCTTCAAGATTCTTTTGATAACTTGCTGAACAGTCAACCAAACCTTCATCAATTTCTGATTAGAATATACTACAGCAGAGAAAGGACAGAAAAGTATAATTTCATATTATGATATTATAACTTATCATATTAACTGAATGCAAACTTTGAAAATTCTCGGAAATCAATTTTGCAGTTTATAAAATTAAAATAAAAAGTTGGGGTTAACTTGTTTCCATCGCATCACACAATAATACACAAAAGATAAGAAACACACTCATCGATTCAAATTTTGATGCTTCCACGAAAAGACGATATCAAAATGGAAACAAAATTCAATATTTAGACGAATGCATATTAAAACTATCTTCCAAGATAAATAAATAAAACAAAATCCATTGAAAATCTCGGTAAGAGAAGAGAGAAAAACATATAATGTGGCGATAAGTATTGAAGATAAACCATAAGAAAACAAATTTAGACAAAACGGTTGTCAGCTATGCATAGAAAAAACATCCAAACTTCTCTGTAAAAACGGATCCAAACCTCAAGAAATAATAAAGTTGGAATATTGGAATCACCTTTTAAAACCCATGTAAAAAGATTGATCCAAAACTCCATCTCTTATGAAGCATGTATTCTTCTTCTTTTTTTTGGATAAAATATCAAATTTATAGATCAAGTTGGAAAAGAAAGTCTGACAATAACATCCAAAACACTAAAACCCTATTTCGAACCATCTTCTTCTTAGCCCCTCGAGCTTGTGCGGATGTGTATAGCCAAGAGAACTGATGCGATTACGAATGGATTTATCTATCATACATGCAAGCTGCTCGATAGTAAGCCATAACCCCCATGTCTTCTGGAGTTTCGTTTGTAAAACCTATAATACCAGGATATATGAAAGTATCAAATGCTTGAGTACAGATCCAAACACCCCAATGCCTTTATTAGAAATCTCTTAAACAATCTTTACAGACTTGCTTAATCAGTTTGACACAACGTTGCAACTGCAACTTGACACTGACCAATTTCTAATCTAGTCACCACGAACCGTATAGCCAAATTGCTTAAGAACACCAACACTTGGTTTCTCAAAATCTAAACTAACTAAAATCCCAAAACGGCTAACCCTAACCTTTCTCCCTAAACAAGTATATATACTACCCTCTCCCTCAAGTCTCTACGGAAGGTCTTTAATACTTCGGATCTTCTGAATCACCAAGTTAAGACAACTTAGTCTCTTCCTTGATCCTCATGCTTAGTCGATTTGTCCAACGCCACGTCACCAATTCAATTCAGCTTTCTTCCTGCATCAAGTGTGTTCCACACATCTCCTGTGTTCCAGAAAGCCTGATCCTACAATCTCCCCCTTTTTACCTGAATGTGACAACTCAAGCATCCTGCACACGAAACTTCAAACAGCAAGGACTATGCAACAGAGAGATATTCATAGAAAGCCAAAATAACATTCAAGGGTGCATAGAAATCCAATTGTCCAAACAGAAACCACCAAAGAGAGCAAACCCAAAAACAAAAAGAAGTACAAAAGATCTTAATCCAAAAGAACCTAATCGAAACAGGATGCTCTCAAAGTCTTAGAACTAAAAACGGATCAATCATCACGGCCATTCGCTGATCTTTCACCTGACGCCTCCTCATGGTATGAGTCATCATAGATTGGCTCTGATGGAACCGCATCTTCATCAGAATCCTCAAGTTATTGCCTAACAGGTCTCATACTATGCAATTTGTGCGACCCGATGTACAGACAATATGCATGGGATTGGCCGCTTCAATAGCATCCTTTATCCTAGTCGGAGGAGCAATTACCAAACGTATAGCATTCTCTCACGCTTGGCGCCAATGAGTTTTTTTATTTTCGAGAAAGCTTATACGAGGTCCAATACCCCTTCCTTTTCCAAATTTTTTTACGAATACGCTTTTTCGAGATAGAAGTACGTTTTTTTGGAACTGCCATTCAAAAATGAAAAAAAAGTTTTTCAGTGGTATAATTGGATGTCAAAGACATTTATTATTCTATTCTTTCATACTCCATATCGAGTTATTTTTTTTCTTTCAAATTTTATTATATATTATTTTCAAAACAAAAAAGACATTCAAAAGTTTAAAACCCAACTGCTTTTTACTTTTTTTTTTATAAAATTTGGTTATTATTTTTTTTTTATTTAACGTTTTAAATCCGTACGAGAGTGTTCATTTAATTAATCTATACTGATAGATGATATTATCAAAAAAAATTATGAAATTGCTTCACTTCATATGTAAAATGTAAAAAAAAATATAGATTATAATAAATAATATTTCTTGAAAAAAAAAAAGCTCGCTTAGTGTACTGTAAGACAATCACTAAATTCCATAATTAAAAGTCATTCTCTAAATAATCAAACTCAAATAACTTTTTTAAATAAAGTTATTTTTATATAATTAATATTAAGTATTTTTTTTGTCGTGTAAATCTTTGTTCTATTCTTAATATATGTATATAAATTATTGTAATACGAAATTATAATTCTTTTTTTCTGTATCTGCATAAAATCAGAATTTTATTTAGTAATAATAAAAAAAAAGACAAATAATTTTTTGACAGTAACTTAGTAATATTATTTAATCACTTCGAATTTTTTTTATTTGAATATATATTTCTTTTCAAAGATTTATGAAGGATTATACTAATTCAAAAAAAATTTCTATTTAGGTTTGAAATCACGTGCTTTTTTATTGTCCCCTTTGAAAAAAAATATATATATACAAACCAGTGAATAAGAAATAATAAATTTAAGAATAAAATAAAAAGGGTTTTTTATTTTATGGAACATACATATCAATATTCATGGATCATTCCTTTCATTCCACTTCCAGTACCTATTTTACTAGGAGTTGGACTTCTACTTTTTCCGACAGCGACAAAAAACCTTCGGCGTATGTGGACTTTTCTGAGTATTTTTTTGTTAAGTATAGTTATGATCTTTTCACTCTATCTATCTATTCAACAAATTTTTCTAATTTGCATTCATCAAAATGTATGGTCTTGGACCATAAATAATGAATTTTCTTTTGAGTTCGGTTACTTTATTGATCCACTTACTTCTATTATGTCAATATTAATTACAACTGTTGGAATTTTGGTTCTGATTTATAGTGACAATTATATGTCTCATGATCAAGGATATCTGAGGTTTTTTGCTTATATGGGATTTTTTAATACTTCCATGTTAGGATTAGTTACTAGTTCTAATTTGATCCAAGTTTATTTTTTTGGGGAATTAGTTGGAATGTGTTCGTATTTATTAATAGGTTTTTGGTTTACACGACCTATTGCAGCGAATGCTTGTCAAAAAGCTTTTGTAACTAATTGTGTAGGGGATTTTGGTTTATTATTAGGAATTTTAGGTCTTTATTGGATAACTGGGAGTTTCGAATTTCAGGATTTGTTTGAAATATTCAATAATTTAATTTTAAATAATAGAGTAAATCTCTTATTCCTTACTTTGTGTGCATTTCTATTATTTGTGGGTCCTATTGCTAAATCCGCACAATTTCCTCTTCATGTATGGTTACCTGATGCCATGGAGGGCCCTACTCCTATTTCGGCTCTTATACATGCTGCTACTATGGTAGCGGCGGGAATTTTTCTTGTACCTCGTCTTCTTCCTCTTTTTATAGTTATCCCTTCTATAATGTATATAATATCTTTAATAGGTATAATAACAGTATTGTTAGGAGCCACTTTAGCTCTTGCTCAAAAAGACATTAAGAGAGGTTTAGCCTATTCTACAATGTCTCAACTGGGTTATATGATGTTAGCTCTAGGTATGGGGTCTTATAGATCCGCTTTATTTCATTTGATTACTCATACTTATTCGAAAGCTTTGTTGTTTTTAGGATCTGGATCCATTATTCATTCAATGGAAGCTATAGTTGGATATTCTCCCGATAAAAGTCAGAATATGATTCTTATGGGTGGTTTGACAAAACATGTGCCAATTACAAAAACGGCCTTTTTAGTAGGAACACTTTCTCTTTGTGGTATTCCCCCCCTTGCTTGTTTTTGGTCTAAAGATGAAATTCTTAATGATAGTTTGTTATTTTCACCAATTTTTGCAATAATAGCTTTTTCAACAGCGGGATTAACCGCATTTTATATGTTTCGGATTTATTTACTTACTTTCGAAGGACATTTAAAGACTTATTTTATAAATTACAGTGGAAAAAAAGGTAGTTCCTTCTATTCACTCTCTTTATGGGGTAAAGAAGAAGAAAAAAAACTTAATAGAAATTTTGGGTTAGTACCATTATTAACAATGAATAATACGAAAAGAGCTTCTTTTTTTGGCAATAAAACATATAAAATTAGTAATAATGTAAGAAATAAAACTTTTATTACTGTTGAAAATTTTGGACTTAATACAAAAACTTTCTATTATCCCCATGAATCAGACAATACTATTCTATTTCCTATGCTTGTATTGCTTTTATTTACTTTGTTTATTGGAGCCATAGGAATTCCTTTCAATCAAGAAGGAATAGACTTTGATATATTATCAAAATTATTCACGCCGTCGATAAACCTTTTGCATAAAAATTCACAAAATTTTGTAGATTGGTATGAATTTTTAAAAGATGCAACCTTTTCAGTCAGTATAGCTTTGTTTGGAATATTTATAGCATACTGTTTATATAAGCCTTTTTATTCATATTTATTAAATTTAACCTTACTGAATTCATTTCAAAAATGGAGTTCTAAAAGAATTAGGTGGGAAAAACTAATAAATTTTGTATATAATTGGTCATATAATCGTGGTTACATAGATGCTTTTTTTAAAACATCTTTAACTGAAAGTATAAGAAGATTAGCAAAACAAACGAATTTTTTTGATAAACGAATCATTGATGGAATTACAAATGGAGTAGGTATTACAAGTTTCTTTGTAGGAGAAGTAACAAAATATATAGGTGGAAGTCGGATCTCTTCTTATCTGTTCTTGTATTTATCTTATGTATTGATTTTTTTAAGGATCTTTTTTTTTTATTTTGAAAAATTCTAAATTCGAATTTTCTTTATTTCCATCTCGATTTTCAGAAACTTTTTGATAGTTATAGTATGTTTGAACGTGGAATTCATCATCCTTATTAATTTTGTCTTTTCCATTCACTCCGATTTCTTCCGTTTCATCTATTTTGTCCAGATCCTCCCTTTGTTCCGAAAAAAGAGAAGGAAAAAGAGCTTCTTCGGTCGATACCCCCTGGTCCTGTTTAGTCCCACCCGTTTCTGAGGTTCCTTTTAGTTTCTTAGTAAAAATGGGTGATGGTATTCTGCCTAAATAGTAGACACAGGTAATAAATAAGATAATACTAAAGATTCGAGCCATAGAATTTCTCAATTCTGACACAAAAAACTTATACTTATTAGATCTAATAAGTACATTAGACCTAATAGAATTATTTTGCTGTATCCAGACTAATACTAATCCAACCCATTTCATGAATAAAATGTGACCAATTAACCAACCAACAAAACTATTTGTTACAAATAACATCTTGTTGTTGCATCGAAACATATAAATGTTGACTAATCTGGCTACCCTCCATGGCATCAGGTAACCATACATGAAGAGAAAATTGTGCGGATTTAACAATAGGACCCACAAATAATAGAAATGCACACAAACTAAGGAATAAGAGATTTACTCTATTATTTAAAATTAAATTATTGAATAGAAAAACTTCGTGATACGTATTATGAAAATCCACGAGAGGCAACTGGGCGTATTGTATGCGCCAATTGTCATTTAGCTAGTAAGCCTGTGGATATTGAGGTTCCACAAGCGGTACTTCCTGATACTGTATTTGAAGCAGTTGTTAAAATTCCTTATGATATGCAACTAAAACAAGTTCTAGCTAATGGTAAAAAGGGAGCTTTGAATGTGGGAGCTGTTCTTATTTTACCCGAGGGGTTTGAATTAGCCCCCCCCCATCGTATTTCACCCGAGATGAAAGAAAAGATAGGAAATCTGTCTTTTCAGAATTATCGCCCCAATAAAAAAAATATTCTTGTGATAGGTCCTGTTCCTGGTCAAAAATATAGTGAAATAACCTTTCCTATTCTTGCCCCAGACCCTGCTACTAATAAAGATGTTCACTTCTTAAAATATCCTATATACGTAGGTGGAAACAGGGGAAGAGGTCAGATTTATCCTGATGGTAGCAAAAGTAACAATACAGTTTATAATGCTACGGCAGGAGGGATAATAAGCAAAATTTTACGAAAAGAAAAAGGGGGATACGAAATAACCATAGCGGATGCATCTAATGAACGCCAAGATATTGATATTATCCCTCGAGGCCTAGAACTTCTTGTTTCAGAGGGCGAATCCATTAAACTCGATCAACCATTAACGAGTAATCCTAATGTGGGTGGGTTTGGTCAGGGGGATGCGGAAATAGTTCTTCAAGATCCATTACGTGTTCAAGGCCTTTTATTTTTCTTAGGATCGGTTGTTTTGGCACAAATCTTTTTGGTTCTTAAAAAGAAACAGTTTGAGAAGGTTCAATTATCCGAAATGAATTTTTAGATCTGTCTATTTAGCTTTATCAAATTCGTAAAAAAGAACAAAAAAAAATGATGAAAAGCCTTTTGCCTCTCTTTATATTTTCTATTCCTTTTCGACCAGGTGTCAGGAATTACTTGTATCATAGTCCTAATCCTAGTATGGATATTGAGAAGAATTCACTTTACCCCCTTTTCTTTATTTTTCAATACAAATTTGAAAATTGGGAAGGGGGTGTGATGTAACTCTGTGGTTAGTGACCAATTTAAATTGATAGAATTTATTAATAATCAAGAGTTTTTTCTATTAGAATGCAAAAATTTGACTAGATAATAAAATAAGATAAGGAAAGCAAGCGCAGAAAAAAAGGGAACCATAAATCGGCGAAACAACTAATTTTGGGGCTATAGGGAGTCTTATTTGTCTTGCTAGTCTTCGACACAAGAAAAGGATGTCTAAAATTCCTTTTCTTGTGTCGATCTTGTCCTTCTTGATTCCATTCGTTAAAATTCCTATTCTTAGTTTACATATCTATTACTGTTTCTATATATATATATAGTATAATAGTACTTACTTTCTGATTTTTTTTATTTCAATTTTTATGAAATACTAAATAAATAAAAAAAATCAGAAAAAACTTCTATTAGTATACACAAAATTTTAATGATAAATCTGATGATAAAAAATATTGTCTCAGCCGGGAAAGCAGGAAAAGGAAATTAAGTGATTCCCCTTTTTTATTCTATCTTTGAAAGGTTAATAAATACTATATGTTCTCAATCTACTAATTTAATTAAGTTCATTTTTCAAAAACACGATAAAAATTTGTTCTTATTATTAGTAGTTCAACGGGACCCCCTCGAATCAGACAAAGAAGGAAGAGTTGGGTTCCGTTGAGTTCTTATGTTTTCACGTCTATAACTCAGTTCATCCAATTTCTACAGGTATGAACCTAATCCTGAATATGAACCATAAAAGAAAATACCTATTAAACCGATCACAAGAATACCAGCTACAGTACCTATTACCCAAAGAGGAATCCTTCCAGTAGTATCAGCCATTTATCCCGCTTCCCTCCACATTTCATCGAGTGGTCATGCTAGAAACATAAACAGTCAGAGATAATTATGATATATAATCCATCCGAATGGGATAAGAAAATTACTACTCTTTCTTTTTTATTTTATTATTCTACGCTCTTTTCTTAATTGAAGAAATAATTCGAAAATAAAACAGCAAGTACAAAAATGAGTAATAACCCCCAATAGAGACTGGTACGATTTAATTCAACATTTTGTTCGTTCGGATTTGATTGTGTCATAGCTCTATAATTGAATTAGGTTTATCGTTGGATGAACTGCATTGCTGATATTGACCCCAAAAAAGAAACGGTAGGTACAGCTAGTCCATGAACAGCCAACCAACGCACTGTAAAAATTGGATAGGTCCTATCTATAGTCATTGGGTCCTCCTAAAAAGATCTACTAAATTCGTCGAGTTGTTCCAAATGATCAAAACGGCCTGTTATTAATGGAATGCCTTGTCGGCTCTCTGTAAAATACTCGTTTGGACGAGGGCTCCCAAACACATCGTAAGCTAAACCGGTGCTGACGAATAACCAGCCCGCAATGAATAGGGAAGGTATAGTAATGCTATGAATGACCCAGTATCGATACTGGTAATAATATAAGCAAAAGAACGTTCTCCTGTGCTTCCAGACATACTGAACTCCAGATATTCTCGTAGGGAATCGATTCTGTAAAAGATGAATCAGTAAATTCAAATTTACTGAGATTACATCTTTGTGAGATCGTCAATAAAGTACCAAGGGTATTTTTAGAGTCTACCGAATCAGTATAGCTATCCTTCTTCTGACACAGCAACGCAATTTGAATTAGTATAGAAATGGGCTGTTAGAGAATTTAGTTCTTTTTTTTCTTTTTCTTGTCGATGTATAACCATGTCCCACTTCTTCAAATCCCTGTACCTGTAATCTATAGGGGCTTTGATCCTTTATTCGTTTTGGACTAGAAAATAAATTAAAGATTAGATAAAATGAAAATCCAAGAGGTTTATTTCTAATTCTAATAATTCATTAAGGAAATTCTCATATTGTCCCAAGTCAATTGAATCCAAAAACCATAAATTTCATTTTCGCTGTATATGCATAATTGTATAATTGTAGAAGATATTTTTTTGTAATGATAATGCGATTCCCCCCTTTGGCTTTTTGTTTCATTTTAAGGAATGAATTTCCAGTAACAAGAAAAAGAAGAATAGTTTTGGATCAATTAAAAAGAACAACAAATAATAATAATAATACTAAATATTTCTAATGCGTGCATTGTTTTATTGTATTCAATTCAAAGGTTTTTTCTTTCTTTAACTAACTACAAAGATGATGGGTTTTTCACTCTATTTTCTATATAATCTCGAAAGAAAAAACCTAAAACCTAGAAAGGAAACGATAATAGAAATTGCTAATTACAAGTTTTAAAAATCTAGTTAAAATAAATAAATATTTTTTTGACTTATCTCGTTCTCCGTGTAGGATACTTCGTTTTGGTCTCATTGGATAGATTAAACGAAGAAAACTGCTCTACTATTTAATTTAATGAGTTCAAATTCAAATTTAAGTAAATTCAATTTTAATCAATTTTAATAAAGTAGAAGGGGGCGTATTCTAGGTTCTAAGGTCACTTAAAAAAAAAGAATCAAACAACTTATTTTCAAATTTTTACATATTTATTCAAAAAAAGTTATATGTTTTGACTGAAGTTAGATAATAGAATTATTATTTTTATGTATTATTTTTTTCTTATTAATTTCTTAAAGAATTTTTCAATAAATCAGTTACGTGAATTCTGAATCCTGAGATGGTGCAGATGCGAAAGACGATTAATTTAGTTCTTTTTCTCTTTCTCTATTTTTGTTCATACCACCTATAATGATGGATAATTTAGAAATTTTCAATTGAATTTTTTGATTCGTGGAACTAGTATTTTTATCTATCTCTTTAAATTTTTTTTTAATTGAAACTTAGGGAAATACTTTAGAAACATATGTATAAAAAAACATATTTGATTGAGTCCCTTCATGTCTACTATAACTAGTTATTTCCGTTTTCTACTATCAGCTTTAACTATAACCTCAGTTCTATTTATTGGTCTAAGCAAAATACGACTTATTTGAAATTAATTGAATGAAAAGTTTTTTATAAAAAAGGATTTCTATGGTATTTCATATGTTCGATAGTTTCTTACCGTGTTAATTACCCAATTTTGATCATTGAGATTCATCGGCAATACAGATTAAGAGCTAGGAATAGATAATACCTCTCTTTTCTCCCTTTCAAAAATGAAAACAAAAGAAAATTTAAATGATCGAAGTTTCTTTATTTGGAATCGTCTTAGGTCTAATTCCTATTACTTTGGGCTGGATTATTCGTAACTGCTTATTTACAATACAGACGTGGTGATCAGTTGGACTTTTGATTAATTAACATCTCTTTTTTTTGACTGACCTCCTTGCGTTCATATGCGGGAGGTCTAATTCCGATTGCTGCTCAATTATTTGCCAACAGTGGAATTTTGACACAATCTAATAAACAAGAGTGACATCACGCTCTGTAGGATTTGAACCTACGACATTGGGTTTTGGAGACCCACGTTCTACCAAACTGAACTAAGAGTGCTTTTCTTGTTTTTTCTAAAAAACTAAAAGGCTAGGAAAAGGACATTCTTTAACCCGAATCGATTTTGTACGTATATACTATATCATAGTATATCATAAATTTTAGAATTATATGTATGTCCAATTTTATTAAAAAAAGCTAGATCTAAAATAGATCCCTCGTTACCGCTCAGAAGAGCAGTAATAGGTAGGGATGACAGGATTTGAACCCGTGACATTTTGTACCCAAAACAAACGCGCTACCAAGCTGCGCTACATCCCTTTCAATTGGTTTACAGTGTCATTGTAGAGAATTCCTGTCTTGTTTTCCACATCCTTCTTTTTTTTGTCTCATATCCGATAAGAAACATATATATAATTAAAAAAATTACTTTTTTTTTACAATAATTCTCTCAATTTCCATTTTACATAAATAGGCGTTTCCATTTGAAAATGGAATCTATAAGATCGTTCTAGTAGACAATATTTCAATTCTAATTTTGAAGGTTACGTATACAAATACAAGACCTTCTTAACTACATGTACATCTGTAGTTATATATATTACTATGTATAATGTAATACAATAAAGAAGAAAGAAGGAGGATTTCAAATGCGAGATCTAAAAACATATCTTTCCGTAGCACCGGTACTAAGTACTCTATGGTT
>JAHZTW010000002.1:74935317-74953277 GCA_020283515.1 Alliaria petiolata | reverse complement strand
TTTTTTTTTTTTTCTAATTCATTCTAAAAAAATAATTAGAAAAAAGGGGGGCGAAAGGTCATAAAAACGGGGGTTCAGGATCCAATTAAATTAGTAATAGAACGAAAAAAAGTGTTGCTGGGGAAAGAGTATCCTATGAGATACTTAAAAAAAATACTGTACAAAGATTTTAAATATAGTTTTCAAAAAATCATTGTATTGCTTAACAATTGATTTTTTTTATTTAATTACTAATTAATATTCATTGCAACGAAATATTTCAGAATTTTTTTTTAGTTAACAGCTTCTATTTTTTTGGTTCTTGTTCTTTCTGGATCCTAAAATGAAAATAGAAGATTGGGGTGAATCATAAATCCAAAGGAGGTTTCATGGCCAAGGGTAAAGATGTTCGAGTAACAATTATTTTGGAATGTACCAGTTGTGTTCGAAATGATATTAAGAAAGAATCCGCGGAAATTTCCAGATATATTACTCAAAAGAATCGGCATAACACCCCTAGTCGATTGGAATTGAGAAAATTATGTCCCTATTGTTATAAACATACAATTCACGGGGAAATCAAGAAATAGATCAAATTGAGTGCTTGTATGTCAACTTTTATTTTAAGAACAGGAATAATGATAGTATCTATATATTATTACATATATATAAATATAAACAAATAAATCAATAGAAAGAAATCTAATCCTATATTCTTAATTCTATATAGAAACCCTATCCTATATAGAAATAGAAAATAGAAATAGAAATCGTTTTTATTTTGATCCGACAAAAAAAAGATAAGGAATAAAAAAATGATGAATAAATCTAAGCGACCTTTTACTAAATCCAAGCGATTTTTTCGTAGGCGTTTGCCTCCGATCCAATCGGGGGATCGAATTGATTATAGAAACATGAGTTTAATTAGTCGATTTATTAGTGAACAAGGAAAAATATTATCTAGACGGGTGAATAGAGTGACTTTAAAACAACAACGATTAATTACTATTGCTATAAAACAAGCTCGTATTTTATCTTTGTTACCTTTTCTTAATAATCAGAAACAATTTGAAAGAAGTGAGTCGACCCCTCGAACTACTAGCCTTAGAACCAGAAAAAAATAGATTTCTTCTTCAATGGAATAACAATTCCAATCTGAAGGAATTAAAAAAAGGTTAATATTTTGTTTGACAAATCCAACCAAGAATAAAAATTTAATTGTTACGTCTGTGTCTGTCATAAAAATAAAATAAAAGAATGGTAGAAAAGAAAAAGAATAACTCTTTTTTTAGCGATTATATACCCTCGTTTTGACGACGTTTTTTTATAATACTAATTTCTACTCTACCTTCCCCGAGCTCATTCTTCTTAGAACTCTATATTCAAATATTTTAGTGGATTTCTTCCAATCCCCTTATTTTTTGATCTCATTCGAAATCGTATAAAGACAACTCCTATTTAATAGAGCTATTTGTGCAAGTATTTTCCGATTAAGAAGTAATTGCTTCTTGTACAGATTGTGTATGAATCGATTATAACTATGGAATACCCCCATTTCGTAAATTACCGCATTTATTCGAGTGATCCATAAACGACGAAAATCTCTTTTTCTTTTAGCTTTATCCCGATGAGCCGAAACTAAAGCTCTTATTCTCTGTTGAGTCATAGTTCGTGTAAGTCGTGAATGAGCCCCTCGAAAGCTTGATGCAAATAAACGAAGTTTTGTTCTACGCCTCCGAGCTATATATCCGCGTTTAATTCTAGTCATTGAATAAATCAAACTTTGATGAATAACTAATTCTTTTTTTAGTTATTCTTTTCCCCTTTACTAGTCATTAATAACCAAACGAATTATTCCAATGTATAAAAAAAATTCCAATGGCTTTTGCTACTCTAACCTTCCCCACCACTATTTTTTGCTATATATTTTCCTTTGCTTTGAAAGGAGAAATTGCCTTGATACTTGATATTAAAAAATTGAATAACTACAAAAATTAGTAAATAGAAATGGATAAATAGTGGGTTCTATCGTTTCTATGGTTACTTCTAAAACGGTGAGGTCCTCTCTATACACCGGAGCTCCTTCTTTTAATTAATCAATACTATTGGTAACTTGTACAATTCACATTCTTTGGCTCTACCCCATTAATATTCCAGTAATAGGTCTTTCACAATGAGATCCACTTTATACAGTAACGGTATTTCATTTTTAAAATTGATTTGGTTGTTTACCCTGTTAGTCCGTTCTTTTCTTTCATGAGTGGAATCTTTTTAATAAAAAATGGAATTTCCCCCGCTTAATGGATAACCATTTGTTATCATTGGGGGTTTTTTAAAAAATGGAGTTGATTGGATTTGCACCAATGTAAACCATAAGTTTCAGACACAATAGAAGATATGAACGATCTATCTTTTTTAAATAATGAATCGAGTTCCTCCATTCTATTTTATTCACAAGTACTGAGCCTTTTTATTTCAAAAAGAATTTCCTTTTTGTGTTTCAGTCTATGATCTAAACGAGTCGCACATACACCCGAGTACATGTTCCTCGTCGTTGAGGGCATCCCCGAAGCGCTGGGGATTTCGTGACATTTCGGATTGGCTGTCTTGTATTTCTAATAAGTTGTTTAATGGTTGGCATACGGAATCATATAAATAATGGGCTGGTTTAGATTGGTTCTAACCGGCTAATTCTGAATTACTTCTCTTCAAGATTCTCTTCAATATTAAAAAAAATATATTGAAGAGAATATGAAAGTAAACCTTTAATCTAAAAAGATATATTGTAGATTTGCATGAAATCGCTCCTATTTTTTATTGAACCGCTACAAGATCAACAATTCCATGAGCTTGGGCTTCTGTTGCTGACATAAAAACATCCCTTTCCATGTCTTCGGATACAACCCATATAGGTTTGCCCGTTCTTTGTACATAAACCCTTGTGATGGTTTCGCGAAGCTTTAGTAGTTCTTCCGCTTCCAAGATAAATTCTCCCGTTTGTGCCTCATAAAACGAACTAGCGGGTTGATGGATCATTACCCTGATGATATAATAGAAAAGGTTCTTCTATTTCGCAGAATGAGGTGAGATAACCAAAAAAACAGAGAAAATTGAATAACCGTACAGGCTTTTTTTGTGCATTGCATACGGCTCTACAATGGAATTTACGTTTTTGATCTTTCCTGTCGGCGAAAGAAAACAAAATATAGGTTGTATTATACGCAGATCCATAAATGATCCAATTACCATCCTTCTTTTTTGTCGGAGTTAAAAAAATACTATGATGGTTCCGTTGCTTTATATATCATTTTTTTGATCCGTCTATGATGCAGCAATCCCAAAGTGTCTTTTTTTTAATATAAATTTTGTAAATAAGCTTCCGGTGTGAAAATGTGAAAACAAAGTTTGTGACGCTGAGATGTGCCCGAATAGCTAAGATATCATTTGAAATACCCCTTCCTTATCTCATACTACTCTTTCAATATATAATCTAATTTTTTTTGAATCTAAAAAATTTCATATCGAATTCGAAGTGCCATGCTATTATTACTTAACTAATTCATATTTCCGATGGCGAAGGCATAGTATTTTTTCTCGAAAATAAAAAAACTCATTGGCGCCAAGCGTGAGGGAATGCTATACGTTTGGTAATTGCTCCTCCGACTAGGATAAAGGATGCTATTGAAGCGGCCAATCCCATGCATATTGTCTGTACATCGGGTCGCACAAATTGCATAGTATCATAAATAGCCATTCCAGATATTACCCATCCACCAGGAGAGTTTATAAACAAATAAAGATCTTTGGTATCCTTTTCTATACTGAGATATATCATAAGACTAATAAGTTGATTCGAGATTTCGGTATCAACCTCTTGGCCTAAAAAAAATAATCTTTCTCGATAAAGTCGGTTGATTAGGATAAAATTTTATTCCTTAGGAGCCGTACAGGCACCTTTTAATGCATACGGTTCAACAAAAATTGTGAAAAAATCAATGTGTCGATTCCAACCCCCCAGAAGGCTTTTCTTTCTAACTTATTTTCTTTCTAACTTATAAGGGAAGGGCTTGGTCCCTTTTTAAAAGCAAAAGAAAAAATCCGTTTTGGTCCCTTTTATTAGATATTATAATCCTATAATAAAAAATAAAAAATAAAACGATTGATTAGGCCTGTCAGACTAACTTGATTCATTGATATTTTTTTTCATCGAGATTCAGTTGAAATGGCGATGGTTTTTTCTTGTTCCTGAACGGGCTTCTTCCTTTTTTTATTCCATTTTTTAGGTTTATGCTCTACCCCGAGTAAAAGGAAAAATTTGCCCGATTTTGATTTGCACATATAGGACAAATGAACCAAATACCACGTCTTTTTTTTACTACTCCTTTTTTTTTTCAATTCATTTCTTTCACATGTCTTCTGTCAAATAGTCAACAAATTTTTAATTATATTATTTGATTTGATCAACAGTTTTAGATCACCCTGTTTCAATTTTTTGTATTTTTTAATAGAATTTTTTATCATAATTTTGCCTATCATATAAGTACGCAGTAATTAGAAAATATTATATATTAATTATCAATTGGGTTTTTGCTAAACGGAGCCTGGATACTTAATTTTATTAGTCCGATCACGTAAACCATAAAATTTTTTGATAATCTAATATCAATCTAAATACTCCCTGCATTTAATTCCACTTTATTTTTTGCGCTTCGCGTTACAAATTTTTGATAATTCAATCAATCTTTTTGGGCGAAACAGAGGATATCTCGATCGAGGGAGAAAATGGGGAAATCCCATATAGCCCAATATATCTGACAAGTCGCACTATATGTCAACCCAAGATGTATCTCCTTCTCCAGGACTTCGAAAAGGTACTTTTGGAAAGCCAATAGGCATGAAATGAAAAAAAAAGAGAATGAAGTTCTCTATTTCACTTTGATGTGGAAACGTAAGACTGGGGTTTCATTTTTTAATAATATTATCCTTTTTTCCTACTTTATTAATCATATTTAAATTAATCATATTTAATACATAAGTTGAATAAGCTAAAATAAAATATAAAATAAAAGTAAAGTAAGAGAGTAATGAATAAAAATAAAGAAAATTGTTTACGAACGGGCTTCTGAATGATGAACAACAATAGCTATCTTGGTTCATATAAAATAGGATTAACCCCCATTGCGTATTGGTACTTATCGGATATAGAATAGATCCGCTTCCCTTTTTTCCTATGAATCGAATTGTTCCATTATTACTAACAAAATCGAACAAATATTAATCCTTTCTCCGAAAAAATTACCTAAAAAGGGGGGGGTCCGTAACATAGTTTTTTCTAATGCAATAAAGTTACATAGTGTCTATTTTTAGTTGATAAAGGGGTATTTCCATGGGTTTGCCTTGGTATCGTGTTCATACTGTTGTATTGAATGATCCCGGTCGTTTGCTTTCGGTTCATATAATGCATACTGCTCTGGTTGCCGGTTGGGCCGGCTCGATGGCTTTATATGAATTAGCAGTTTTTGATCCCTCCGACCCTGTTCTTGATCCAATGTGGAGACAAGGTATGTTCGTTATACCTTTCATGACTCGTTTAGGAATAACCAATTCATGGGGCAGTTGGAATATTACAGGAGGGACTATAACTAATCCGGGTCTTTGGAGTTACGAAGGGGTAGCCGGAGCACATATCGTGTTTTCTGGCTTGTGCTTCTTGGTAGCTAAATTTATGAGACCTGTTAGGCAATTCATACGCAAATCAAGGTGAAACCGTAATCTTCCTCTGCTTGAGTGCACATTTAGATAAAAATAGACAGATCAACAACAAGCAGTGACACATACAGTCATAAGAAGAACCAACTTACATTTGATTTTGGGTTGAATTTGACGGATGGAGGAAGTCAATTCATCAAGATCCTCTTGAAGAGAAGGCAGCCACTCTGGTTCAGGGATCCCTGTGCTTCGTCCAGCTTTGGAGTCCATGGTAATCTTCAACGGAAAGCATTCCAGGTTTCTATCCCCACGATGTGATGGCACAGTCCTCTGGAACTTCAACAGTTGGTAAATGAGGCTTGGGAAGTGCAGAGTTCTGTACACAGGAGTAGGCCGCTCAGCAAGACGAATAATCTGATCATAGACTAGCTTCCCAAAGTTGAACTCCTTGTCCAAAAGTAATGCATGCACAATCCGGAGTCTGTCCTTGATTAGGGTGGTCTTGTTCCTCGTGGGCATCCAGTTCTTACAGCACAGACGATACAGAACACCTGCCCTCTTAGAGAGATGGCAAGAGCGAAGTCCAGTCCAATTGAATCTCTGTCTTTCAGTAAGAACGCCAATAACCTCATGCAGATCAGTGCTTTCCCAGTTACCTGTTGGAGTATCTTCAGGAAGTCCCACCATACGATTAATCACAGCAGGAGAGAACTCAAACATCAGCCCTCTGACAAACACAAAGGTAGTTCCATGGCGTGATTCCAGATCTACCAGATTTGCATAAAATTCCTTAACTACCTTTGGACAGTAAGCCTCAACATCCAGAACGGTGTACATCATGCCAGACCATGTCAGAACTTGCCTGACCCCTTCTAACTTAGGATCCGTGAGGGGCATGTACACTTGATCGAGAAACTGTCTCAGATAGAAGGATTCATACCTGACAGGCAGCCAAGGAAAAGTTTCTGATAGGAGTTTGTAATGGACGACGCAGATCTGGATGTTTATGGAGCCACTCCTTGAACAGCATGTGATTCTCTGCACAGCGAAGTTCCCAATCCGTGAACTCACCGTCAGCTCCTGCTTCTCGCAGATCCACGAAGACTCCTTCGGTTTCCGCTGATTGCTCACCATCAACTGTCTGAGTTGTAGACTGTGTGGAAGCTAAGATGGTCTTCTCCGGAGAATCCCACTTGACTTGAAGTCGATCATCCTCAAGATCATGTACCACTACCGGGGCCTTGCCCTCACGATGAGAGGAATTCGGGTTTCGAAGACGCAGAAGAGCATCAGCCAGAGTCTCATCGTCATCTGGAACCGATCGATGGATATGAACTGACTCGAGAAGAGCTTGCGAGTCTGAGATCTGGTACGAGATGGAATCATGGTGGGCAAGAGAGAAAATGTTTTTGGAGAGAATGAGACTCTTAGGGTTTCTTGATGACACAAAAGAGAAATCTGTGTCAAGGGAAACGTCACATGTTCACCTATAAAGAGCGGCAAACCCTAAGGGAACACTCAGCAAACACGATTAGTCCACTCGGCCTTGGCCTAACCAAGCCCATTTGCACATAGATAAGCCCAAATTCAACACTTAGAACAAATTGAAACACGGTCGTGTGACACATTTTTTTTATAAAACACATAGAACAACCAAGTTGAAGATAGTTAGTGACGACCCCATGAAGTTAACCAATACATATATACATCTAGAGAACTGCCCACACACGAAGACATATCAGGATTTCTCAACCCTGAATCAGAAATCAAAACTTTGTCTCTTGATGTGGGTTTCGTGGATGCAAAAGGAGCGGTTCAACATACTTTATACTAAATCATATGCAAGAAAAGTTTAATAAAAGCGGCAAACTCGTTCAAGGTTGCAGCGGACACTCAGCTGAGCCGCTTTCACAATCTTGATCAACCATCCAGTAGCAAGACATACACGTTATGTATACAGTTTACGCATGCTGAGTTCAACTCTTGATAAGACTGGTAACAGAACCTTCTTCCTCATTTGCTGAAGGATTATAATTCTTTTATTTCATTCTCCCTTATGTTTTTTTTTTCACCAAGGAGAAAGTCACTCGTTGTTTATTAGGTCTCCTCTGAGTTAGTTATGTATGCAGCTTAACACTCAGCTGAGCTGCTTTTGCATACGAATTTCCGAATATTGTTCACTCAAACTCAGAGAATTTCCAATTATTTGGAGTGACTGTTGCTCCTGCCCAATCATGACAGATCACTCTTCAGCTTAGGTGCTTTTAGCACTCAGATCTTAAAGCGAGTGTCAATCACTTTAGGCCTTATTCGAGATATCACATGACCCTCCTCAGTCTTATCAAGCGTTGCTAGCTCTATCCGAACAGTGATCAAGGTCAGACACAAAACATTTTAGCGTCCAGTTCCAACTTGAGTGTTCATCTCACAGAGCAACATTACATCAACTTTAACAAACTGTACATATCACCACAAAAGATAGTTGACTTACGAGAGTGAAGTTTTGATTTGGCTGCATATAATCTAGCATTTTTCTCTGCAGCTCCACACCCTTTGCATCCTGAAAATCTAGTGCTCACACACACCCAAAGTATTTCTGAGATACAGAAAGCTATTGAGATCAAGAGGTTTAGTAAAAATGTCCGCAAGTTGGTTCTCAGATGATACATGTTCGATAACTACAAGTTTTTCCTCTACTAATTCTCTGACAAAATGATGTCTAATATCGACATGTTTAGTACGAGAATGTTGAACTGGATTTTTTGAAATATCTATGGCACTTTTGTTATCACAGTGGACTAACATAGAGTTCGAAAACATACCATAATCTGCAAGCATTTGTCTCATCCATAGTAGCTGTGTACAGCAACTTCCAAGCGCGATGTATTCAACTTCTGCCGTGGAGAGTGACACACAACTCTGCTTCTTGCTATGCCACGAGATCATGTTGTTTCCAAGGAAGAAACATCCTCCAGAGGTGCTTTTCCTATCATCAAGGCAGCCTGCCCAATCCGCGTCACAGAAACCTGCAAGATTCTTGTTAGTCTCCTTAGAAAAATTTATTCCAAAGTCAAGTGTACCTTTGACATATTTTATAATGCGCTTGACTGCATTTAGATGAGATACTCGAGGAGATGCTTGATATCTTGCACATAATCCGACACTAAGACTCAAATCCGGTCTGCTAGCCGTAAGATAAAGTAGACTGCCAATCATGGCTCTATAGAGCTTCTCATCAACATTTTCCCCTTCACTATCACGTGATAATCTACTGGTAGTGCTCATCGGTGTTCTAGCTGTCTTGCTTGTCTGCATGTTAAATCGTTTCACTAGATTCCTGGCATATGTAGCTTGAGACACAAAGATTCCACTCTGAAACTGTTTCACTTGTACACCAAGAAAATAATTCAACTCACCAACCATACTTATCTCAAATTCCTTGGTCATTGTAGAAACAAACTGCTTCACAAGCCTCTCAGATGTGCTCCCAAAAATAATGTCATCGACATATATTTGAACAATAAGAATGTCCTTGTCCATTTGTTGAATAAACAGAGTCTTATCGACACTTCCACGAGTGAAATTAGTATCCAAAAGAAACTGAGCCAGCCTTTCGTACCATGCGCGTGGAGCTTGTTTCAGACCGTAGAGAGCTCTATTTAGCTTGTAAACATGGTCAGGGAACTTAGGATCCTTGAAACCTTTTAGCTGAGCAACGTAGACTTCTTCTTGTAGCAAACCATTGAGGAAGGCACTCTTAACATCCATTTGAAAGAGTTTGATATTCAGTATACAAGCAATCCCAAACAAAAGTCGAATAGATTCTAACCTTGCCACAGGAGCAAAGGTCTCGTCGAAATCAATTCCTTCTATCTGAGAATATCCCTGAGCTACAAGCCGCGCTTTGTTTCGAACTACATTCCCTTCTTCATCAATTTTGTTTTTGTAGACCCACTTTGTTCCTACTACATTTATTCCCTTGGGTTCAGGAACGAGTTTCCAAACATCCAATTTCAAAAACTGTTCGAGTTCTTCATGCATAGCTGCAACCCAAAACTCATCATTCAGAGCTTCTGTGATATTCCTCGGCTCAATGTGAGAGATGAAACAGTCAAACTTTATCATCTCTGACATAAGGCAAGCTAGTTTGACCATCTCTTTAACTCAATCTCCTTTTTTCTTGTCAGTCTTTCATCTAATACTCCACCATTGACATGATCAAGTGAATGATTTTTAGGAACTTTCACAGCCTTAGGTTCTTGATGCCGTTCTTTCTCAATCTGTGAGCCAACTTCTTCTGAGGCAACCATGTCTGTGGAGTTTTCGGCTTGAGATGACGACTGCTGATTCTGATCAACATCAACGGATTCTAATTCTTCCAACTGATAACTGTTTTTATCATCAAACACTACATTTACCGATTCTTGTATCATCCTGGTTCTGTGATTGAAGACTCGAAAAGCCATATTGTGATTTGAGTATCCAAGAAAGATTCATGCATCACTCCTGCAATCAAACTTTCCGAGTTGATCCTAATCATTTAAAATGTAACAGACACAACCAAAGATGTGAAAGTAACTCAGATTTGGCGTCTTTCCTTTCCAATTTTCATATGGAGTGAGATTGGTTCCAGGCTTGACATATACCCGGTTGATGATGTAGCAAGCAGTGTTAATAGCTTCAGCCCAAAATCTTGGTGATACATTGTTCCCGTGAAGCATGGCACGAGCCATTTCCTGAAGAGTTCGATTTTTCCTCTCAACAACTCCATTCTGCTGTGGGGTTCTTGGAGCTGAATATTGATGTCTGATTCCTTGACTGTTACAGAATCGCTCGAAGGTTTCATTCTGAAACTCTCCTCCGTGGTCACTTCTGATTTGAACAATGCTTCCCTTCTCGGTTTTCAGTTGTAGTGCTAGGATCTTAAAGCTCTCTGCAGCTTCAGACTTCTCTCTCAAGAATCTAACCCAAGTGAATCTAGAGAAGTCATCTACTAATACAAAGATGTATTTTTGACTAGCTATGCTTTCAGTTTGGATGGGCCCCATTAAGTCCATGTGAATCAAGTCAAGTATTTTCTTTGTTCTGATCTCACTGAGTGCCTTATGCTGGACTTTTATCTGTTTTCCTTTGCTGCAGGCTTCACACACTGTATCTGTAGGAGCTTCTAACTTCGGAATTCTGCGCACTATTTCAGCTTTGACAATCTTGCTTAGTTCGTGGACATTCATGTGTCCTAGTTTCTTATGCCACAGGTCGAGCTGAGATTCTTTAGCTGTTAGACATAACTCAGACTTACTCCACATGTAGCAATTGTTTCCTGACCTTATCCCCCACAGAACTATGTTATCATTCTCATCAACTGCCTGACAATCCACACGGGTGAAAATTACTCTAAGACCTTCATCACACAGTTGACTTATGCTTATGAGATTTGCCTTTAAACCATCCACATAGTATACGTTGACCAACTGAGGTTTTTCTTCAGAGTCCATGTTACCAACACCTCTGATTTTTCCTTGTCCTCCATCGCCAAATGTAACACTACCACCTTTGACTGTGGTGAATGAATCTAGAACACTTTGATTGCCAGTCATATGCCGTGAGCATCCACTATCGAAATACCACGGATTTTCATCTTGTATTTTAGTGGACATGTATGCAACATTGCTTGTGAGAATCTTTTTGTTGCTTCCAGTGCCAAAATGACCAGTAGTTCCATAATCCATCTTCATGCTAAGAGTCCTTTCTCTGGATGGATTTACCTTGACTATCCAGACCTTAGCGAAGCAAGTAGGCTCAGGATAGCAATGATTCTTACGCCAGGCTTGTCGGATTCGTTCCCCCTGTTTAAGCTTTGGACATTCTAACTTAAGATGTCCCCAAAAGTTGCAGTGATAACATTGCCTCTTAGTTCCTTTCTTCACCCTCCTCACACTGTTTCTAGCTTGATGATTCCAAGGAGTGACTTTCTTCATCACTTGTACAGCCTTCTTAGTGACTTCTTCAGGCTCATATTGTAGTGATTTGATGGTTGTATCTCGAATGAAATTAGTAGAGCTACCTATAATGCCATCAAAACCTAAACCCCAATTCTTCCTTGGAGGTTGTCCTATAGACAGAATCTGATCAAGATCCATGGTTCCAGAATTCAGCATCCGTATCTTCTTGTGGTTGTCATTTAACTCATTAAGCATATTTTTTGCCTTTTCTTTTTCTTCAGCACAGGTTGTAATGATGCGCTTTACATTTACTTCTAGAACTCTATTTTTCTCCTTTTCTTCGAGAAGCTCTTTTCTGAGTTTCTCAACTTCTGACTCAGTAGTTGAATTCACACTCATCTCTCCTACTAAGGACCCGTCTTTCTCACATTCAAGAATGTCCAGCTGAGCTTTCATCATAGCTTTGTCCTTGATAAGTTGTAGATTTTCATTGCTGATCACTATATTCCGTTTTAAGTCAAATTCTCCTTCATCAGCAGTGTCAGACTCAGAGCCTGAGCCTTCATCCTTACCAAATTCATCATCCTTTGCAGTAAATGCAACAAAGTTAAGCATCAGTTCTTCATCTGGAGATTCATTGCCATCTGACTCACTATCACTAAAGACAACCAAAGATTTTTCTTTTCCTTTTTGTGAGTTAGGACATTCACTTTTAGTATGACCATACCCCTTGCATTCTGGGCATTTCAACTCCTTCCTTTTAGTATGACCATACCCCTTGCATTCTGAAATGTCCAAAACCTTCACACTCGTGACGCTGTAGATCCTTCTTCCTATTGGTACGGTCTCCATCATATCTCTGTCGTCTGTCTCCACGGTCTCCATCATATCTTTGCCCTCTGTCGCCATCACCTCGCTGGAACTTCTTAAAGGTCTTGTTTTGACCTTTCTCAACCCTCTCCAGCATCTTGTTGAAGTTTCTAGTCATAAGACTCATGTTTTCTTCAATTTGCCTCACTCTGTCTCCTTCACTTTCTGCAGTGAAAGCTATCCCTTTCTGCGCACTAGGCTGATCGATCACGGTCTCCATTTCTTCCACCTTGAGCATTCCACAAAGATAATCAAATTTAAGATCATCAGTATTCATGGAGTACTTGAGCACAGCTTTGTGGGCAGAGTATTTTGCAGGAAGGCATCTAAGGAGCTTCTTTACAAGCTTTTTCTCTTTGTATTTCTTTCCCAATACTGAAGCTTCATTTGCTATTGTGCTAATCTTTGCTGTGAAGCTGGCAATGGATTCATCTTTACTCATCTTGAGATTCTCAAATTGTGATGCCAGATGATCTATGCGAGTCCTCTTCACGCTAGTATCTCCCTCAAAGTGATTTACAAGCGTATCCCATGCTTCTTTAGCAGATTCACAACCTTGGATGATTTTAAACTGATCCAAATCAACTGCTGCAAATATGGCTGTCATGGCTTTGGAGTTGAACTTAGATGCATTTTTGTCAGCTTCTGTCCATCGTTCTTTTGGTTTTGGTTTCGCATAGGTACGTAGTGTAGTGGCCTTGTCTTCTGACTTTTCTTCCACGAGAATTGTCGGAACTTCCCAACCATCTGTGACTGCTGTCCATGCATCTTCATCAATTCCCCGAATGATGTGTCTCATCCGTGCTTTCCAGTGACCAAAGTTACCTACATCAAGCACTAAAGGTTTCTGCACAGCAATGAGCTCTTTCATAGTATCCATGGTCGCCACAGGATCTCGACCTGTTGACTAGATCCCGAGATCTAAGAAGGTGACCCGCTCTGATACCAAATGTAAAACCTATAATACCAGGATATATGAAAGTATCAAATGCTCGAGTACAGATCCAAACACCCCAATGCCTTTATTAGAAATCTCTTAAACAATCTTTACAGACTTGCTTAATCAGTTTGACACAACGTTGCAACTGCAACTTGACACTGACCAATTTCTAATCTACTCACCACGAACCGTATAGCCAAATTGCTTAAGAACACCAACACTTGGTTTCTCAAAAGCTAAACTAACTAAAATCCCAAAACGGCTAACCCTAGCCTTTCTCCCTAAACAAGTATATATACTACCCTCTCCCTCAAGTCTCTACGGAAGGTCTTTAATACTCCGGATCTTCTGAATCACCAAGTTAAGGCAACTTAGTCTCTTCCTTGATCCTCACGCTTAGTCGATTTGTCCAACGCCACAGCACCAATTCAATTCAGCTTTCTTCCCGCATCAAGTGTGTTCCACACATCTCCTGTGTTCCAGAAAGCCTGATCCTACATCGTTCACGCCAGATGAAGTATATTGATGCCTGGAAAGCCATCTTAAACAATATTAGATCCATAGTGTTGTGGCTTACTTGGAGAAGATGAGTCAATGTATCATGCTAGTCTGGTGTCACACTCTCTCCCATCAACTTCCCAGCCGCCGCGAGCCAGACCGTGTAGGTGTAAGGACAAACAAAGAATAGATGATCTCGCGTTTCATCCGGTTCAGCACAATAAAGACAGATTTGCGTTAGACCCCAACTCTGCATATGATCCCCAGTAAAGAGTCTGTTTTTTATAGTGATCCAAGCCAAGAACGACTGCCGAGGAATCCCTTGAGTAAACCAGACAAGACGATGCCAATTTACAATGTCCCTTCGCAGCCTGATCTGATTCCAGGTTTTTGCAGCAGCGAAATCGTTGCGATACTCCCCTTCATCATGCCTCCATAATATGATATCTTTTCCATCATCTCTATTTAGTGGGTTGTAACATCCCCGATCCTCGCTAGGATCGCCGGGACGGATCATGGTCGGGAATGGGAAGAAAACTAGTTGGATCACATCAAGACTTGGCAACCATTCGTTTAATAAAGCGGTTATGGGAAGTTTATGGCCACATATCGTATATAAACGATATTTAGGCAATTTTCTTTGCACAGAACGCATTCAAGAGAAGATCCCAGAGAAAATACAGAGATGGCCGAGAGAAAAAGGCAACTATCCAAGGAAGGAGAAGAGATCGTCGGACATTGTTCGGGAATAGTCGAGCGGGTTCGGGAATCGTTCGGATCGCGTGGAATAATTTATAGAGAATAGTTGGCCGAGAGGATCGAATCGGGATGGATCCTTCTGCGACTAAGGAACGGGAGAAAACCGTCAATACGCCGGAACGAACGGCAAAGGTGAGTGCTATGGTCATAACCTAGACAATGAATCCACGACTATCGGTTCGCCGAGGCAGTTATGGATTGGTTGGACGGTTATTCGGCCAAAACTCTAACTACGTGGTTATTATTCGCATTTCTGCTTAACCAATCGTAGATAAATCGATCGTAGTCGATCGGGTTCATACACGCGTGAGTAGGGCCAATCGGCCAGTCACGGCCGGTCGTAACCGTTTCCACTAGTCTCGGCTATTCGCAGAATAGTTGTGATTATTGGCAAACGGTTATGGCTAATGGCAACTAGTCACGATTTGGCTTTGAACGAAACATATATATCCGAGATTGGTTTGCGCATGGTTTAGTGGGTGACTTGGGGATCAGATAGAATCCACCAAGGCTCGGCTAAAGCCTATGCGATTATTCTAAGTCTCGGGATAGATTCGGAGATAAGAGATTCTATGGAATATGTTAAGGAACGGGATCATATAGTCATTGATAGGCGAATATCCACATTCACTAAGTAAATATAAGATTACTTACCTCTTTGATTCAGGAAAGGATGGTGATCATGAGAATGACTTGGCTTAGGCGCGCGAGACAAGGGTTAAGAAGGATGGGTGGCGTATTAGACTGGATAGACTAGGATCGAACACTTGTAATAGCCTATAGTGCAAACTCTAAAAGTTGTATCGAATCCTTTGTTATATAAATAAAAATCCAGTTGTTTGTCTATCTCTTGCATATCGACTCTATTATTTATGAATCTCAGAATGACTAAGTTAATGAACCTCGTTTAAAGAATAGACCTTAAAAAAATGGACTGATTGGCTCGAAAACACTTACGGTTTTCGAGTGGAAACAGCCTCTTGGACTTAGAGTTCGGGATGGGTTGTTTCAAGTTGGTATCAGAGCATGCTTGCCCCTAGGACAGTCACGTGTTGGGTTTGGGAATGCCACTCATTCGGCTATAGTGTCTCGCGCTAGGAATTTTTTGGGTTTTACTTAGTCTCGCTGGGATTTTTGTATGATTAGGTGATGCTAACATGTTTAAATCTCAGGCAGGAAAAAGCAAATCGGGGAAAAGTAAGAAGGACAAAGCACTGGCAGATCCGAGTGTGGCTGCAGTCGATGGAGTGAACCAAGGCGTTGCTAACCCAGTCGATCCTGTGACTGGGCAAATCGGAACAACGCCTGTGGTCATGACCACGCAAGCCGAGACTCAGGTTCCATTTGGAAATATCCGTGGTAATGAGAATCGGGAGGAAGCGGCTAAGTCATCGAACGTGGCTCGGCAATCAGACCCGGACTTGGGGGATGATGTTAACGCGCCTGGTGAGAATGACCAGACCGTCATGCCTTCTGCAAGGGAAATGTGGGTGGCGCTGAAAACGGTCATGACCCAACTGGCGGCCTTGACTCAGAGCATCACGCCAGCCGAGAATCCGACTGTGGTGCAGTCGACAAGGATTCGTGCAACAGTTCCTGTAGTAGTCGAGCGTGTGGGAAATCTGGTTGATGTTGTTGAGATCGACCCACCACTGGCTAGAACTACTCGAAAGGTGGATTACCTAAGTCTATTGGAACATATCTCACGGCTCAGAACAAGGCATTTCAAGGGCAGTTCTGATCCGATTGAGGCGGATGAATGGAGGAGTTGGCTGGTAAGGAACTTTAGTTCCACACGCTACCCAGATGATTACAAGAAGGATATTGTGATTCACTTTCTTGAAGGTGACACACATAACTGGTGGCTCGCGGTTGATGAGCGATAACTGGGTTTTTCACCTGATAGGTCAATGACCCAACATTGTTAACCGTATGCAGTATAATGTATGGGTATCAATCCATTTGGGAGTGTTTAGTTGACAAATCGGTTATGTTTGTCGATATAAGTCAAGTCGATATGGGGAAAGGTTGAACTTTACTACTAAAAGAGACTAAAGACTAGACCTTGTGTCACTCAAGATCATAAATAAGTGAATTTTAAACTATTTGAGCAAAAAAAATAAAGATTTAAACGGTAAAAGGATAAGCTTTTCAAAGTAAAAGAAGGATCTAGATGGGTTTACGAACTAGGTAACTCTCGGGTTATTTATCAAGCTAAAGCTTTTGGATCACATCAAGACTTGGTCTTAGATGGTGATTCTTAGGTAAAAGGATCCTCAAATCGTTTAGCTCATAGTTTTTGGGTCTAAACTCTTTGAATCTCTATCACCATAGACTAGCTCTCGCATAGCGGTACAATAGAAGAAACAAGCATCTACAACGTCCCTATTGAACCGTAAGACCCTTATCCAAGAGTCCCTTGGTCCTTTTAACCCATCGAAATCCTAAAAAGACTACTCACGCTCCATTTGAGAAACCTCAAGATCCATAAGGATAAGAAGGTTACTCATGGGTTGCAAGATAGTCGAAAGTAAGAAAAGGAAGAAGCTTTAAGAAATAACACTAAGCGGTACTCTTTAAAACTTCAAAATAACATAAAAATCAAAGCTTTGGAACAAGCTTCAATGGTGGAAAATACTAGAAGTTCTCGGTTTGTAAAGAAGACAGTAAACTAAAACTGGAATGAGAGATATAGAGATAGAGGCGTGGGGGACAAAGTATTTATACATGAAAGAGGAAAAACCTAAAACGTTAGGACCACTTTCCCGAAATGGTACTTTTTGGACTGTAACGTATAGGCTTCACGTCGTGGTGAGCAAGCCGATATGCTAATTCTTCTGATTCTTCGAGCAGTCTCCATATCGGGTAAGTGCTTCGGGATCATGTCGTGATGGCTTGCCTTCCTTGTTACTTGAATCGGGGACTTCCCGTTGCCTTGCTTCGATATCCGTTTTCATGGAATCCTCTTGCTGGATCTTCGTTCTGGGGTGCCTCTTTCGGGGTCAAGTTGCTGATACTAGTCGAGGTTCATCATGCGCTTGTCCATATCGGCTACGGGGTCGTGATCCATGCTCGATATGATATGTTCGTCCTCCTTTTGAGATCTCCCTTCTTGATTTCTTCTTTGGACCATCCTCATTCATAAAGCACCTGAGAAAACACTCCAAACATGCAAGACTATGCAAAAACCTAACCTAATGCATCTAAACCTAACATGAGTAAAAACGTGATAAAAACTAAGATGAAAGTGCATGAATGGGGTC
>JAHZTW010000002.1:74885983-74927734 GCA_020283515.1 Alliaria petiolata | reverse complement strand
ATCATTTTCTCTTCTCTAATCATGTTTAGCTTATCATTCACCTTTGATTTGATGTGCTTAAGGATGATTAGTGAGTAGATCCTTTAGGGACTTAGGGATGGGTTAGATTTAGGGATTTCTAATGATCAAATCTTGCAATCTAGGTTAGATTCTTCCATCTCTCTCTCTATTAAGTAGTTCTTAATGCCAAATAGCTAATTTTTGCTATTTGGATCATAAGCATTTCATACACCCACCAAGTGTTTGATGAAATGCTTGAACCAACTTAATAGGGGATTTACATTCCTAGCCTAACACATCATTAGTTGTCTAGGGTGTTTATCATGCTAATAGACTTGTAATCAATGCTTGCTCATCATTTTAATGCTAAAACATCATTAGTTCATTAGGGTGATTAGTGAAGAGATTAGTACCAAACATCATGGATTAGTACCAAACATCATGGATTAGTCTATAATTAGTGTTCTAGGCATAGAGACAGCTTGATTAGTTGCTTAAATGATTGCAAGATTGCCCATTTAGACTTCCAAATCAATGAACCCATCCCTAGGTTTCGTTTTTAGCAATTTGAATTCTTGATTAGTAGTTAATTTCATAATTAGGACTTGATTAGTAGTGATTAAGGCTTAGTTTCATAATATTGCTCTAGTAGTATCTCTTTTAGTTTGTGTTTAGCTTTCAATACTTGTTGTGACTTGCTTTTATCATTCTAGCTTAGCTTAGACTTAACTTTGTATTCTTATTGCATCATCTCTCAAGATGGATTGATATCTCAATATATTGCAATGATATGAGCAATTGAGGAATTGCTTGCAAGACATAAAAAGTCTTGTTTCAACCATCCTCATTCATAAAGCACCTGAGAAAACACTCCAAACATGCAAGACTATGCAAAAACCTAACAAAATGCATCTAAACCTAACATGAGTAAAAAACGTGATAAAAACTAAGATGAAAGTGCATGAATGGGGTCCTAACTAGCATGAAATGTGTGCTAAAAACATGCAATTTACAGAGATATCAACACCTCCAAACTTGTCTTTTTGCTTGTCCTCAAGCAAAAGCCAACCGGAGGGGTGAGGTTTTAAAAGAAAAGATGTAAGTTTGAATCCAAAACTCCATTTAAAATAAATCAACTCAATTTCTAGGATGCAGGTTGAATTCTACCTATCCAAAAATCCTTAGCCACATTCATCGCAACATCAAGCAAAACCAATCCTAACTTAGATGCACATTCAAATTCCCAATTCCCTTTCACTTTCATTAAGAAAATTAAAGTGTCGATCTCATTCATGCCTGTCAACTAACTCACTTGGTTCAGGGTAAGGTCACGAGCTAAATATGAACTCGTAGTGCGAACGGGTTAAGTGTTTAAAAGTGGGGTCACTCATGAAAGGAACCTTCTTAATGCAAAATGCTAAGGGTAAAAACCAATGGATGCATACAAGGATAGACTCCCATCTACCCATAACATCTATTCTGTTTTCTGCCCTAGTCCAAACTGCTCCCTCCTAAGCTACCCCTTTCTTTTGGCATTTCGCCTTATACCCGTTATTACTCCTCGATATTACCTTTCCGGGTCATTTTCGGGGGACTTCTTCTTTGTTGGAGATTGGTTTCGGCTTTCTGGCTTCTTTGTTGCGTTCCTTGCGTTTCACCTTTGGTGTTACTGGCCGAGTTTAGACTTTGTTGATTGGCCTTTTTTTGCTCCTTTTTGGAATCGCCTTTTCTTCTTTTGTTTTCGATCCCTTTTGATGCCGCCATCTCCTTTATACTTGTCCTCGTCTGACTCAGTGGTTTCCTTCCTTTCCCCTTCTTTCAATGTATAATCAATCGGAACCCAAGCCCTCTTCCTAGTCTAACCAGCAATATCGGCTCTAAATTTTGGTATCAAGCCGTTTCAGTATCTACACCACCTAACCTAGTGTTGACTCGAGATGTGAGCCAACGTCTACATGGAAATCCAATCTTGTCGGTCTAAACCCAACACTTTTTGCCTAAGAAGATTCGAAAATGGTGCAAAGGCCTCACATGCTCTCACAAAAGTGTTTATGGTTTAAAACGAAGGTTTTGGTTTTGGGTGTGGTCTGGTACTTGGACTAGCAGAAGAGTGGTCAAAAGGGAAAGAGAGTCCAAGTGAAATCTTTGAGTTATTTGACAAGTATGAACAAGATAATTAAATTTTAAATTTAACGGTTCAAGTTCATTAGTGAAACAGTTTATATCACAATGCATCAAGCTAAGACCGAATTTCTCAAGACGAATTCCAAATGTGGTGCTGCCTTAAGCTCAGTCTAACTCAAAATGCATCAAACAAACAAGAACTAAGGCATTGAATTCATGACTTATAAATGGCTATTTACAAGGATTCATCATACTTAACACCTTATGCGAATGCTTATGAATCCTAATTGAATGCATCTAGACTCAATCCTAGAATGGAAATGCAACTACATGAATCTTTTTGTGGAATAAATTTTTCAAAATTTTTCAATTTTTTTTGTGTGTTTTTCTATGCAGATTAATGAATGCATGATGTCTAATCTATGTGTACTACGTACTCCCCCAAATCTAAATCACACAGTCCCTGTGTGATAGAAGAGAGGAAGAATACGGTCATAAGAAAATGCAAAATATTCAAGCAAAATGCAAAGGTGAAAAAGAAAAATGCTTATGTACAATGGTTCTGGAGTGGTACCTCATTGTTCGGTGTGGTGTGAGGACGTGGTGTCCTCACTGGTCGAGAAAGAGAGGTTGTCCGATTCCGGTACCGGATGGGAGGGTGAACTGATATCGGTGTCCATGCTGATATGGCTTCCCGAGAAACTGACACTTTTTCAATTACCCGATATCTATCCAACGGATTCCGTGTGTTGGCTCCTCAAGATCGACACCAGCTCTCTTCAGAGTTGCAGATACAACTCCTCCACAGCCTACTTGAGGCCTTTCGCTTGGCGTGGAAATCATCCACGATTTGTAGTTGAGGAGCTCCTTGAGCAAAATCGTGATCAGTCCGGTGCTCCTTCTGCTTCCCTTCAGCTCTGTCCCATTTCTGGTTTCTTGGATGATCTCTACCAGACCGTCATCCATTATCTCCAGCTCCTTGGTCAGGACAGCTCCACATTCTTTCCTTGCAAAGAAGGTATGTGCAATGGCTCTTTGCACATATCTCAAGGTTGGGTGCCTTATCCTGGTGCTCTTGTTCACTCCGGGCTTGTAAGTGCCCACTCCAATGTGCCCCCATAGTGCCTCCATCTCCTCCCTTTCGATGTTGAGGGTCATTTCGCGCATATCGCCTTGGCTGAATCCGAATATCAACTCGAGCTCCCGAAATGACATCCGGTGAGTCTCGCTTCCATACTTGAAGCGGATATAGCCATCTCCATCTTCCTCTGGAGTCTCCTCTCCAAAGGCATAGAAGGTCACTTCCAGTGTTGCCAGGAACTGGAAGGTTGCCTCGTCATGAGATGCATAGGCATTCTCCATGAAACACCTTAGACCCATTGCGTTGAAAAGGATATGGCAGTCTTCGTAGATGCCCAGCTCGATCATTGTTTCCTCGTGGGGGTAGCGAGTGGCTTTGAACTCCATTCGCCTGAATGCTGCGCGCATATCGGCCAATGTGGGTCGGGAACTCGTATTCCTCCTTCCCGATGCACGTGTGGTTGCGCGAACTGTTACAGCTCGGCTAGAACTTCCCACTGGTCTTTTTCCATCTCTCTTCTCCGTTTGATAATCCCTTGATCTTCCAAGAACAGCTCCACTTCTCGTTGCTCCTACCATTGTACCTATCAACCAAAAACACTCGCAAGTGTGTAAGTACAAGGTAAAACATCGAGAGCAAACGTTATCTTGCATATGTGTTTAAACCTAAGCAACCCTATTCATGACTAGGGAAACTCAAGCAAACACATTCAATTTATATACTAAATCGGGATAAATCTTAAATCGTGAAGGGCATAGAATTTTTTTTATAAGTTGTTCTTCACGGATTCAGGTTTTTAGACGAGCATGCGTTAATCAAAAGGTGAGAAAGGGGATTTCCAGAATTCTAACATTTCAAAAGAGTTTAGCTGTGAAGCTATTCTCACAACTAGAAATGCCAAAATTCTAGAAAATCCTACAAAAAACCCTGAGTTTTATGCAAAATTATCTACCAAATGCTTTCTCCATCAACTCTCAAATCCTAAATGCAACGAAACTAAACAATCCTAGACATAATTCAATCAAAACTGTATCGTTCAAGAGTAAATAATTACCTAGCACGATTTTTGCAAAGATTCCTTAGAAGAAAATTGCAGAGGATTGGGTCGCAAAATTTAAAAGCTAAAACAATTTTCTGGATTTTGAGAGCGATGGAGGATGAAAACGAGAGAGGCGATAATGATAGTTCTTATAAAGAGGAGACAAGGAGAGAAAAGGGGTTTTACTAGGGTTTCTCGGTTTGGGGAATAGCTGTCGGCTAACCCCAAGCAAGTGTTTTTGCCTTATCCGGAAAAGTGGGCCATGAATTTGAGCGCTTTTCTCGGATTGGCTAAGTCCAAAAACCCCATTACCTGGACGGCCATATCGGATTGACCCCGATATGGTATGAGTGACAGTTTGGATATCGGATTGTTCCCGATATATGCCCCTAGTAAGGATTGTCTGGCTTGGGCTTCGTTCTATATCGGCTACACACCGTTGTGCTTACTCGACATAGAATGCCCAGGGATGATATCACGGTGTCAAACCGATATTGCATCCCGTTGCCGTGCTAGACAATCCTCACATTGGTTTTTGTTCCTCTTTGCGTACAAGTGACCCCGCCTTATCTCTCATGGGATCCTGAAAACATTAAACTTAAACTAGAAAAAGCATTAATATGTACATGGATAAGCTTGGGGTGCCTCCCAAGAGCACTATGTTTTGCGTCACTTAGCTTGGCTTTTCTTGATCCTTTTTCAGTGTGAAAGGGGGAAATGAGCACCCCTCGATCCTGTGGGAGGATCCTTACTTTCCTTAACCACCGAGATGAATTCAGCCAGAGATACATTGGAGGTTCCCTCTTTGCTTACCTTAGAACCCTCTTGATTGGTCAAGTCTGTGTCTTTTATCACCTTAAGGTAAGCAAAGGGCCTAACCTTTCCTTTGCATTTCAGCTTGTATATCATCTCACCACCAGCAGAGAGAACAGGTTTGAGAGTCATGCCTTCCAGAAGATCACCGAGGGTTGGTCCTTGCACATAGGACTTCTTGCAAGTGATCACCTCTTCTGGTTATTCTTGGACTTCTTCTGGTTTCTCCTCGAACATTGCATTGAGAGAAACTCCATCAAAGCTGGCCCCATCATAGCATATCTCCAAGGATGGGTCTTTGGTATTCTCAATCGCCTTCTTGAGCTCAAGGGAGTATGCATGTTCCTTTTCGTCGATCCTCTTCCCTTTTGTGTCAAAATGCATTACCAAGCTCCCGGTTAGTCTCAGCTCTACCTTGCCGCTTCTACAATCAAACATGCAACCGGGACACGCTAGGAAAGGTCTTCCCAACAGGAGGGTTTTCTTGACATCCTGGTCCATTTCTATTACTAGGAAGTCACATGGCAGTAGCACATTCTCAATCATGAGAGGCAAGTCTAGCAGCTTCCCAACTGTCTTTCTTTCACTTCCATCGGCCAGTGATAACAGCTTCTTACAGTCAGTATTAGTGTCATAGCCGAGACGCTTAGCTGTGGCTAGACTCATAACGTTGATGCTTGCACCGAGATCGCACAAACAGTTGTCAAAGGTGATTCCTCCGAGTGTGCATGGAAGAGTGAATGATCCTGGATCCTCGAGCTTCTTCACTACTAAGGTTTCTTCCTTAGGTTTCTCTTCACGAGCAGATGCATTCTTTCCTATAGTTGCTATTGCATCAGCATAGAGCTTGCCCTTCAAAGTTACCAGGAAAGCTGGAATAGGCTTTGTTTTGTCACCACTGTTGAATAGATCTTCAACCTTTTTCAAGGTTTCGATCAATTCGGCCTCTTGTTCCTCTATGAGACGCTTCTTATGCTTCTTGGGGTATGGCATTGGCGGTTTGTAGACACGCTTGAATGGTGCTTTTGGTGGATCAGTTGTTGTTTTCTCTTCAGGGGCTTCCAAATTTTTCGAACTCCCTCCCCTTCTTAGGATGTCGATGTCCCCATCGACTTGAGCCCGTTTTGGTGAGCTGATTTTGGCCTGATCCCGTTTTTCTTTGTCGCTAGTGGTGATCATTTGGCAATACTCTTTCGGGTTCATGACGGATTTTCCAGGAAGGTTGCTTGTTTGGCTTGTTGATGCAATGCCTTTGTTGTTTTCAAGGGCTTTAACGCGAGTGGTTAAAGCTTCTATCTTCCCGGATAGCTCCGTGTTGACACCATCTATCTTGTTATGCACTTCAGCAAAACGTTTGTGTATATCCGCCTGGATATGTGTTTGACTTTGGAGTAGTTGTCTCAGAGTGCCTTCCAAGTCAAANATTTGGCAATACTCTTTCGGGTTCATGACGGATTTTCCAGGAAGGTTGCTTGTTTGGCTTGTTGATGCAATGCCTTTGTTGTTTTCAAGGGCTTTAACGCGAGTGGTTAAAGCTTCTATCTTCCCGGATAGCTCCGTGTTGACACCATCTATCTTGTTATGCACTTCAGCAAAACGTTTGTGTATATCCGCCTGGATATGTGTTTGACTTTGGAGTAGTTGTCTCAGAGTGCCTTCCAAGTCAAAACCAGCTTGAGCAGGTGGGTTCCCTTGTTGTTGTTGGAAACCAGGGGTGCAACGGCTTCTTGTCGTGGCGGGTAGCCGCCTTGATTTTGGAACCTTGGTACAAAGCCTTGTTGATTCGTGTAAGTCATGAATTGTTTTGCTCCTCCGGCTTGCTGTTGAGGATATGTCTGGTCTTGTGGGTTAGCGACGTTTGTGCTCCGGTAGGACAGGTTGTTGTTGGGTCTCCAATTGTTATAACCTCCTTGAGCGTTGATGTAGTTAACATCTTCATACTGGATGTCCTCCCCTTCTTGGACTTGAGTGAGTTCTTCCACGAAATGTACTTCCTTTTGAGTTTGGACAAGTAGTAACTTGTCAAGTTTCTCGTTGAGCTCTTTGATCACTTTCCGGCTTCCATCCACTTCTTCTTTAGAACCTCGGTTGGATCTTTTATAATCTTCGTGGTAAGAAGAGTCACTCTGAGCTAGGTTTTCGACCAGCTCAAGACCTTCGTCAACATCCTTGGCTAAGAAATTTCCATTGCTCGCCGTATCAAGCAGCATTCGAATCTTTGGAATGACACCTCGATATAGAGTGCTGAGGAGGGATTCCTGACTGAATCCATGGTGAGGACACTGAGTAGTGTATCCCTTGAATCTCTCCCAGGCTTCACCGAAGGTCTCATTGGATTTCTGAGTGAATTCACTCATTTCGTTCCTAAATCGGGCAGTCCTCGATGTGGAAAAGAACTTCGTCAAGAAAGCCTTTTTAAATTCTGTCCACGAGATAATGGATCCGTGGGGCAGAGTCTTCTCCCAGACGTGTGCTTTGTCTCCCAATGAGAAAGGAAACAACCGCAGCTTGAAACCGTCTTCGCTTACACCGTTGATCTTTGTCATAGCGCACACACGATCAAGCTGGTCGAGATGGTCGAGTGGGTCTTCCAAAGGCAGAACGAAGAATCGGTTATTCTGCATCATGGAGATGAGACCACTCTTAATCTCGATGTTGTTATTCTGCACTGGTGGTGGCTGGATGCCGTGTCGGCTTGCAGTCGATATCGATGCATCTCCCGCACCAATTTGCCTAACAGCTCTTGGAGCAGCTGCAGCAACAGGCTGTCCTTGAACTCCTTGTACGCCTTGTGGACCCTGAGGTCCTTGGTGGCCTTGTTGTCCTTGTGCACTAGTTGCGCCCGCAACTCCTTGAGCACCTTGTTGATTCTCCATCGTAACACGGTTTGCAGTTTGGGCTTGTTCCCGATTTCACCTAGCTGATCTTTCGAGCAAGTGTATTTCGTCGATTTGGGGAACAAGATTTGTTGTACCGTGTGAACGTAGGTTCATATACCTGTTACAACAAAGAAATCACGGTAGAAGTGTTAAATGTTTTGAAAGCGAAAAACTTGTCCTTGTAACTACAAGGAACCGAAATGACTAAAGTTAATCCCAAACGGCAACAACGCCAATTGATAACAGGGTTTTTCACCTGTTAAGTCAATGACCCAACACTGTTAATCATATGCAGTATAGTGTATGGGAATCAATCCATTTGGGAGTGTTTAGTTGACAAATCGGTTATGTTGATCGATATAAGTCAAGTCGATATGGGGAAAGGTTGAAACTTTACTACTAAAAGAGACTAAAGACTAGACCTTGTGTCACTCAAGATCATAAATAAGTGAATTTTAAACTATTTGAGCAAGAAATAAAGATTTAAGCGGTAAAAGGATAAGCTTTTCAAAGTAAAAGAAGGATCTAGATGGGTTTACGAACTAGGTAACTCTAGGGTAATTTATCAAGCAAAAGCTTTTGGATCACATCAAGACTTGGTCTTAGATGGTGATTCTTAGGTAAAGGGATCCTCAAATCGTTTAGCCCATAGTTTTTGGGTCTAAACTCTTTGAATCTCTATCACCATAGACTAGCTCTCGCATAGCGGTACAATAAAAGAAACAAGCATCTACAACGTCCCTATTGAACCGTAAGACCCTTAGCCAGATGGGTCTTCTGAGCCTAAAAGGAGTCAAACTCTTGTTCATGGATCCTGCTAAGCAAGCACATGGTTTTCATGTCACGCCGCCTGTGGACTTTAGACTAGATGGCCAAACTAGACTAAGCTTTGAGAATAAGAAACAAGAAAAAATCTAACTTTATGTTTTAGCTAAGCAAGAAACCTAAATCCGAGAGTCCATTGGTCCTTTTAACCCATCGAAATCCTAAAAAGACTACTCACGCTCCATTTGAGAAACCTCAAGATCCATAAGGATAAGAAGGTTACTCATGGGTTGCAAGATAGTCGAAAGTAAGAAAAGGAAGAAGCTTTAAGAAATAACACTAAGCGATACTCTTTAAAACTTCAAAATAACATAAAAATCAAAGCTTTGGCCGGAACAAGCTTCAATGGTGGAAAATACTAGAAGTTCTCGGTTTGGAAAGAAGACAGAAAACTAAAACTGGAATGAGAGATAGAGAGATAGGCGTGGGGGACAAAGTATTTATACATGAAAGAGGAAAAACCTAAAACGTTGGGACCACTTTCCCGAAATGGTACTTTTTTGGACTGTAGCGTATCGGCTTCACGTCGTGGTGAGCAAGCCGATATGCTAACTCTTCTGATTCTTCGAGCAGTCTCCATATCGGGCAAGTGCTTCGGGATCATGTCGTGATGGCTTGCCTTCCTTGTTACTTGAATCGGGGACTTCCCGTTGCCTTGCTTCGATATCCGTCTTCATGGAATCCTCTTGCTGGATCTTCGTTCCGGGGTGCCTCTTTCGGTGTCAAGTCGCTGATACTAGTCGAGGTTCATCATGCGCTTGTCCATATCGGCTACGGGGTTGTGATCCATGCTCGATATGATCTGTTCGTCCTCCTTTTGAGATCTCCCTTCTTGATTTCTTTTTTGGACCATCCTCATTCATAAAGCACCTGAGAAAACACTCCAAACATGCAAGACTATGCATAAACCTAACCTAATGCATCTAAACCTAACATTAGTAAAAAACGTGATAAAAACTAAGATGAAAGTGCTTGAATGGGATCCTAACTAGCATGAAATGTGTGCTAAAAACATGCAATTTACAGAGATATCAATAAGCGCACCGGTGGGCGCATTGCGACTTTCGGGGAATTTGAGACCGAGTTCAACCGGAAGTTCTTTCCATCCGAGGCATGGGATAGACTTGAGAGTGATTTCCTCGACCTGGTTCAGGGCCGAAATCGGTTCGGGAATATGAGGAGGAATTCAACCGTCTCAGGCGCTATGTGGGAAGAGAACTTGAGGAGGAGTCGATTCAGGTTCGTCGATTCCTCCGTGGCCTAAGGGTGGAACTACAAACTCATTGCTCGGTCCACACCTTCGGCATTGTCTCGGAATTGGTTGAAAGGGCTGCGATGGCCGAGTCCAATCTCGCGGAGGAGAACCGGGCTAAGCCTTCATCTCGGCCAAATGCGACCGATAGGTTGGGTGATAAGAAAAGGAAGCGGGATCAAGCAGATGATCGACTTAAGTCTATTGTAAGGCGCGATGAATGCGCAACTTCCGGGAAAAGGCACGGCGGTGATTGCTGGAAGGCAATGGGAGCATGTGCTAGGTGCAGTCGAGACCATGGGATCCAAAACTCTTCGGGAATGGATCAAGGGAAAGTGACTAGTGACGAGGAAAGGACTTGCTACCACTGTGGAAAGGCTGGACATTTCAAGAGAGAATGCCCAAAACTGCAAGTGGAAAGGCAAATGGACTCAAAGGGAAACCGTGGAAGAAGTGACCAGTCGGCTCAAGGCAAGAGGCCGGTCGTGGCACCGCGGGCGAGGCCAGTAACTTCAGCGCGATCATTGGTACGTCACTAAACCTATCCTATTCAAAACAAACATTGCATTGCATCGGATTAAAGGGTAGGGACTTAGCATTCTAGGCGAATATGTAGGGACTTTGGATATCAGTGGTTTTGCGACACACACCTTGTTTGATTCCGAGGCAACACATAGTTTTGTGAGCCCGGATATGATTGGAAAGGGAATGTTCCTAAAGGGACCAAGGAATGATTTTGGCATAGTCAATGCTGCTGGCGGTCAGGCCATGTCCTCGCTGGGAATGGTTTGTGACATTTCAGTAACTATTGGTGGAGTGGAAATGCCGGTGGATTTAGTCATTGTCCAGCTCAAAAGTCATGAGGTGATCTTGGGAATGGATTGACTGGGAAAATACAAGGCAACCTTAGATTGTCACCGTGGACGGGTATGGTTTGAAAGGAAAGGAATGAAGTTGGAATTCTAAGGAATTCGGCCAACTTCGGGAAGTTTAGTGGTCTCGGCAATCCAAGCAGAACGGATGATCGAGAAGGGTTGCGAAGCCTACTTGGCCACCATCACAACCATGGAAGTTGGAAAGAGTGCAGAGATAAAAGACATTCCGCTGGTAAGAGACTTCGCGGATGTGTACAAGTCCTTAATGTGTTTTCCCCCGGATAGGTCCGATCCGTTCACGATAGAGTTTGAACCAGGAACAGCCCCACTCTCTAAAGCACCCTACCAGATGGCTCCAGCCGAAATGGCTAAGCTAAAGAAGCAATTGGAGGAGTTGCTGGAAAAGGGTTTCATTAGGCCAAGTAGTTTGCCATGGGTTGCACCGGTACTATTCGTGAAGAAGGAGGATGGTAGCTTTCGGCTATGCATCGATTATAGGGGATTGAACCGTGTCACGGTCAAGAACAAGTACCCTTTACCACGGATAGATGAGTTGCTGGATTAGCTTAAGGTAGCGACTTGGTTTTCCAAGATCGACTTTGTAACATCCCCGATTCGATCTAGACATAGATGAACCGAAAGCGCCACAATATGATCACCGAGAGCATTCAGGTCCTAGTACTAAGAACGAATCAGAGACTAAATCTTAAATACTTTCGGAAATCTAACCTCTACACCTTCGGCCTAAGGCTTTTCAACCCGTACCAAGGTTTTAAGTTGTGTTAGCTTGGACTAGCTAATACCATTTAACACAAGCCACTTTCAACAAAACATACTCCATATATTATATCATTCCAAAGTATGATTCACACAAACATGATATAGGTTTCGGCCAACGCCTAGAGCCAAAAGATTATACATATATTACACAACCAACCAGTTTTACAAAAGCCAACTCCAATCTACTTCGGTCTCCTAACGTTCCACGCCGCCCTTATTTATCCCGTGTACGGGTTACCTGAAACAAAAAGGGTGAGGCATGAGCAATCTAAGATTACCCAGTGACTCCAGGACCCTCTATACAAACATTAGAGACCCAACCCAAACCCCAAAATAAAACGATGCATGCATGCTCACATCATGCAACAATATCAAAGCAATAACACAAGCGGAAGCTTAAACAAAGGTGGCATGACCATAGTAACCTCCTCGTTAGTATGCATGCCGAGGCTATAGCAACTGCAGTTACTAAGCCTAACCATTGAACACAAACCCTAGCCCTTCATGGCTATCTGTGTTCAACCCTCAACTAGACGCTAAACCAGGACCCGAGCCCTTTATGGCTATTCCCGTTCAACACTAGCTACAAAACATGACCCTAGCCCTTCATGGCTATGCATGTTCCACTCCAAGCGGGTTGTCGAGGCCTCTAGGTGTATCGGTTCACGGCTCCCACCATTGAACACCTCCCTACTTACCACAGAGGACCGTAGGCGAGAACATCAAAGCCGACATGTCCTTCATGACAGTCGGTCCGCATTGTCCTTCGTGACAATCGGCACTGCATCGTCATGCATACTCGGCCGAGGGAGCGACCCAAGTACGCTCGGAGTCTTCCTTCCGTCATGAACCGAGGGTTTCTCGAATCCATTTGGGTCGGGAAAACGGGACGTCGCCGATACACCGCCCGAAATCACACATGAGCCTTCGTACTCATGGGATCCACACACTCAATAATTTTTAAAAATTCTCCGGCAAACCTTTCACAATTTCCTCTATTATGAAAGTTACCACGGCATAATCTCTCAATTAAAAATTATTCATGCGGCGTAACTCTTCATAAAACTCCTCTTTAATGAAGATTACGCGGTATACTCATCCACAACATTTCTGCGGCATAACTCTTCACAAAACTCCTCTTTTGTGAAAGTTAATGCGGCATACTTATCACAATTTATGCGGCATAACTCTCCATAAAACTCCTCTTTTGTGAAAGTTAATGCATCATACTTAATAAAATTTATGCGGCATAACTCTTCACAAAACTCTTCTTTTTGTTAAAGTTATCGCGGCAGAACCTCTCACACATAATAATAACTTAAGATGGACACCCCTAGTGTTCCATCCTAAAGTTAAAACATGCACACGAATCCATTAGTATAAATCTATACTACCGGGACTCACAGTTTCCAGAAGACTTGAACTGGCTAGCTTCACACCTAGCGCTGGTCTTGACTGGCTATGACCGGATCTATCCTAAACGGTCACTCACTCTTGTTTTTCTAACCACTCTCTCTCTCTACAAAAATCTCTCTCTCTCTAAAAGTTTCTTTCTAACTTTGAACGTGTGGGAATGACTTAGGAATGGAGCTCTGGGGGGCTATTTATAGAGGATGGATGGATAAGGACGTGGTGAGTATGGTCCAATGGCAGTGTGACACTAGTCACACTCCAGACGCATGTCTATTCTCTCATCCATAAGGCCACACGTTGAAGACACATCATGCTTCAAGGCCGTGCTTATCCAATGATCTATAAGGACAGAATAGCATTCCTCCGGATGTATAAAGATAGAATAGCAGTCTTCCGGATGTATGAAGACGGAATAGCAGTCTTCCGGATGTATGAAGACGGAATAGCAGTCTTCCGGATGTATAAAGACGGAATAGCAGTCTTCTGGATGAATAAAGACGGAATAGCAGTCTTCCGGATGTATAAAGACGAAATAGGAGTCTTCCGGATGTATAAAGACGGAATAGCAGTCTTCCGGATGTATAAAGACGGAATAGCCAAAGACACCTCGTGCTTATCTACATCCGTGCCTATCCCATGATCAATGAGGACGAAACACTGCTGGACACCTCGTGCTTGATTGTCCCAGCTCGTCCCTTTCAGTTTAGCCGGCCACCTCGGCTATCCACCTTGGCCGAAATGATGGTCCTTCCAAATTCTTCGACCAAAAATGGTTATTTTGGCCCAACATGTCGATCCAAGCATTCTTGAGTCGATTCTCCACTTTCGATCTTTGGACCTTGTCTTGGCCAAAAATACTCTCTCGGCCGTTTCTCGTCCGGCCGCTCTCATCCCTTATCGGGGTTATTACAGACTTGGCTTCGGGATATCATCAAATTCCGATAGAACACACGGATGTCAGGAAGACAGCGTTTAGGACAAGGCATGGCCACTATGAATTTGTGGTTATGCCTTTCGGCCTTACTAATGCACCAGCGGCATTCATGAAAATGATGAATGAGATTTTTTGTGATTGTTTGGACGAGTTTGTGATCATCTTCATAGATGACATACTCGTTTATTCAAAAGATCGTGAAACCCATCACAGCAATTTGAGGGCGGTTCTAGAACGGCTAAGAGAACAGAAACTCTATGCCAAGCTAAGCAAGTGTAGCTTTTGGCAGAGACAGATTGGATTCTTGGGACACATTGTGTCGGATATGGGTGTCTCGGTGGATCCAGAAAAAATTAAGTCCATTAAGGAATGGCCATGACCAAGGAATGCCACCGAGGTAAGGAGTTTCCTCGGATTGGCTGGTTACTACAGAAAGTTCGTGAAGGGTTTTGCTAGCATGGCGCAAGCCATGACTAAGTTAACCGGGAAGGATATAAAGTTTGCATGGTCGGAGGAATGTGAGAAGAGTTTCTCCGGGTTGAAAAACATGCTCATAAGTGCACCAGTCCTAGCCTTGCCAGAAACGGATGAACCATACGTGGTCTATACAGATGCGTCTATATCCGGGCTTGGCTGTGGTCTGATGCAAAAGGGCAAAGTAATAGCCTACGCTTCAAGGCAATTGCGAAAGCATGAAAGGAATTATCCAACCCATGATTTAGAGATGGTTGCGGTGGTTTTTGCACTTAAGATATGGCGGTCTTATCTTTATGGGGCTAAAGAGTTTGAAGTATATCTTTACTCAGCCAGAATTAAACTTGAGGCAAAGGAGGTGGATGGAATTCGTGGCTGACTACGACCTAGATATTGCCTACCNGAGTTTGAAGTATATCTTTACTCAGCCAGAATTAAACTTGAGGCAAAGGAGGTGGATGGAATTCGTGGCTGACTACGACCTAGATATTGCCTATCATCCGGGAAAAGCAAATATGGTCGCATATGCTTTGAGTAGAAGACGGCCAGATGTGGCTGCAGGAAAGGATTCCGAAGTATTGGTGAATATGATCGGGACACTGCATTTAAATGCTTTGTCTAATGAGCTAGAGCCGTTGGGTTTAAGTGCGGCTGACCAGGCCGACTTGCTTACTAAGATTCGAATTGCTCAAGGACAAGATGAGAATCTAAGTAAGGTGGCTCAGAATGATAAAGTCGAGTACCAGATCTCTAACAATGGAACGATCCTAATCAATGGTCGAGTCAGTGTGCCGAACGTGAAAGAACTCAAGGATGAGATTCTAAAAGAGGCACATAGGTCCAAGTTCTCAATTCATTCGGGGATGAGTAAGATGTACCACGATCTAAAACGGTACTATCATTGGGTCGGAATGAAACGGGATGTAGCCGATTGGGTTTCGAAATGTCCAACGTGCCAGCTAGTCAAAGCCGAGCATCAAGTTCCAAGTGGACTATTGCAGAGTTTGCCCATTCCGGAATGGAAATGGGATAATGTTACGATGGATTCGTGACTGGCTTACCGAGGACAAGGACAAAGAAGGACGCAGTTTGGATGGTAGTCGATAGGCTGACTAAATCGGCCCACTTCATCGCAATAAAGAAGACGGACGGAGCTGATGTAATCGTAGTCAAGTATATTGAGGAGATTATCCGGTTGCATGGTGTTCCAGTAAGCATAGTCTCGGATATGGATTCCCGGTTCACGTCTATTTTCTGGAAGCCTTAGGCACCAAAATAAACATGAGCACGGCTTACCATCCATAGACTGATGGTCAATCGGAACGGACCATCCAAACCTTAGAGGACATGCTACGGGCTTGTGTACTAGATTGGGGCGGCTTATGGGAAGAACACTTACCCTTGGCCGAATTCGCATACAACAATAGTCACCAAGCCAGCATTGGGATGTCGACATACGAAGCGTTATATGGGCGGCCATGCAGAACGCCAATATGTTGGACACAAGTAGGCGAACGAAGTGTGATTGGGCCGGATATAGTCGAACAAACCATGGATAAGATTAAATTCTCACGGATCAAAATGAAAGAGGCTCAAGACAGACATAAGAGTTACGCGGATAAGCGTAGGAAAGACATTGAGTTCGGAATTGGCGATTGAGTCTATCTAAAAATGATCACTTTCAAGGGAAGAGCAAGGACATCTAAGAAGGGAAAACTAGATCCGAGATACCTTGGTCCGTTCGTAATCACCGAACGTGTTGGAACAGTCGCGTACAAGTTGGCCTTGCTGCCTGAAATGGTTGCGTTTCACAACGTTTTCCATGTATCCCAACTGCGAAAATGTTTAACGGACCAAGATGTCATTGTTCCTTAGTTACCTTTGGAACTCAAAGAAAACTAGTTGGGAACAGGCACGGCGATCGGTTGACAGCGGTTCTTTCCCGCGATATTCGAACTGAAAGGTGTATGGGTTTTTGGCGGAATCCGATTTAACTCGTTTCAGAGCCTGGTCGGGGTTCCCCGAAATCTCTTCGACCTCTGATATATCATGGTTTTTACCCATTTTTAGACTATGATATAAGTGTTTTTATAGAGTCTTTTGTTAGTTTTCGAGTCCTATTTGAGTCTTTACAGGATGGAGAACACTTGGAGGTAAATGGGAGAATCTAGAACTTTTTGGAGCATTTTGGAGAAGCAGCCGAAGTGATGAAGTCGAAAGAGTAGAATCACGCACAAGGTGTCGATCGACACCATATGTGTTGATCGACACCAGACGAGGTCGGGCAAGTTTCGCGATTTCCATCAGAAAAAGGAAAGAGAGCAAGTTTGAAGAAATTACAAGTCTGCCCCTGGACGAAAAATCCTCTTCTATAAATAGATTTCAGGCATTGTTTAGCCACATAACTTTTCATAATTTATTGCTTTTGAGACTTAGAGAGAGATTGATCATGAGCTTTTCGGGAGACAATTCTATCTCATCTGAGCCAGATTTCGAACCCCTATATCATTCTCTATTCTTTTTATGCAATTTATTTCAGCCATGATTTGTGTTTTCATCTCTATGTCTCAGTAGTTTGCTAGTTAGGTTAGGGTGATTTAGGGTTGATGATGAGTTTGAAGAATTATTATCTTGTTGGAAAATCACTTGGATCTTCATCTTGATTTGTGCTTAATTTGATTTCTAAAACTGATCATTTAGAAATCAAACCCTAGGTTGTTTAATAGATGCGAGAGCATTATTGATAATCTGACCTAATCATAGATGAGCAAAATATCTATTCGCAAAGAGATTTGGTTTTGGTATTTTGTGAACAAAATCGAACCTAAACATTAATGCTTGTCTGAATTGTTTGAACTCGCAAAGAGATTTGGTTTTCTGGAATTTAGGCATAGATAACTTCTGCAATGAGAGTTGATTAGTTTTAAATTAGTGTTTCGATTTCTAGACGGTTCTTAATTATTTCCTGACAAAATAATATCTGCATTCTCTGATTCATCCTGATAATCATCCTTGCCTAGCGCCTTCGTCTCCTGAACTTACACCGCATTCAATTCTGTTCTTGATTTATTTAGTTGCTTTATTTACTTTTAACCTATTTGACCTAGCATAATCTGAATTTAGAAACCTTAGTGTAGCATCTACTTCCCTTGGGATTTCGATACCCCTTATACTACGATTGCTTTTGCTGTGCACTTGCAGTAGTTTTATTAGGGTAAAACCTGAGCCTTATCAAGTTTTTGGCGCCGTTGCCGGGGAAGTAATAGCTGCCTACAGAATCTAGTATTTGGATTTTGACTAGGTTTTGTTTTTAATTTTTTGCTACTAATTTAGTTTCTTATCTTTGGTTTCAGGTGCATGCCCAGTACCAGAAGCAACAAGGACGAGGAACTAGTCGCACTGAACCAGGAGCTCGGTCGTTTGGAACGTACGAACCGCAAATCCGCCCGAGCGTCGATCGACACTACTAGGATCGATCGACACCCAACCTCAGCGTCGATCGACACAATAAGCATCGATCGACACCTTGCGCAGACTACAATGGCCGAAGCTATGGTTGTGGTACGTGACGCAGAAGGCATATTATTCGACGTATAAGGCAATAGAAGGAATGCCCAAGGACAGAGACTTGATGAGGCTGGTGCCGTCATCATTGAACCAGCGATACAAATCGCCCCTGCAGAAGCTGGACGTGGAAGAACGCTTGGCGAGTACAACCGCCCAGACCAGTTCTATGCTAATAGAGCTGCGATCCGTCCTCCTGCATTCCAAAGGAATGACTTTGAGCTGAAGCCTGCTTACTTCACATTGGTGGCTCAGCATCCCTTCTATGGTCTTCCTAATGAGCATCCTATGGACCATATTGAGAGATTCGAAGATTTAGCTTCAAGCATCAAGGCCAATGGAGTGACCTACGACTATCTTTTCTGCAAGCTCTTCCCTTACTCGCTTGCTGGAGATGCATCCTACTGGCTGAAGCAGTTGGATCCAAGCTCACTAACCACTTGGGAAGAGACAAAGAATGCATTCTTATGCAATTTCTTTGATGACGCGAGATCAGAAGAGCTGAGGACGAAGATCACTACATTCTCCCAAGGACCCACTGAAGCATTCAAAGCTTCTTGGGTGAGATTCAAGGCGTACCAGAGGGACTGCCCACACCACGGTTTCAGCGAACCGCAGCTCCTTGGTATCTTCTACCGCGGGATTGATTGAAGGTATCAGATGGCCTTAGACGCAGCAAGCAATGGCAACTTCAACACCAGATACCCATGAGATGCAATGGTGCTTATAGAGAATTTGGCCTTTTGCAATAGCACCAAGAACGCAGATTTCGAAAGAAGACAACACGCCAGAGTAACTGGAGGAAGCCAAATTGCTGAGGTAAACAGGAAGCTGGATCTCTTGGTAGGGAAGAAGTAAGTCCACTTTGCTAATGAAGTGGAGACATTCAAACCAGATGAAGGATGCGAAGAAGAGGATGTCAACTACATCAACGGAGGTGGTTTTCAAGGCCAAAGGTTGGGAACCAGCAAGGGAACAGAAGTTTCAATGGAAATTATCAGAAGAGCTCCTTCACAGGAAATCAGAACTCTTCTGGTTATACTCAAAAGCCCCCATTCCAGAACAGCAACAACAATTACACAAGGAGCTATGGAAATTCTTCTTACCAGAAACCACCTGCGCAAGACAACAAAATGGAAACTATGTTTGAGCAAATCTTGGAAGGACAGCAGAAGATGACAGTGGACTTCAATGGGAAGATTGATTCACTGTATCAAGACCTGAATGGAAAGATTGAGAGCATAAACTCTCACATGAAGAAGCTGGATGTTCAAGTTGCTCAAACCGCAGAAGCTTGTTGGGGTCGGTTTCCACCCAGGCGAGATCAATCAAAGAAAATGCTAAATATGTAAGGTAATTTCTTAACCTTGCATGATTCATGCACAAGTCGTGCACGAACCGAAGTAAACCACTTCGATGCACAAAACGTGCACGAACCGAAGTGAATCACTTCGGTGCACAAAGCGTGCACGAACCGAAGTAAATCACTTCGGTGCACAAAATGTGCACGACCCGAAGTGAATCACTTCGGTGCACAAGACGTGCGCGAGTCGAAGTAAATCACTTTGGTGCATAAAACGTGCGCGAGCCGAAGCGAACCACCTCGTGCATGAGCCGTGCATAAATCGAGGCGACTCACTATATACGAACTGTGCATAGTTTGAGCTAAACCGGAATATGCATAAACCAAACCAACTTTTCCTTTTGATGGCCCGAGTAACGAACTTTTGAAATAATCTCAAGTCCAAAAACAGCGTACGAGCCCAAGCCCACGAAGAAAGATCGAAGTGACGTTTGCCCTAGAAGAATAAAGTTCGTAGAGAAGAGCGCCGTCAAGAGAAAAGCAAGGAAAATCTACGAGAAGATTCTCCGAGATTTATGCATAGACTACGAAAAAGATGTATAAATAGGATTCTCATTCCAATTGTAAAAGGATCCGTGCTTTACCTAGCAAAAAGACTTGTACCCAAAAAGCTTATCGCAACAAATCTAATAAAACTCCATCTTTGGATCTTTGTTTTGGTTTTTAACTTAGAATCTTTGCGTCCTCTTTTGAATTTCTTAACAGATAATCTATTGTGTGAAAATCCAGCACGCTCAATTTGGTGCTAGAAGGAGGGGGATTAAGAATTTTTACACCAAGAACCGACGCAACCCAGATCCGAAGAGATGACTGCTGGAGCGATCAACGCCGACAACACCACCACTTCGGAGAACGTAACTGACGGAACCGGAGCGAATCTTCCCGCAGGAAACAAAACACTCAACGCTACTCAGCAAGAACTGGCGCAAGCCGAGATGATCTCTGCGTTCTTGGCAGAGATGAAAGATATGATGACGGCGTTGGTAAAAAAGACGGCGGAGCAAGGCAAAACCCTCGAAGACCTCACAACGGAAAGTCGAGCTCAAAGCCAGCGAATCGGGAGCCTCACCCCCATGTTGAATCCGTCCACTAGGATCAGACGGCTCGGCCTCAACCCGACGGCGCTCAACTTTGCAACCCCAGGAGTGAACAACAACCGAGAAGGAGGCTCGGGAAACTTCCAGTCCCAGTACATCTCCGGAAAACGGACTCCCGCAGCCACGAGGCCAACATCACCGAACCGCCTCGTCTAATCCGAGGAGGAGTCGGCGATGGAGGCTTAAGCAAACCCACCGACAGTTTGGCGGCCGCTACGGAAACTAGAGGTGAGCGAGCCGAAGTGCCGACATCACAACTTGACGTGACCATCGCCGCGACACTACAAGATGGAACGTCGGGAGACATCCTTAGCTTGGAGCGAGATCAAACCTTGAACGAGGAAGAAGAAAATATCCTATGGGTCGAACAGGCGGAATATCAAGACGAGCCCCGAGCAGGAAACCAAGGTAGGATCACCGAACCTAGTTCGGCAGGCCGAGGCAACGCCCTTGACGTGATTCGGGCCGACCTGGCCAGAGCAAACGCGAAAGTGAGAGCAATTCGATCGCAAGTACACAAGGCGACGAGCGCGGCGCCCGAGATCGACCTGATGCTAGAAGAAGCTCATATGACGCCGTTCACAGCGCGTATTACCGAAGCGAGAGTATCGGACCCCGGGAAAGTTCGCCTCCCAACTTACGAAGGAACAACCGATCCAAAGGAACAACCGATCCGAAGGAACATATCAGAACTTTCCGTACGGCGATGGCACGATCCACGCTCAGAGGAAACGAGCGAGATGCGAGATACTGTCTTCTGTTCATCGAAAATCTCCGAGGACCGGCCCTCGAATGGTTCTCTAGACTCGAGCGTAATTCGATCAGCAACTTCAAAGATCTCTGCACTGAGTTCATGAAGCAGTATTCCATGTTCATGGACCGAGGCGTATCTGACGCCGATCTCTGGACATTATCACAAGGACCGACTGGACCATTAAGAACATTCATGGGGCGCTTCAAGGCAGTAATGTCAAAAGTAGGAGACGTGAGCGATAAAGGAGCACTCCAAGCATTGAAGAAATCTATGTGGTACAAATCAGAGTTTCGGAAAGAGATCTGGCGCAACAAACCCCAAACCATCCAAGACGCCATGCATCGAGCGTCAGATTTCATACTCGAGGAAGAAGAATTTCGAATCTTAGATCAACGCTTCGGATCAACAAAGTCAGCAAACAAGAATCAGGTGGCGCCGAGTCAGCCGAGCTATCCGAGAAATCGCCCGAGCAGCGCATATGTTCATCACGAAGGACCAAGCTTTAGCGGAGCAAACAACTACCAGATCAGCGCCGATCAAGGGGCTGGACGAGGCCGAGGAAGAATGAACGGAAACACGTGGACAAGGAACTCGAGTTCGTACGCCGAGAAGGCTTACTGCGAAATCCATAAGACATACGGGCACCTAACAGCCAACTGCCGAAGTTTGGGAGACAAACTTAGGGCAAAATTCTTAGCCGGGGAGCTCGGAAATTCGGTCAGTCTAAAGGATCTTAAGGACGAGAAGCTCGCCGACGCCGAGCAGGAAGAACCTGAATCAGAAGCCCGACTGGGTGGCCCGCCTAAGTGAGGAAGAAGAAACAATAGCACCTCGGAATCTGGTGGCTCTCGCCAAAGAATAAACATGATAATGGAGGGGATCGGAATATTGCAGAGACACCGTATCCGCGATCAAAGCTTTTCAATGAAAGGCCGAAGCTAGTATCAATTGGTCCGCACCAAGCAGAAATCCTGATGATGTCATCACATTCGAAGAAAGAGAAACCACGGGCATAGACAGACCGCACAACGATCCCCTGGTGATCGAGCTGATAGTGAGGGACCACAAAGTAGCCCGAATCCTGATCGATACCGGGAGTTCAGTGGACGTCATTTTTCGGGAAACCCTAGCTAAAATGGGAATCGATATGTCTGAAATAACACCGATCCCGAGCCCTCTGACCGGATTGTCTGGAGAAATGACTATGACGATAGGAACGATCAGACTACCGGTCCTAGCAGAAGACGTGACTAAAATCGTCAACTTCTCGACCGAAGGCCCCCCGGTCTACAAAATTATCATGGGAACGCCATGGATTAACTCGATGAGAGCCGTAGTCTCGACCTACCATGGATCCATACGATTTGGGAAAATCAGAAGGAGTCGCGAATTTGCTTCATGACCGGGCATAAACTAAGAAACCCCAAAACCGGGGCCAAAGGGGAAACCATTCATAAGAAAATAAAAACTAACCGAGAAGCGAAGGTCGGCACCAACATTTTTTTATAGCAATTACAGAAAGCCGAGCAGGCCGAAGACAGTCAGTCGCGGTGCGCTCCGGTGATATCCGTATGCTTAGACGACAAAAACCCGGAGAAATGTGTAGAAGTGGGAGCCGAGCTAGACGACACGATCAAAATCAAGCTGATCGACTTTTTGAAGAAGAATATCAATACTTTCGATTGGTCCGCGGAGGACATGCACGGGATCGACATCAACGTTACATGCCACGAGCTCAACGTGGATCCGACTTTCAAACCGATAAAGCAGAAGAAAAGAAAACTCGGGTCCGAACGAGCTAAAGCAGTGAATGAAGAGGTGGACAGATTACTTAAAGTCGGATCCATCACCGAGGCGAAATATCCAGACTGGCTTGCGAACCCGGTAGTCGTAAAAAAGAAAAACGGGAACTTGCGCATATGCGTCGACTTCACCGACCTGAACAAAGCATGTCCGAAGGATAGTTTCCCTCTACCCCCACATTGATCGCCTCGTCTAGGCGACTGCAGGAAACAGCTCCTCTCGTTCATGGATGCCTTTTCTGGGTATAATCAGATCCTGATGCACCCTGACGACCAAGAAAACACAGCGTTCATAACCGACCGAGGCATTTACTGTTATAAAGTGATGTCGTTCGGATTGAAGAACGCCGGAGCCACGTATCAGCGATTGGTCAATAAAATATTTGCCGATCAACTCGGAAAGACGATGGAAGTATACACCCAGCTGGTGTCGATCGACACTAGACGTTTGTGTCGAGGGTGCTGTGTTGATCGAGCTTGATTTGTCTGATTTCTTCTCGGGTGTCGATCGACACACAGTAGTGTCGATCGACATTGACTCCGCAGCAATTTTTACATCTTCAAGCTCCTTGAATTCTTCAGTACTTGGCCCACTTTTCTGCACAGGCTGAAGGTTCCCTCCGTTCTGGATCGTGATGGCATTCACATGGTGTCTCGGATTCGTGTCCGTCTTTCCAGGAAGAATTCCTTCTTGTCTCTTTAAAGCTCCCGCAGTTTGAGCTACTTGAACATCCAAATGCTTGACATGAGTACCTAGAGACTCAATTTTCCCATTCAAGTCAGTGTACATGGCATCGATCTTCCCTTTCAGGTCTTGGTACAGTGAATCAATCTTGCCATTGAAATCCACTGTTACCTTCTGCTGTCCTTCCAGAAGTTGCTCCAGCATAGACTCCACTTTATTGTCTTGCGCAGGAGGCTTTTGGTAAGAAGAATTTCCATAAGTCCTTTGGAAGTTACAGTTCTGGAATGGGGGCTTTTGGTAAGAAGAACCATAGCCTTGCTGATTGCTGAATCTCTGTCCTTGAAAACCAGCTCCATTGATGTAGTTAACCTCTTCTTTTTCACGCTCAAAAGTCTCCACTTCTGCAAAGTGGACTTGCTTCTTCCCCACCAAGAGATTGTGTATGTTGTCCAGCTTCCTGTTGACTTCAGCAATTTGGCTTCCTCCATTTACTCCAGCGTGTTGTCTCCTCTCAAAATCAGCATTCTTGGTGTTGTTGCTAGATAACAAGTTCTCTATCAGCTCTATCGCGTCATCTGGAAATCTGGTGTTGAAGTTCCCATTGCTTGCAGCGTCTACGGCCGTCTGGTATTTCCAATCAATCCCGCGGTAAAATATTCCGATAAGCTGCGGCTCGCTGAAACCATGATGTGGGCAGTCTCTTTGGTAAGATCTGAACCTCACCCAAGAAGCTTTGAATGCCTCAGTACGTCCTTGAGAGAATGTAGTGATCTTCATTCTCAGCTCCTCAGATCTCGTATCATCAAAGAAATTGCAAAGGAATGCATGAGTCTGATTTTTCTCTCCAAAAACCCTAAACTTTTATGATTCTTAAAGTATGAGATAATGCCTAAACAATGGCTGAAAAACTATATTTATAGGCCTAGGTTCGCATCTTCAATTCCTTGGAGGATTAGGAAAAGTCTTGGAGATTTCCTTTTCTTCAAAATATGGAAACTTCTCGATTCTGCAAATTGGAAAATCTGGTGTCGATCGACACTTATCGTGTTGCAATTCGTGACTTCATTCCATTAAGCTCCAAAATGTATCTAAATCTCCAATTTATCTCCAATTGTACCTGAACCTGTAAAGACTCTATATAGACTCGAAAATAGCCAAAAGGACTCTATAAAAACACTTATATCATGGTCTAAAAATGGGTAAAAACCATGATATATCACCAATCCGGAAGGTTAGCAAAATGGGCGATTGAACTCAGTGAATACGATATCGAGTATCGAAGCAAAACCTGCGTCAAGTCCCAAGTCCTCGCTGACTTCCTGATAGAGCTCTCGAACGACGGAACAGATGAGCCGACCGAGAACTCCACATGGATACTTCACGTAGACGGCTCGTCATCAAGGCAAGGCTCAGGAATCGGAATTCGCCTGACGTCTCCAACCGGCGAAGTCTTGGAACAATCCTTTAGGCTGGCTTTCCACGCTTCAAACAACGAGGCCGAATACAAAGCTTTAATCGCAGGACTCAGACTAGCACGAGAAATCAAGGTTCAAAAAATTCGGGCCTTCTGCGACTCTCAGCTCGTCGCTAACCAATTCAACAGGGAATACACAACAAGAGACGATAGGATGGAAGCATACTTAAGCGTAGTCCAAAAACTTTCGAAGGAATTTAAAGAGTTCGAGCTGACAAGAATTCCCCGAGGCGAGAACGCTCAAGCCGACGCATTGGCAGCCCTCGCCTCATCGTCCGACCCAGGCCTCAAACGAGTAATCCCGGTAGAGTTAATCGAACGATCCAGCATCGAGAGTTCCGAGACCGTCAACTTGATCGAACTAGCTGAGGATCCCGAAAAACCCAGCGACGAACAAGATACGGTCGGGACAAAAGAAGACCAGCAGAACGAGTACGGATGCGACCAGGAGTGGTTGGGAGCAATTCGAGCTTACATAATGGACGGAGAAGTCCCCACGGACAAGTGGGCAGCCCGCAAACTCAAGGCCCAGGCCGCCCGATACATCCTGCTCGACGGAGAAGTCTTCAAATGGCGATTCTCGGGACCATTGATGACTTGCATGGAAGGAAAAGAAGCACGAAAAATAATGGAAGTCCACGGAGGGTCCTGCGGGAATCATAATGGCGGAAAATCCTTAGCGATAAAGATAAAACGTCACGGGTATTACTGGCCATCCATGGTGAAAGATTGCGAAATTTTCTCGCGGAAATGCGAAAAATGTCAACGCCACGCCCCGACGATTCATCAGCCTACCGAGCTGCTATCCTCGATCTCGTCTCCTTACCCGTTCATGCGATGGTCAATGAACATCGTCGGCCCGCTGCATCGCTCCAAGCAGAAGAGATTTCTGCTAGTGCTAACGGATTACTTCTCGAAATGGGTTGAGGCAGACTCTTTCGCCAACATCAAAGACGTCCAGGTCGAGAACTTCGTCTGGAAGAACATCATCAGCCGGCACGGAGTCCCTTACGAAATCGTGACAGACAACAGTTCACAATTCATCTCAACACGTTTCAAATCTTTTTACGAAAAATGGAAGATCAGATTAAGCAAGTCGACACCGCGGTACCCACAAGGCAATGGGCAAGCTGAGGCAGCAAACAAGACCATACTCGACGGATTGGAAAAGCGCCTCGACGCCAAAAAGGGCTGACGAACTGGAAGGAGTCCTATGGTCGCATCGGACGACCCCGAGGAGAGCGACTGGCGAAACACCGTTCGTGCTTGTCTACGGAACGGAATGTGTTATCCCCCCCGAAGTGGAATTTCCCGGAGTTTGGCGACGGCTCCTCCCGGGGCAAGAAGGTCTCCACCATCTCATGCTATTAGATGAAGCAGACCTAATCAACGAGAGACGCGATCAAGCGCTCATCCGCATTCAAAATTATCAACAGGCTACTGCAAAATACTACAACTCCAACGTTAAAAGTCGGCGGTTCCACGAAGGAGAGCTGGTCCTCCACAAGGTTTTTCAAAATACAGCGGAGCGGAACGCGGGAAAACTGGGAGCTAACTGGAAAGGACCGTATCGAATAACCAAAGTGGTCCGACCAGGAGTATACGAGTTAGTCAACCACTCAAAGGACGCTACCGTACCACGATCCTGGAACGCAATGCATCTTAAGAAGTACTACTTCTAAGTACTAACCACAAAGCATGAACTACAAGGCGGTTTGATCCTCGAAAGAGGTACGTAGGCAGCTCGCCACACGACGAGTTCAACTGCCCCCCTCCCTAAAAGGGGGGGGGGGGAGTGGGGTACGTATATATCTATATACTCTCACGCTATGTAAGCTATAAATATTTTCGAATAAAAAGTTTACCCAACCTATTTCTTTTCCAACTCTTTTCACTTCGTACGTTGTTAGCCACAGCATACGAAGCTCTCACATCCCAAACGGGATCTTAACCTTCGCAAAAGGTTCTCGACATCCTCCACGGATTTTAAGCGCGCTATATAAATTAAAATCGAGTATACCTCTGTCCAATATATCTTAGGTATACCCCGAGAAATATTATGACGGCTGTTCTCGAAACGGGCACACAAGTCCCAACCTAGAAGAACACATAAACCCCAACTCTTGCATAACGTTGGTCAGCGGTCCAAATCAGGGCTTAGATGAATACCAATTCGCCTCGATCTAAGGAACTATTCGTCCTTAACACTCGAGCCCGAACCACCGACTACCCCGTAACGGGAACAACAGCCAAACTCGCGGCTCACATTATATACCCGTTGCCTCAAACGGCCCATCACGTAACGAAATTAGCGATCTCGGCAAGCTATGATTGCCTCGCAGCTGACTCATTTACTTGTCATAATCGCTTAAATCATAGGCCAATAAACGGCTCGCTTCCGAGCACTTTGGCAAAAAAATATTACGTAAACCGAAGACGCTGCGGCATAAACATTACTTAAGTCAAAACAAGTTATAAAACCAGAGCATCTTACCCACTCGCGGGGTGTCAATATTCGACCCGGAAGGATGCATAACCCCGGCTTTGGAAGCCGAGACTTCTAAGGTCTCACCCCCCGGAAGGCTTGGCAACGCGTCCGACGACACTGGCGAAGGCATCAGGTCCTCGCGAAGATCCATCGCGAGTCGCTCGAAATGCTCATAAGCACCCACTTTCTCATCCTCCAAAGTAGGCGGATCGGGGCCTTGGAGGACGCTGATGAATTGGAGGTTTCCCTCGATTTCAGCCAAGTCGGCAACTTTGTCCCGGGCATCTCCTTTGAGCGAGTCGACTTTGGCCTCGCCACGCAGGACCCTATCTTGGTATTTACGCGCAAGCTCGCGCTTCGCCGCTTTGCGGGCCTGATCGAGGTTCGCCTCACGAATTTCCCGTTCGGAACGAACTTGGCGATGTAGAGAAGCCAGGTCGGTTTCCAGCCGAATCTTCTGATCCGACAAGTGGGTGGCCTGCCTCTCCGCCGCATCACGCTTGCGCTTAAGGTCATCCCTTTCGGCCTCTAGGGCCTTGTAGCGTGTCGCTAATTCTTCCACTTTCCTGGCGTGATCAGCTTCCTTTTCCTCGAGCTCCGTCTTCAGAGAGGCAGCGACCCGACGAGCATTCTGAACGCGTCTCTGGTCGCCTCGGGCATCCATCTCGTCCCCGAGAATAACCTCATTGGCTGCGGCAATAAACTAAAAAAAAGGAAAGGGGGTTTAACCATGGAACACGAATCAAACCGAAAGCAAATCTGTGAAATAGATCTTACCTTAGTCCCCTTGAGAGCTATCTGCGCATATTTCTTCCGCTTCGTGAGCGTGTCCGGAGGTGGAAAAAGACTGTCGGGAGCAAGGATTTTGGAAAAGAGTGTGGCGGCGACCTCGGGGTCATTGTAGGATGCATCGGTAGTCCTAGGATCGACCTCGGGAATACTAGCCTCTTTAGCATTTACTATTGGCTGTTTCGTCGTTTTAGACTTCTTCACCTCGGGAGCGCCGGACGCATCAGCAGCAAGTCTTTTCCCAGACTTCTTGTCCTTTTTGGTCGCGGCCTTTTCTCCGTCACGGTGCCCCGCGAGAACCGACTCTTTGGGTCTCGTTCCGGACTCAAGACCAATCACTACCTGCTTAGCTCCGCTCGAAGTCTCCGGCCGATGATCAGAGGCTGCCGTCGAAGTTGGTTCTCCAGAAGCCCTCCTTCTCTCCTCGGGGACTGTCTCTTTATTCCTCGGCTCGGGAGATTTCTCAAGAGCAGGTCCCCGGGATTTCGCCCCTTTTGACTTCTTCTCCTCGGCAATCCTTTTTGCCTCCAAGTTTTGTCATTCGCGAAGAGTCAGTCTCTGCGCCATCTTTATCCTGGAGTCCTCGGAAGAGCTGGAAGGTCCTGAATCTCCCACTTGATAGCCGCTAAGGTAGAGAGCGCGGGCACGTTCAATTCGCTGAAAGGAAAAAGTCTTCTCCCAACGAACGTTTCTTCGGTTGAACACCTCGATAATCTCCCAAACGTTCTCTAGGCACCGAAGTAGAATTCGACTAACTGCAAGTAAGAAAAAATATCTGTATCAGCATATTTGGATCGAGCCTTGATTCACAGAAAGAATCCCCAAGGTTCACTCCGGTCATCTACCAATTTTGCCCCATTCTGTCCTAGTTTTCTCGATCCAATCTTCCGACACGGAAGCATCATTGACAAGGACATAGAAGAATCTTTTCTCCCAATCCTGGTCTTTGCTCGGGAAACATAAACTCATCTCTGAAACTAACGAGTTGGGGGGCTAACTGTTGGGGTCGGTTTCCACCCAGGCGAGATCAATCAAAGAAAATGCTAAATATATAAGGTAATTTCTTAACCTTGCATGATTCATGCACAACTCGTGCACGAACCGAAGTAAAACACTTTGGTGCACAAAACGTGCACGAACCGAAGTGAATCACTTCGGTGCACAAAGCGTGCACGAACCGAAGTAAATCACTTCGGTGCACAAAATGTGCACGACCCGAAGTGAATCACTTCGGTGCACAAGACGTGCGCGAGTCGAAGTAAATCACTTTGGTGCATAAAACGTGCGCGAGCCGAAGCGAACCACCTCGTGCATGAGCCGTGCATAAATCGAGGCGACTCACTATATACGAACTGTGCATAGTTTGAGCTAAACCGGAATATGCATAAACCAAACCAACTTTTCCTTTTGATGGCCCGAGTAACGAACTTTTGAAATAATCTCAAGTCCAAAAACAGCGTACGAGCCCAAGCCCACGAAGAAAGATCGAAGTGACGTTTGCCCTAGAAGAATAAAGTTCGTAGAGAAGAGCGCCGTCAAAAGAAAAGGAAAGAAAATCTACGAGAAGATTCTCCGAGATTTATGCATAGACTACGAAAAAGATGTATAAATAGGATTCTCATTCCAATTGTAAAAGGATCTGCGCTTTACCTAGCAAAAAGACTTGTACCCAAAAAGCTTATCGCAGCAAATATAATAAAACTCCATCTTTGGATCTTTGTTTCGGTTTTTAACTTAGAATCTTTGCGTCCTCTTTTGAATTTCTTAACAGATAATCTATTGTGTGAAAATCCAGCACGCACAAAGCTGTAAACAGGCAAGAAGGATTCCTTCCAGGGAAGACAAATACCTATCCCAAACACCATGTGAATGCTGTCACATTGAGGAGTGGGAAGAACCTTCAACCTGTGCAGAAGAGAAGGCTAAACACTGACGAATTCGAGGAGCTCGAAGATATAGAAGATGCTGCTGAGCCAGTGTCGATCGACACTACTGTGTGTCGATCGACACCCGAGGAGATCCACGACAAATCAGACGAACTCGACGCGAAGGACTCGACTTCGGAGGCCAGTGTCGATCGACACCAGGCGGGTGTCGATCGACGCTCATCACAGACAACACCAGTTCAGCTCACAACAACGAAGGTTGCAGCAGAAAGGGTTTACAAACCAAAGATCCCTTTCCCCTTGATACCAAAGAAGTCCAAGAAGGAGCTACTGGACGCTAGGTGCAAGGCTATCATGGATAGACTAGTGGTTGAAATTCCTTTGATGGATGCCATTAGAACTACTCCAGTGATAAAGAGATACCTGAAGTGGATGATGACCAAGAACATGGATATGGAGGAAGGAGTAATGATGATATCAGAGCAAGTTAGTGCTGTCATTCAGAACAGGCTACCAGAGAAACTCTCCGATCCAGGAAGCTTTGTTCTTGATTGCTCCATCTTTTCAGACAAGTTTGGGAGATCTCTATGCGACTTGGGTTCAAGTGTAAACTTGATGCCTCTTTCAGTTGCTCTTAGGCTGGATATGACATACTTCAAGGCCACCAGAATCTCCTTAGTCCTTGCTGATCGTTCTGTCAGGATCCCTGAAGGTGTCTTGGAAGATGTTCCTATCAAAGTGGGAGATTGTTTGATTCCCACAGACTTTGTGGTATTAGCTTATGATGAGGAACCCAAAGACCCTCTCATACTTGGTAGACCATTCTTGGCTACAGCTGGAGCCATCATTGACGTGAGGAAGGGGAGGATTGCGCTGAACATTGGTGATTTGGTGATGAATTTCGACATGGAGAAGCTGATGAAGAGACCCACGATTGATGGACAGACCTTCTATGTCAATTCCCTCACCAACCTTGCTGAAGAGATTTTCCAAGAGGACCATCCTACAGACCCTTTGGAGCGAGCATTGACGACTTCTACAAAGGACATTGAGCACTTGGACGATGCAGCTGCAGGTTACACAAAAATGTTGGATGCTAGTGAGCAAGTGCTGCAGTTAGTCGCCCAAGAGGACTTGTGTCGATCGACACCAGTGAGTGTCGATCGACACCCTGCAAAATCTGCCAAAGACGCAACGTTAGGTGACTGGAGTGAGGACAAAGCACCTAAAGTTGAGCTTAAACAGCTCCCTGCCGAGCTAAGGTACACATTTCTTGGTCCTAATTCAACTTATCATGTCATTGTAAATGCTTCCTTAAACAACGCAGAGCTCACTTTATTGCTAAGCAAGCTGCGCAAGTATCGCAAAGCTCTTGGCTACTCTCTTGATGACATTTCAAGTATCTCACCAGACTTGTGCATGCATAGGATTCACCTTGAAGATGAGACTAAGTCATCGATTGAACATCAAAGGAGGCTGAATCCGAACCTAAAGGAAGTTTTCAAGAAAGAGATCATGAAGCTATTGGAAGCTGGGATCATCTACCCCATTTCAGACAGTGCTTGGATCAGTCCGGTTCACGTGGTTCCTAAGAAAGGGGGAGTCACAGTGGTGAAGAATGAGAAGAACGAGCTGATTCCTACAAGGACTGTGACTAGACACAGGATGTGCATTGACTACAGGAACCTGAATGCCGCGACCAGAAAGGATCACTTTCCTTTGTCTTTCATTGATCAGATGTTGGAGAGATTGGCGAATCATCCTTACTACTGCTTCCTTGATGGCTATTCAGGGTTTTTCCAGATTCCTATCCATCCGGATGATCAGGAGAAGACCACTTTTACATGTCCCTATGGCACATTTGCATATCGCAGAATGCCATTTGGACTTTGTAATGCTCCTGCGACCTTCCAGAGATGCATGATGTCCATCTTCACGGATATGATAGAGAAGTTCATGGAGGTCTTTATGGATGATTTTTCTGTTTATGGGTCATCTTTTAAAGACTGTTTGGAGAACTTGTGTGTTGTACTGGGGAGATGTGAAGAGAAACAATTAGTCCTGAACTGGGAAAAGTGTCATTTCATGGTCACAGATGGGATTGTACTTGGACACAAGGTTTCAGCTGAAGGAATCGCAGTGGATCGCGCCAAGATTGAAGTGATGACGACTTGGCAAGCACCTGATTCTGTGAAATCAGTGAGGAGTTTTTTGGGTCATGCTGGGTTTTATAGAAGATTCATCAAGGATTTCAGCAAGATCGCGAGACCACTCACTACTCTTCTCTGCAAAGACGTGAAGTTCGAGTTCACTGCAGAATGCCTTTTTAAGCCTTTGAACAGATTAAGCAAGCCTTAGTGAGTGCTCCAATTGTTCAACCTCCAGACTGGGATTTACCTTTCGAGGTGATGTGTGATGCCAGCGACTTCGCAGTGGGCGCGGTTCTAGGACAGAAGAAGGACAAGAAGCTCCATGCAATTTACTATGCCAGCAGAACGTTGGATGATGCTCAGAAGAACTATGCAACTACGGAGAAGGAATTGCTAGCTGTGGTTTTTGCCTTTGAGAAATTTCGCCAGTATCTTTTTGGCTCAAAGGTGATTGTTCACACTGATCATTCTGCATTGAAATACTTGATGTAGAAGAAGGATGCCAAACCAAGATTGTTAAGGTGGATTCTACTTCTTCAAGAGTTTGACATAGAAGTTAAGGACAAGATAAGAGTTGAGAATGGAGTAGCTGATCATCTCTCAAGGATCAGGATCGAAGATAACGTACCAATTGATGATTTTCTGCCTGAGGAGAATGTTTATCTTGTTGAGAGCCATTTCCATGATGAGAGTTCGGAGCAGACGAGCTTAGTGTCGATCGACACCAGGCGGGTGTCAATCGACACCGTGTCCGAAAATTTGAAGATTGGCAATTATCCAGTGTCGATCGACACCCGACACGAGCTTCACTTCGCAGGATCTTAGATGATGTGTTTCGACAGCCAATCTTTGCCATTAATGATGCGAATCGACCATGGTATGCTGACATAGTGAACTCCCTTGCTGCTGACATTGAGCCTAAACATCTCAAGAACTATGAGAAGAAGAAGTTCACAAGGGAACTCAGGAGATACTATTGGGATGAACCTCACTTATTCAAGCATTGTTCAGACAATGTTTACAGAAGATGCATTGCAGAGAGTGAGGTATGTGATGTCCTATTCCATTGTCATGGCTCTGAGTATGCTGGACACTTTGCAACCTTCAAGACAGTATCCAAGGTTCTTCAAGCAGGCTTTTGGTGGCCTACTATGTTCAAGGATGTGCAGCTGTTCATCACGCAATGTGATGTTTGTCAAAGAAGAGAAAAGATCAGCAAGCGACACGAAATGCCACAGAACTTCATCCTTGAAGTTGAAGTCTTTGATTGTTGGGGTATTGACTTCATGGGCCCTTTTCCTCCATCCTTTGGAATGCAATACATCTTTGTTGCTGTAGACTATGTCTCTAAGTGGGTGGAAGCTGTTGCTTCTAAGACCAATTATGCTGCTGTGGTTCTTAAGCTGTTCCAGACCATCATTTTCCCTAGATTCGGAGTGCCTCTGATTGTTATAAGTGATGGTGGTTCTCACTTCGTCAACAAGGTATTCAACAAGCTGCTGAAGAAGCATGGTGTTCAACATCGTGTGGCTACTCCGTATCAACCCCAAACGAGTGGACAANTAGATGACGTGTTTCGACAGCCAATCTTTGCCATTAATGATGCGAATCGACCATGGTATGCTGACATAGTGAACTCCCTTGCTGCTGACATTGAGCCTAAACATCTCAAGAACTATGAGAAGAAGAAGTTCACAAGGGAACTCAGGAGATACTATTGGGATGAACCTCACTTATTCAAGCATTGTTCAGACAATGTTTACAGAAGATGCATTGCAGAGAGTGAGGTATGTGATGTCCTATTCCATTGTCATGGCTCTGAGTATGCTGGACACTTTGCAACCTTCAAGACAGTATCCAAGGTTCTTCAAGCAGGCTTTTGGTGGCCTACTATGTTCAAGGATGTGCAGCTGTTCATCACGCAATGTGATGTTTGTCAAAGAAGAGAAAAGATCAGCAAGCGACACGAAATGCCACAGAACTTCATCCTTGAAGTTGAAGTCTTTGATTGTTGGGGTATTGACTTCATGGGCCCTTTTCCTCCATCCTTTGGAATGCAATACATCTTAGTAGCTGTAGACTATGTCTCTAAGTGGGTGGAAGCAGTTGCTTCTAAGACCAATCATGCTGCTGTGGTTCTTAAGCTGTTCCAGACCATCATTTTCCCTAGATTCGGAGTGCCTCAGATTGTTATAAGTGATGGTGGTTCTCACTTCGTCAACAAGGTATTCAACAAGCTGCTGAAGAAGCATGGTGTTCAACATCGTGTGGCTACTCCGTATCAACCCCAAACGAGTGGACAAGTCGAAGACTCCAACAGACAGATCAAGCAAATTATGGAGAAGACAGTGGGCAAGACGAGAAAAGATTGGGCCGCGAAACTGGATGATGCACTTTGGGCCTACAGGACAGCCTACAAGACGCCACTAGGGACTAAACCTTTCCAGCTTCTCTATGGCAAAGCTTGCCATCTTCCAGTGGAATTGGAATACAAGGCGCATTGAGCTATCAATAAGATGAACTTTGACTTGAAGCCAGCTGCAGAAAGGCGCCTAGTGCAACTCAATGAGCTCGGCGAACTTCGCTATCACGCCTATGAGAACTCGAAGCTCTACAAGGAGAGGACAAAGGCATATCATGACAAAAAGATTGTCTCCAGACATTTCGAACCAAATGACCAGGTACTTCTATACAACTCTCATTTACAATTGTTTCCTGGTAAATTGCGTTCACGTTGGTCAGGTCCTTTCACCATCAAAGAGGTCAGACCATATGGAGCAATCGTCTTGATAAACTCCAAAGGAGAAGAATTCATTGTGAATGGGCAGAGAGTGAAACACTATTGGGCTCAAGACGAGATTCCAGACAGACACATTCTGTCTCTGGATGATGCACCCACCGCCTAAACGCATGAACAATCAAGCTATTGACGTTAAACGAGCGCTGAGTGGGAGGCAACCCACTGATAGGTACTTAGTTTATTTTTCATTTTGGTTTTTGGTTTTACTAATTATTTTGGCTTTTAAATAAATAAATTTAAAAAAAAGAAAGAGAAGTGTCGATCGACACCACACGGGGACGCAGGTAAGTCTTCAAAACCCCGACTTTGTTTTCTTTTTCTTCATAACTTTCAAAACCGCGAACCTTAGAGCAAAAATCCCCCAAATCACCAAATCTCTATTTCTTAACCAAATTGAGTGATTCAAGGCTCTAATCCGTGCGGATTTTCGTCCTCTTTCATAATCCCTTATCCATTTGTTCGATCTACCAAGGTATGTTCTTCAAATCTCCTAATTTTATTTTCGACCCTAAGGCGAAAAACTTCGATTTCGACCTATTTAGCTTGATTTCTTGATGGATTGATGCTTATTTAGGTTGTTTATCATGATTTAGAGTATTACCCAACTGATTTTCATCCTTTAATTTGCAAAAATTGAAATTTTCGAAATTTTGGAGGTTAATGATGCATGTTGCAAATTTTGGAATTTTTCTTGGGTTTTATGGTTAGAACTTGGTCGATTCACTATATTGGGATTGTTAGGACTGCTAATTGATGTTGAATTGAGGATGAAATCATGATTTCTGGTTCGTGTTCGAATTTCACGCATGTGTGTCGATCGACACCATGTGTGTCGATCGACACCCGACCTGTATTGACGACTCGTGTTTCATTTGTCAGAGTTTGGATTGATTTTGGATTTTCTCTTTGCTTGCAGATGCCACCACGAACCAAGAGACCACGGGAAGCTGAAGCATCCGCCTCAGGAACTGCTAATGATGCAGCAATCCCCTCTCTTCCTCCTTGGCCAAAACGTGAAGGTGCAAGGATTTAGATTGAGCGAAATTGGGAAGACCCACCAGCTAAAGAGGTCACAAAGGACCTGTGTACTCTTCGAGGCATCGACGAAGCTTGGGATGATTATGACACGCTATTCTATAATGCGTGGCTGAAGGTGGAAATTGCTCCGACTCGGTTTGCATGTGAGAAGACGATGTGAGAGTTGGGCATCAAAGACGATATTCTGCAGTTGATGAGCAGAGTTGGGATGAGCACTATAGGGACGCGGCAGTATGACCTTTATCCAGATCTTGTCCGCCAGTTCATTGCCACAGCTCACACATTGACCTTCCTTGTCCGCGGGATTCGCTACAGGATTCCACTTCCAGAGCTTTGTGGCATCTATGGGTTCTCAGATGAGCATGCTACAGGAGTCTCTCTTCAGACGCAGGTTCCGGACAACCAGGATTTCTGGTCACACTTCGGAAATGGGAGGTATGACTCTAAAACTTCCACATAGACCGACATTCGCCATCCTACCCTTCGCTACTTGGTCCGCATATTCGCCACTACACTTCTGTGTAAGCATGAGCCAGGGAAGATGCGAGTGTCTGAGNTAACTTTGGGAGGAATTAGCGACGAATCTAAATCTTATATATAGGTGCCGAGATTTCTCCTTCCCCTCACTTCTCTCAACCTTCTCTCAAATCTCTCTAGATTCAAAATTCCCAAAAACCGAAAGAACACTCCAAACCTTTCACAAAGATTCGTTGTGTTAGACACCAACGCCATCAGTCTCCGAACACAAATATGAAGACAGTGGAGTAATATTCTACGACAAGCAATTCATTTATTTTCAAACCTCCTAGTCCAGGGCCCTTTATTCTTACTTCAGCTGAAATTATCAGGGGCGCGCTCTACCACTGAGCTAAGAAAAGAGCGTAGAATAATAAAATAAAAATTGAATTGCACATTCGCTTGGGTGGTACCATACGGAAATATGAAATTCAGACACATGTGACAACCCTCAATCTGAAGGAAATTATGCGGAAGCATTACATTGAAGAAAATTATGCAGAATCGCCGATAAAAAAACGATCAGTAGCTGGTCCGAGAGGATGATCAGCCACACTGGGACTGAGACACGGCCCAGGATCAGGAACTGCCATTTTAACCCTTCTTGGGGGATTCCATCCACCGAATCAATAAGTTGGAACAACTTCGTAAGTCTTTTTATTTTTATATTAAAAAAGCCCTTTCAACTAATTTTTTCATTAAAATTGAAAAGAAGTAATTTAATTGGTATGACCCACAGTTTCATTCAGTTTTCTGTTGAGGTCTATCCTGTAGAGGTACTCGTGGTGGAAAAATTTGGGTACGTATATTTCCAGACAACATTCATAGGTCTGAGATCCACATCTATGAATTGAAAGGTCCGAACGATCAACTAAAAAAGGAAATATTGAATGAATTGATTGTGCCAGGTAAAGTCCATCTTGTTGCGATAGAAATGAACAAACCTCAGGTTAGAACAAAAAAACAAGAATTTCAAATCAGATATCATTTAACTAAAAAAAAAAGATTTCTGATCTAGTTATTCCGTAATTCCCTTTAGCAATCACCCAGTTTGGGAAGGGGTTTTGATTGATCAAAAAGAAGAATCTACTGTATATAAGCAGTGATTTCAAATCCCGAGGTTAATCGTACTCTGGCAACTTTACGTAAGGCAGAGTTTGGTTTTTTGGGGGTGATAGTGGAAAAGTTGACAACTCTTCGTTTAATCTATCCAATGAGACCAAAACGAAGTATCCTACACGGAGAACGAGATAAGTCAAAAAAATATTTATTTATTTTAACTAGATTTTTAAAACTTGTAATTAGCAATTTCGAATATTCATTTCTAATATTAATTAGAATAATTCTATAATATTAGAAAGAAAATAAAAAGACAAAAAGTATAAAATAATAATAATAACCTCAGGTTAGAACAAAAAAACAAGAATTTTATGCATTTCACGTTTCCAATCCTTTAAATCCTCAGACCATTCGGGAAATTGAAATAATAACATACGGATGCTATTTTTAATTATTATCAATAAAGGTAATATAATATATTTTCTAAGAATAGATTGAGTTACTAAGAGAGAACCTCTTATTATTTGAGTAACTAGGAAGCTATCCCAAGTTTCTGCATGGGTTGGTTCGAATCAATATGGAATTATTACCTCACGCCCATTCTATGTTTTCTCCTTGGTTGATGGTAGTCGGTACAATCCAAATAATTTATGCAGCTTCAACATCTCCCGGTCAACATAATTTAAAAAAGAGAATAGCCTATTCTTCTGTATCTCATATGGGTTTTATAATTATAGGTCTTCCTGGGTCGATGCCCGAGCGGTTAATGGGGACGGACTGTAAATTCGTTGGCAATATGTCTACGCTGGATTGGTGGATTTCTCATAGTTGGTGCTGCTGCGCATGCAGCCCTTCGACAGCTTGACCCGCAGCTGTACCTTGACCAACTCCTTAAAAGCAAAAGAAAAAATCCGTTTTGGAAATTTTGTGTTATATATGGTAATCCTTCTAATATAAAAATTGGATATCCGGAACTTACCATTTGTGAAAAAAAGGGGTTGTGTAATACCACCTCTACTAAAAAAGTTTAGAATTTTTTACCTTGAATGAAATTAAAGAAAAAAATGAATTAATGAAAGTTTTCTTTCTGAATCACTTCCGAACGGCATGGTTAGATTTTGTTTAGATACTAAGAATTTGTTTTATTTTAGGTCATTTATCAACAATTTTCTTGTGTAGGTGGAGTAGTAAATCATCAAGAACCTTTTGAATCAAGTAGTACAATGATTCAAAAGGTTCTCACAATACAAAGACCAAAGACTTCTGATTACAATTCAATTTAATGCTTTTTTTTATTTCCTGAAAACTATATAATGAAATTTAAAAGAATCAATAGGAGAGATCATGATCAAGAACAAATCAATTTTAATGCATGATTGTGCTAAAAAGATTCTTTCTTGCTTTACTTTTTCTTGTATAGACTGACAGTTCTTCTCTTTGATACTTGACCAAAGTGAAGATAATGTTTTGGCATACATATTACTCCGCAACCATTTTTGAGTAACAATAATCTTTTTTATTGATATACAAAATCAAATGGAACATAGTCTCAATACACTGGAAATCCACTACCTTGCTTGCGGAACCATTTAGGAGTTCAAATTCACAGTAATCAACTTTGTTGAGTAATTGTGGTTTTCCTGATCAGTCACTCCGCCGAAAACAATCTGTTTAGATCGAGCATAAGTTCATCATAGGAAGTCTCGATCATAAGCAGTATTAAACAAAAGACGTATCTCCAAGACAAACAAAAATGTTAAATAATAGCCATCCGTACACACTTTTAGTGGCAAGAAAACTTGAATTCTCGTGTGTTTTGTTTGAGTTTCAATGTTGGATACAAAATTTAAAAAAAAAAACAAATTCTCTATTTAAATAAAATAATAGTTTAAACAGTTAATCGATCATAAATTTTAAATTAATAACTTTATAATATAATAAAATAATATATTTTTAATATTATTAATTTATAGAGATTTTATTGGTTTGAAATTTTTAATATAGATTTTATGGTTTAAGGTGAGACATTCGATTATCTTGATTTGTTTGGATTGAGAAAAATCCTACCGACTTAAAATTTGTTCGCTTCATTTTTTGAAAAAAAAAATTGATTCAGTTATTTGGTTCAATTTCAAAAAAAAAATTGATTTCAAAGGAAATTCGGTTTATTTGGTTACTTTGATTTTTTGGTTCTTTTGAAGAAAACCGGTTTGAATACATAATTTTATATATATAAACCGAAAAACTGCTGAACCAAAGTGAACTAAGAACCATAAGCATTGTGAAATTCAGCGATTGGTTTACACCCACAAACTGAATTAAGACTTTTGGTTCAGTCGATTTGGTTCTATTCAGTTTTGGCCAAATGGTTTAGGGTATATAATTAAAAAAAAACTAAAATATAGTGTTATTGTTTCTATATGTTTAAATCATTTCCATTAGAGTAAATTATAATAAAAATGATAGAGATCATCTAATAATAGTTTTCAAAGCATGGTTAGTGCAGCCGTGGATTCAATTCAAAACAAACACGACATATTATATGGCCTCACGACTACAATTAAGTCAAGATCTAAAGTTGCACCCAAAAACCATTATATGGCCTCACGACTAAAAATAATTTATATATTTTCAAAACATCGTTTGTAAAACCCTATGCTATATGCATGCATATCATAGACACATATAGACTCTTAAGTGTATACAAGTAATTAGGATTAAACATCCAAGAAAGCTCAATCAATTTATCACCAACTATTTCAAAATTAAAATGCAAAAAACAAGATCATAAATCGTTCATATCAAAGAATGACAAACAACCAAAATACAAAAATTGTGTTCACCTCAAAAATCTTGTAATATAACACAAAAACAAAAAAATACATAAAACATTATTTAACAACAAACTTAACATTGAAAACAATAAATATTTTTTTTTTGAGGTAGTAAAAACAACAAGACCATAAACGCAAGATATATATAGATATCGAAATATTACAACTGAATTTACCTAGAATATGGACTAATAACACGACCCTCTTAGTTCAGTAATCACATGTAACCTAACAAACAAAAAGCTCAGAGAATAGATTTACGCAAGCCTCTATACTAGAGAGAGTCAAACACTTAGCAAACGAGATATTGGACAGAGAATAGATTTAATCAACCAAAAGAGCAGAGAAGATCAGAGCACCTACTCCACATGCCAACAAAAGTGTTATTAAAAAAAAAGCACGATAGGAAAATCAAGTAAGATCCATTGCACACTCTAAATAAATACACCAATAATTCAATAGATTTCCAAGTGATAATCAATTCTGTTAAGTGATAGTTAGCATATTTACATCATTTTAACATTCATTTAGTAAAGCATTTGCATTGTTTCATGTATATAACTTGTCCATATAGTCTAGTTTGCATCTATTTTAGAGTTATTGAGTCTTAGACTAGGTTATTGCATATTTGTTGCATTTTGGAGTGTTTTTAGGTACATTGGAGGACTTTTCAGATTATGGAGGTTAAGCATTGCTTGGAGGATGGCATGGAACTAAAGTGTACCAAAAGAAGTTGAGCAAAATGGACTTGAAGTACAAAACCACTACATGAGTAAAGATCGAGCCGGATGAAGAATTTCAACTCCGATTTAGCCTCGGCGATCTTCATGAAAGTCATAGATATTTGAGTTAGCTTTCGTTTGGTGGTAGTTTCAAGTCAAACAGTGAAGCCGTTCAAGAGATATGGTCATTTTACTACGTATCGGTATGATGTATCGGTGTGATCACACCGATACGCATATC
>JAHZTW010000002.1:74663703-74687568 GCA_020283515.1 Alliaria petiolata | reverse complement strand
CCATATGTCTACAGCTCGCCCCCGCCTCCTCCATATGTTTATAAGTCTCCTCCACCACCTCCCTACGTCTATAACTCTCCACCACCACCTCCATATGTTTACAAGTCTCCTCCTCCACCTCCATACGTCTATAGCTCTCCACCACCTCCTCCATACGTTTACAAGTCTCCTCCTTACGTGTATCCGCCACCATCTTACGTATACAACTCTCCGCCACCCTATAGCTATAGCTACAGCTCACCCCCTCCACCAATATACTAACCATATACATGATGAAGTGAGTTTGAAAAGAAGACTGTATTTGATAAGTATGGCCATGGTATCCCCGGTTTCAAAAGACTTCCCTTTCGGGACTTCAATATAGAAAAAAAAATGTACTTTCGTTTGTACTGTATATCTCATGTGCATTTTGACTTTGATTTGTTGTTTTTGATGTTGTTTTCCCTACTAAAAGACCATTGTTTTTGTCTTCAGTTATAACTATTGAATAAAACTCAATTATTTTTTAATGAATCGTGTAAACTCTTTAATATTTTTTTCAAGTTGTGCAGTAGGTCATATAAAATTTATCTGTAAGCAGCCAGTAGCTCAATTAACCGGCAGACCTATGGAGAAAAGATTGATGAATTTTATTTTTATTATAAATAATGTTAGTTTAACTAAACAAATAACTAAATCCTTTAACAAAAAAAAAAAAAAAAACTAAACAAATAATGTGGGAGTTTCATTTACAATAGCCCAACCAAAACTAGGATTCAACATGTCCGAAAACATTTTGTACCAGTTATTTTAGCATGCATATAGAGTAAGTATAATCATGATTGCAAAAGCACAGGAAAATAGGGGCAATCAAGTGTATACGATTCTCTATACCACTTTCTTTTAGTCTACACACAATATTAATACCATTTTACCGATACTTCCACGTTCGGTCTTTCTCCCTCAGGCTTTCTCTTTATTGCAGCGGAAACAGAGAAAAGGGGCATTGTCTGAACGAAGGACCCCCAAGTTCAGAAAAGCGCGTTGGTAAGCAAAACTCAAGATTGAGGAAAAGATTTGAAATTGGCACGGAATCTGAAATGGGTATCTCTTTCTCTTTTTTCTTCTGACGCTTTCACTTGGAATAATGATACTCCTTTTGAAAACATCATGACTAGGTTTTTCTTTTATCTTTCTCTGAATTGAGTTCCTCCTACTTATTAAAGCATGGTGCTTTTTCTTCCGTTGACTGCTTCTACTCCCCTTTTTCTCTTAACTTTCTCTTGTTTGCTCGTGTGTTCAATTTCTCAGCTTTTGTGTAGAAGATGAGTTTCGTATGATTTCAGTTCTACCAAATCTTGGGGGCTTAGCTAATTAGAAGAGGGGTTTTAAAAGGCGTGGAGATGAGTGACAAAGACGAGTTTGCCACAGCAGAGATAAGTAATCGTGATAATGGTGTGAAAGACATGGATTTGGCTAATACGCCTGCGGATTGGAGAATCTCTGGCTCTAATCCACCAGTTTCGTATCATCTGGAGAATCCGATCTCGATATCTCAGTCATCTTGCTCTCCTTCTCAGATGATGGATTCATTCAGACAAAATCTTTGGCATGATGGAGGTCTCAATGTCCACACCGATGCAGGCGCCTCCAATGTAATGGCTTCCTTTGGAGGTAATAATATTGAGAGACCTCTTGAAATGGGTTGGAGCATGGCTCAGTTACCTGCGGATTCAGGATTCATAGAGCGTGCTGCGAGGTTTTCGTTATTCGGATGTGGGAGTTTTAGTGAATTGATGATGAATCAACAACAATCTCTTGGAGTTCCAGAATCAGTTGGCTTGTTTCTTCAAGACACAGAAACTGCAAGTGGATCCAAAGTAGTTGATGATGGTGGGCCTCTTAAGGTAGTGAAAGACAGATGTAATGTATCAGATGATTCTCAATCTAGTGGAGGTAAACGTGGGGAAACATCTTCCAAGGGAGATAACAGTAAGAAGAGGAAAAGAATTGGGAAGGTGAAAGATTTACAGTACTCTTTTGTGTTTTTTTTGTTCTTCGGCCTTCTGTAAGCTGATTATATCTCTGTTGGTAGGATTCTGAACCTGATCAATCACATAGAGCTCAGCGATCTGGTGAAGAACAAGAAGATAAAAGGCAGAAAGATGAGCAAAGCCCGAATTCAAATGCTTACAAGACAAATAGTGGGAAACAAGCTTCTGATCCTTTAAAGGATGGGTATATTCACATGAGGGCTCGAAGAGGCCAGGCTACAAATAGCCACAGTCTTGCAGAAAGAGTAGGAACTATACTTTTCAAAGCATATCTCTTCTGTTTTCGTTTAGGTGTGGTATTGATTTGGTTAAACTTATGATTTATAGGTAAGGAGAGAAAAAATCAGCGAAAGAATGAAATTCCTGCAAGATCTTGTACCGGGTTGCGACAAGGTAAGTCCTCTTCTTTTTAGCTGTTGATGTCTACTTAAAAAAGCTATTCCTTCTTCATATAATGGGGGAACTGGATTTGTTGTGTAGGTGACTGGGAAGGCAGTTATGCTCGACGAAATCATTAACTATGTGCAATCACTTCAATGCCAGATCGAGGTTTATCTTTTTTTTTTCATACTTTTGGTTCTTGTTTAGTTCTTGACACATCACTTAACTAGCAATCTCACTTTGTGGTAGTTACTTACTTGTATTTATTCTCAGTTTCTATCTATGAAACTTTCGACCGTGAATCCTGTACTCGACTTTAACCTCGAAAGCCTCATTGCGAAAGATGTAAGATATTTCGGGAACCAGCTTCTCCTTTTTTTTTTTTATCATTTGAAGCAGTTTGCTTTCATATGATGTTGGTTTCTTTTACTCATGCAGGCCCTTCAATCATCTGCACCGACATTTCCCCAAAGCATGTCGATGCTTTATCCTCCTCTATCGTATCTCTCTCAAACAGGAATCATGCAACCGAACTTTTCCTCAGTGCCCTTGAATGGAGGATTAAAACGGCAGGTATATATATATATATATATACCTGGTTGCAGAACCATTTCTTTCTCTTGCATTCATCTGATCTTGTTAGGGAGTTTTGAACAGGAAACGCATGGATACGAAAGTGATCACCACAATATTGTCCAGATGAACCATGGAACTGGCACCGCACCTGATCATGAAGACGCAACAGGTGAAAAGTAAAAGCCGGATATTTTTCTATCTGCAGTTAATCAGATACTTAAAAAACCCGCTAAAGCTCTTTCGTGTTTATCCTCATCTTACAGCCAACACGAAGGTGGAGCCGTAGATGTTTCTTCTTCACTTTGTACTCAGCTTTGGCAGCCGTAATAACATGAACTGTGATCGAGAATTTCATTTAACTTTGCACAGAAGAGTAAAAACGAAACAGAGGAGAAAGCAGATCTTGTCTTTGTAATCTGTACAGCTGCGGAGAAAGAGTCAAGAGTGTCATTGCCACGGGACTACTGTCTTGTGCGGTGTTTGAAGATACATTTTATATATGCCGGTTGTGTTACGATGGTCGGATTGCCTTTGCAAAAAAAAGCAAATTCTGGGCTCATGTCCAACAAATTCACCAAGCTCATCATACTTGTTGGGATTTGTCCGTTTCCATTCTCTTTCTAGCTTTTGCAAGACATCGCAGCCATTGGAAGTTCTTCCCTTGGCAACATCTCACAATCTTCAGACGGATCAAGATTTGCTATGTACTTCAGCTCCTATTCAGACAAAGGGATTAATGCCTAGGGCAAGCAAAGACTGTGATCACTCGGAATTAGCTCTACCTGGCAGCCAAATCTTACCAACACCATTCAAGAACGATCGAAACAAGAAGGTAGATGTGCTATGCTCACTAACATCACAATCATGAACTTGAATAGAAGCGATCACTGACGTTAAAGATTGAGCGAGTGATGTTGACAAGAGAAGTGGGAGGAACATATGCAAAATGAGCCTTGTCGAAAATGACTTCGCTGTTTGTGAATATGTGAAGAGAGGCCAGATAACATTGACAATTTTCTGAAACAAAGCTCTATTCTTTTCCACTATTTTTTTTTTTCCAATCTACAAGTTATTTATATAACAAAAGAGGTGTACACTAAAAGCAGAAACCAACGAGGCCCTGAGGGTTTAAGAAGTTGAAAAACAAAAAAAAAGAAGAAAAAAAAAAGACACATGACTAAATTCTCTTCATCTCTCGAGTCTCCTCCACACTAAAAGCTGAAATCAACGAATATTTACACTACTAAAGAAATTCCAACTCATCCCTACGCCTTTTTACGTGTTTTCCACCAATCCAGTCTAAGCAAGAGGTCCTTAGAAGCACGAACCTTCATTCTTCTTCTTCTTCTCCAGTCTCTGACATCTCAGAACTGGCACGAAGTTCCCAGCCTCTGCCTCAGATTCTGTCCTAAAGTTATTGCCTTGCGCTTTGCAAATGCCGGATAAAGCAGCTCTTGATATTTCTCCAGGAAAATCGTCCACTCCTCTTCACTCATATCCGAGAGCTTCACAAAGCTTGTGCTTGCTGGGATCTGTTCTTCTGCACTCCTGTGCCCAGATGATGCATATGCGCTCTCCGCTCTTGCTCCTGGGTGTTTCTGATACTTCTGACTCTTCTCTCCAAGAAGAGTGGTTTTGAGAGACATTGAAAGCTTGGTAATCCCCGCCATTTTCTCTGGATTTGCCCTCTCATTCTCTTCTTCCTCTTTGTCTTCTTCTTCTTCTTCATCTTCTTCCTCAAGTGTTTCTTCTACCTTTGACAAATGACTGCGAGCGTTTCCAAGAGTGAATCCGAGTGGGAATGCTGGTTTATCGAGCATCGCGTCCTCACAATCTAAATCGAACTGGAATTCAACATCACCGCCCAAGTCTGATCTTGGAGATTCATCTTCCTTCTCTCCTATCAAACTCCTAGCCTCAAGACAAACCACTTCAATCTCACTCGGTTCCTCGTCTCCAGGACGTACCTCTCGAGTCATCATCTCACCAATTTCAGCCAAACATAGGCCATAGGCAGCAGCTTCCTTGAGTAAAATCGTGCAGAGAACTAGAACTCGGAGACTGGCCTCTCGTACCATTGGAAGCTCCCTTCGCAGCATCTCACAATCTTCAAAAGGATCCAGATTTGCTATGTATTTCAGCTCGTCTTCAGAGAATGGGATCGATGCCTGTGGCCAATGAATCCACTCGAAGTAAGGGTCCTCCAGAGTTTCGGGCAAGCAAAGACCGTGATCGATTGGAATTAGCTCCACTTGGCCAAACATTCCAACGCCATCCAATTTCCTCACAAGAAGGTTCCCTGAGTGCCTGTCTGTATTTAAGATTCTGATGTCAAGAATCCCTATACGGTGTACAGCTGAAACAGGGAAGTTTGATGTTCCATGCTCGCTAGCATCATAATCATGAGGTATGAACTGCTGCAAGGAAGCAATCTTGCTCACCAACATCTTCTCCATTTGCTTGCTCGTCTTCACTCCATCGTTAACATTAAAGATCGAGTGAGTTATCTTCACAAGAGCAGTGGGAGGAACATTTGCAAAACTATCCTTGTCAAGGAGATATGCTGCGACTTCTCTGTAGCCTGTTTCCCCAACCCGCACAGAACGTTTCAACCCAGGTTGTCCAAGCGCCTTACCGACAAAACCTTTTGGGTTTTTTGGAGCAAAAGGCTCTTCATCAGTTGGTTTAACAATTGCAACACTCTCACCACGGCTGTTCTTAAAGTAGTAGGCCCCTCCAAGCCCACTATGGACAGCAATTGGATCAATGCCCCTCTTCAATGCTTTGGTAATATCCTTTGCCATTTGCCTCACAAACGAGGAACAAACCGAGTTCCCAAGAATTTCAATAGAACCGCTCTCATCTCTATGCTGCTGAAGATCAGCCCTCATTGGGGAAAGGCATGGAGTCGATGAACTCCTATGGAAATTGTTACGAGTCAGAAGGAGAGGTGAATCATTCCTGACAGCTGTAAGATCATTCTTAAGCACCAAATCCCCAAACGTCAACGAGCTTTCCTCGGTGGGGAAATTAAGGGCAACCTGCAACTTCCTTTTCACTGTGTGCGCGTTATCACTACGATCCAGCTCCAATCCCAGTACACAACCAGTCTCTGTCTGGACAAAAACCCGCCTACGACCTACAGGCGACTTCATCCCTATCTTGTTAATTTCACGGAATTCCCTGGTCAGGGGGCTCTTTAAAAGTGCCACAGCCATTTGTGTCTGAATAGGACTGTCAAGCTTACGTGACATGAGTGTGGAGATCAAGTCAGGAAAATCACAGCCTTTTGCGACTAACAACAGTCGAAGATGGCTGCAGAAGACAGTTCCTTCCTTCCTACCTCCTTCCGGGACAGGTGACTAAATCCAAGACCAGAACTTCAATCAAATGATTCTTTAAGCAGGACAAAGGACCATCAACCGAATCAATCCTCGAACTAAATGATGAATTAGACTCCACGACGAGCTTCCATAGTTAAAGCCCAGATGAAATGAACATAACAATCTGCAAAGAGAGGAATTGAGTCGAGCGTAAATCAGAGCTTTAAGCTCAGAATAGATCCCCAAATATAATTAAGAGAGCCTGTTACGACTTAGGAGACTTTACCAGGAATCTCAATAACAAATCGTTTCCATTGACATATACTAAAACTAGCAAATGGAAGTAACAGAATCATTTGGTGTATCTTCAAAGAAACACTAATTGCAGAAATTTTCAAAGGAACCGTATTACAAAACACCGTGTAGTGAATGTCATCGAAGCCGTGTGTGCAAGAACATAATCGAGATGTCTAACTTGCGAGATTCATGTAATTAACCTTGCTTGCTCTAGTTTATAACTATCACTGAACTAATACGAAAACGTAAGTTTGTGGCTTTAGGCAGAAAAGTAGTCGAAATTGATATGATATATTATTCGAAGAATTAATTCAAATCTCAGACTCAGAAATTAAATCAGAAACAGACAATAAAACCACAAAAAAAAAAACGACGATCGATTTGAAAAACGCGTCGAGTATCCATTATTTTTTTTATCAAGAGAACAACACAATTTACATAAATATGGAAGCAAGAGAAGACTCTCACCAGACTCGACGACAAGCAACGATAATGACGCGCCGGCGAGGAAATTAGATGCTGAGAGGCGGCAAGAGAAGAACGATATCGGGACAATGAGCTAGATGAAACAGCCAACGGAGACAAGGAGCTCGAAAGCGAATCCAGCAGAGAAAAAAATCCACTCGTTCCGAGTCGACTCAGGTAGGTCTCTGCGCTCGAAGCTGTTTTTTTTCCCTCTGTTCCTATCTCTTTCGCTTGTGCATTGGCTAAATCTCTCTCATCACTTACACAGACATTTTAACCCCTCCCAGGCTCCCACCGCTTAACCCAAGGGTCAAAAACTAACCATGGTTAAAAGGCCTTAAAAGGCCCAGGAGAAAATATTAAAATTAAAAATTAAAAGTAAAATCAGCTAAGTACTGTAAAAAGACTTGCGTTCTTCTCTCTGTTTAATAAGAAGGATCTAGAACGGAAGATCACAGCCGTCAATTCTCTGGAAATAATGTTGGCGAAACGAGGAACGTACGATGGAGCACCGGCCTCTTGAGGTGACTAAGAAACAGAAGATGATGACGTGGACATTCACGATTAGAGCTTTGACGTGGCAGAGGTCAAACATCTCAATCAGAGAATTACCAAAATTACCCTTTTTGACCGGACCAATTAGTTAAGTTTCCCAAAATTAGAAATTCAATCATACAAGTGTGTGTGATCAAAACCGACATCTCAAGATTATTGACGTATTCTCCAAGTGATTTTGACATATCTGATCGTATCATCAAGATAGTTTTAAACAGGATCATAATCATAATCTTTGTCACTTTAAAGTTAGAAACACAATTATCTAATACTTCATGATTAGATTAGACAACTGTATTAAAGCAGTATTAATTATAATCATTGAAAAGAGAATTTATATTTGATATCCGCATTTCATAACAATGTTCAAAATGTATTTTCGGCTTTTACTAAAGGCGCTACGAACAAGTGGTTCGACATGGGTCTACAACAAGTGGTTCGACATGGACCATATACTGTATTACGTGATTTTTTTTATTTTTCTTCGCATGGTGTTAAAAGACCTCTAATGTTAAATTGTTATGTAAGGTTTAAAAAATCGTATAAATTGTGTGTGTTGATGTGCTTGCCTCAATTTCATTACTTAACTTGAATCACTATAACATTTTGGGACATTTTTGTAGCTTGTGGACATATATTCTCCCAAATAATATTCCAATTTCTTTAAATAAATACAATGGAATCCATCATAGGCCCTCATTTTGGTTTCATAACTCCGTAAATTTTAAACCTAGCTAAATCTACGAGAATGGCACTTTTTTTCCCCCTCTTAAAACCTAAATCTACGAGATGGGCGGTCAAGTGTACGTCTTACTATAATATATTATATGGTCATTTTGTTGCGGAAAATAGCTAAATAGTATTTCCGGCATATCAGTTAGTATTTTTGACCATGGAATTTGTTTTTTTTAAAACAGAATTAATTAATGGCTTTGTTCTACGGAGAGCTTACTAAGATGGTACAAGGCAACCTAACGTTTTATGAGTTTTTTTTTGATAAAAAATCATAGTAAGGACATGAGTTTCGCAAAAGGGACCAAAATAGAGTTGTTTGGTCAAAATCACCAATTTTTTTTTTTTGGTATTAAAATCACCATTTCTTTATCGCGTAGAGAAGGAGTTTTAAACTTTTTATAAAGAATACCCTGATTAGAGACATGTATTGGAACGTTGCCTCGTGGTCATTTTTATAGTTGGAGGCAGTTTAGTTTGGGTTCTCTCTCGGTTCTCTTGTCGTTGGGCGTTATCAATGGCTTCTATGCAAGTTCTTCTTTGGGTTTGGTTCTATGTTTCAATATGTCCTCTTTGGGTTTCATTTCCTCCGTTTCAATTTGCTTGTTGCTTGTGTTTTATATGTATGTTGTTGTTCCTTTAATCAATATATCTACCAGTTGAAAAAAAAAAAGAGACATGTATTGGAACGAGTTGGATCTTAGGGTTTCTGCAGACTGCACGGAGATAAGTTGTCTTAGATTATGGATAGTTGTCGTATATGTCAAATGAAAATGTCATTCATTTGATGTATGCATGCACCTCCTAAACATGCAATGGTTGATGTATGCATCCATATATCTGATATAGACATCACATCATACGGTGCGCATGCATGTTTTGTACTTTTTTGTCTCCTATAAGATAATCTTGGTAGGTAAGTTTCGAGTTCATCCATTTTACTTTTCGCATTATATACGAGTTGAATAGAGTTTTAACGGTTGCCTTACCTTTTTCTATATGAAGCTTATTATATGTTATGCATCTTGCACAGTAAACGAAACAATATAGAGTTTTTAATGCTTGTCTTACAGTAAACGAGTTAATTAGGAGTAAACGTGGCAAAATATTTATTAATTATGGTCAAGTAATTAAAGGACTTATTTTTGAACTCGATAATTTTTATGGCTGCATTATATAATAAATTTTTCAAATAAAACTTACTTGTCACAATTTGTATTCTCAACTCCGTAAACCAGATGTATAAATGTCAAAAAATATATATAATAAATTTAACAATATTTAAAATTTTCTATAAAAAGTTATTGTTTAAAAAGAATCCTTCAGTCATTTCATTTAATACTAGGTGATCGGAGCTATAAAATATTTTATATGTTCAATATATAATTATATTTTTTATTGAAGTTGATCTATTTGTACAGAATTAATTATATATTAATAATAACATTATATGAATATTTAATAATAATAAAATAATGATAAATCAAATGAAAAATGTTCTAGATTTAAATAGAAATTAAAGATAAAAAGCCATTAACCAAGATTTTAAAATACTTTCTTAGATAAAAAAGTGTAAATATGATAACTAAATAAACTGAAAAATATTAAAACATATAATAATTTATTTGATTTTTGTGGTTGGCATGCAAGTATGTACATATATACTTTTTTTATAGACATAAATAGTTGTAATATTAAAGTATTGATTAATTTTCTTATATATTATGTAAACGTTATATTTTTATACATATACAATTTTAGTATTTAACAACAATCACACAAACGTTTCATATCGTTTTGTATTTTTTGAAACTGATTTATTTTAAAAAAATTTATTTTTTCTACCGTTTACAGTAACATATAATTGCAAATGTAAAAGTTATAATAATAATTAAATTATTATAATATGTCTTGAATATTATCTATACTATGCTTTCTTTTTTCTTTACACAATATAATCTTGCCAATATATATATTTTACACATAATTAAATTCTTATAAAATGGGTTTTACAATTTTTACTTATCATAAGAGCGGATAGATGGTTGGTCTGCACGTTCGTGTGTACCAACCACCTCACCGCTCTTAGGACATATAGAGATTCAAAAAAAATTTGTTTAATAACTAAAATTAAAATTGGACTGTAATCGAGGTTAACAAAATACACGCACGACAAGTTCGCATACGACTATGACTTTTGCATAATTAATATTTATATCCACATGTATATTTGTGGAAAAAATCAAAGTATGCCTTTTATGTGTTAAAAAAAAAACAAAGTATATGTTTTGTAATATATATTTTTATAATGTATGGTTAAATTTTAAAAAGAAATAAATACATATATTTATGCATGTAAGTATGAGTTAAAAATAAGTGAATTGTAATATTTAGATGTTGGTTAGTTTTTCTGATATTTTCCGCAAACGTTATGTTTTTACACGATGCAGTTTTTGGTATTTAAGAACAATCACGAAAACCGTTTCTATCGTTTTTTTATTTAATTAAAATTTCATATTTTCAGCATTTTATGACATATGGTTTCTAATTAAATTTTATATTAAATATTAACAAAAATTACAAATAATTTAAAAATAAAATAAAATATAATATTTGGCTTTATCATGAAAATAAATATAGTACGTTGGATAATCTAGTAGTAATTTTCTTTTTCAACAAAAATTCTAATAAAAATTTGCTATAAAATTTGTGAAATCATATTTTATAAAATTCTCTGGTAGCTCTCCGCTCATCTCTTTGAACAATATTAAGAAATTGGTTTGATAAAGAAAATAAATTTATTATGGTTGGCATGCATACATGTGTTCATTATAAAATTTTAGCCGCACATGCGTTTATTATAAAATTTGTTTCTTAAGATTTTTAAATGACTCCGTAAATTAAAGTACGAGAATGTTATGGAAAAAAACTGTAGAGATTTGTTTTTATTTTTTACTTCTACTTCTTATTCATATTTGTTTTATCTTATTATAATTTATTTTTTATCCAGTTACATTTTATTTTATTTCTGATTTTTAATTTTCGATCTACAATGAGACTATATATGAGTATGATATGTCACATTTATATTTCATCAAAAAAATACACTAATTTTAATTTTATAGTTGACAAATAAACTTTTTTTATTAAAAGGGATTCTCGATTAATAGGAAGGAGGATCCGCTTAGTACTAGGATAAGAGGTGAGATTATGTCAATTCATTCAAACCTTTTTTACACAACCAACAAATTTCTTTAAGTATTAATTTCAAAAGTGTCACCCTATTAAACATATATCAGAATATAAATGAGTCATTGACGAAAATTATCCGATATTAAATACCCCAACCATAAATATGAACACGAAATATTTAAAACCACCAATGTTATTAGCAAAGCATCATGTTTGGGCACGATGTAGAGATGCAAAGTGGTGGTCAACGGCCGGGATAGATTTTTTCCGACATAAGCAAATCCATCAAATGTTTGTTTATTCGTCTGCAGGCATATTAAAGTATTATTTTGAATTTTTGAGTACGCCTTTTCTTTATAGTATAAATTTTGAATCTGCCATAAAATTTGAGCTTGAAAGAAGCCAAGTTTTCTTTCATTACTTTTGTTTTGCCCACAGAATTTCTTACTCTAAAAAATGAGTTTTTTTCGTATGTATCATTTTATGGTTAATCAAAATATAAGTTAGAAAATAAACTTTTTTTTTTTTTTGCCTACTTCAATTTCGAGCATATTTTATGGATATCAAAATAAGTGTAGTCCTATATATATATATATATTTTTCTATAATTGTAGTCGTATAACAACCTGAAGTAATCCAACTCAAAAGACAAGTCGTATCACACTAGTATGGGATTTCAAAATAAGTGTAGTCCTATATATATATTTTTTTTCTGGACTCTGGAACCATTATTTTTCGAGATATTTAGTTTTCCAGTGTTGATATTGTGACTTTAAAATGTTTTAAAACAAAATAATCTCACTAACAATGAAATTGATTATAATGAACAAATTAAAGAGTAGAAAAAAAACATAATGAGTGAACTGTAGAAGAATGCCACAACGAATTTTCACGAGATGGTCTAACTATAACATTTGTGAATTAAAAGTTTTTAAAAAAGTTTGTGAGAGAATAAATTACGCCTAATATTTATTTTATGATTTTTGTAGGATTGTTTGTCATATGATCAAGGTCGGCTCAATAAAATTCAAGAGTATTATGTGTCATGTTCATATATGTTCAATGTATAGAATATAGACTATCAGTACGTATATATTTTTAACCAAAAATATAGATTTGTAATTTGTTAACCTTGTTACGGATTAATGCTAATACAGTAATAGTACTGATCATACACAAGTGAGCATATTTTGAAAAACACGCATGCATATATGATATTAATTTGTCAAAAACTATTCCGGCAGCAAAAGTTATATACATAAGTAAGAATATTATAGCTAGGGTCCAGGGATGTGAGTCGGCTCTGATGTTGCTGCATTCCTGCAATCTTTGTGATATAGACGAATAAAATTCGAAGGTGACAGCAAAACTTATATTCGGGCAAAAATGAAGAAAAGTAGTGCTCCAACACTACATTAATTATACTTTTAAAATATAAAAAATGACGATTGTTAATATTTTTATAAACATGGATGACTTTTTTTGGGTCAAAGATCATAAACATGCATATATAACATTAAAACTTCGCTTCTATTTACAAACATACAAAATTAGAATTGATATTAGTATTTAGAAAAGGAAAAAAACAAGTATTAGAATTATTTCATTTCGCACCAATGGAAGAAGACAAGAAAAAGTCGTGCAGGCGACTAAATCCAGAGGACTGGTGGTGAATGTAGGAACGGATATCATGTAAGGAGAGAGTACCGCATGTGCAACCATTAGATATTAGATAAAACTCAAAAAAGAAAAAAAAAACAAATTCTAACTCATTTAAAAAAGAAAAACAACTTAGCCAATTTAACAAAACAAAAATAATTTAAATTCTAAAGTCCACTTAAGTTTTCCAATTTTCTTTTGTTAAAATTCATAATTACTAATCTTTTTAGACTCTAACAAAACAAAGAACAGTACTTTCTATTTTTCCTAAACGATTTTTCTTATTTTGTGTAGGATGTTATTTTAATTTAGTAAGACGTTATTTTAATGTTTATTTAATATTTGTGTATCCCCTAAAAAATAAACATTCTGGGTATACGTGAAGGTGACTCAGTGGCTAGTTGGAAGGTAAACGACGATCTTATCCCCTCACGTGCCATCATACATCTCGTGCTAAAGCTCCAGTTCTGCAGACTCTTATTATTACTTTATACTAGCCATACCCTTTTTGTTTAACCAGTATTAGTAACCATACTTAAAAATTAATTTCGTGATAATAATGACATGTGGTTAGGAATGCTATGGTAGTTGAATTTATAAGCCATGAATTTTGGGCTCTGTCCCTCTCTAGATTGTCTTTTTCTTATAGATTGATGTCTAACTAATAGTAGAATATTATGGTACTAATACGGCTATATCGTTTTCAATAGTTTTAGTCTTACTAATATCCAATTACAAAAAAAAAAAGTTTTAGTCTTATTTTGATTCCATCAGGAAAAGAAGAATGCAGCAGGCCAGCAGCAACGGCTATATGAAAGGTAATAAGAATATGAGTAATTTGGTTAAATGGTTTAGGTAAATATTAATTAGATAGAGACAAATTAACTAAATGGCAAAAAAAACAAAATATATATTTTTATCAACAGTTTTATACTTTTATTAATATTTAAAACGGTTAAATTCTATTACCCGAAAATATAAATTTTCAAAATATATAGATATAGCACTCTATATTAATATGTCCATATTTATATTAAAAATACGCGAAATAAACGAGATAGAAAAAAACAACTTTATTAGTTTTCATAAAAAAATTCAAATGTGTTGAGATATATTGACAAAATATATACTTTAATATAATATATGTTTATTATTTTTGAAAAGCCAGATTATATATATATTTATTAGACATAAATGCATTGCAATGACGTTCGCAAAAAAAGAATAACTTGATAATTCAGTCAAAACTACATTTGTCATTTTGTAATGATACATGCACTATATGAACCTATTATCTATATATAGTATACACATATATAAAGACGAAGAAATTAAAATTTTCCATAAAAAAAATATAGTGAATACTTGACATAACATCTTGTCTTTTTTTGATTATGTGTCAGAAATGTTATGTAAAGGTACCCCTAGTTTCGTGATGAAACCATGTGGAATATTTTTTTGTGGAATTATTTAGGGGGAGACCATTTTCTCTTTTTCTACTTTTGTTCTGTATATTTGTGGAATTAAATTGTTTCTACAAATCAAATAAAAACAATAATATAGGAGCGGTAACGAGAATTGGTCGTTTCTTATTGCCTGACAGAATTTTCTCTGTGGGCGGTCCGCTTACTGACTGCATCTTGTTTCTGGTTACTCACGTACGCATTGAACAATAAATCAGTTATCGAATATATATATTTTTAACAATATAAGATATATATATACGACACTACGTTTTTCAAATTACCAATACATCGGCAAAAAAAATAATTTTTAATCGTCAAAACACATATTTTATTACAATTAATAAGTCAAAATCCCATATACAAACATTATTATTGATGAGGACAATATGTTCTATATACATTAGAACGTTACAATTGGTGCTTGATGATAGAACTAAATCGTTGTCCAAAAAAATAAAGATGATACGAACTACACAATCAATAAAGTTATGTTCAACATCCTCTTCCGAGTGGGCCAAATGGGCTTTGGTTTAAGTTGGGTTCTTTTATGGACTTAATTAGTGGGCAATTTGTAAAATATTTGTGGGCTAATTCTTTTACCCCCCATTTATTTACTAGAAAAAAGTTTATTAAAAACAAAAACATTTTTTTTTTTCAAAAACGAAACAAGAAAACGATCATGTTGGACAATTCAAGATGAAATGATAAATTGATAATATATAAAAGGTGCAACTGGTTGACACAATTTGGGTGAAAATGACTATTCTTTTACATTCCTCCAAAAATCAATTATTTAATAGTAAAAACCATTCATCTCAATTATAATGGGTTCCATTAAAAAATTGAAAAATAAAACTTGTTCCTCTAAATTTTATTACTCTAAAAAATAGGAGAGTAATGAGTTGAACAAAATTAGAGAAAAAATACATTATTCCACTGATTTTTTTTCCACTAATAATTATTCCTCTAATTCCTCTGCTTACCCCCAGTTGCACCCTAAATGTTTTGTCAACGGAGAATTTATGAAGATGACAGCGAAAGGGAGACCCCACTACTGCTGCTGACGTGGCATACATGGAGAAATCGGAAATACGAACTAACCCACGAGGCCCAAAAGCCTTGAGGGCGTAAAGGCCCAAAAACGCTTCTTTACGACAATAATATTTATAGGTCTGTAACATTTTTTGCTGGTTTGATTTGGTTCGAGGTCATGTTGGTTTCTCTAGTTAGATGTTACATATGCATATGCTGCATTGAATGTTGCATCTAGATGTTACATTTAAATATGTCGTTTTTTCATTATGATTTTTACATCTATATATTATATGTAAAAGCTAGTTTGTTTGTTTAAGCGTTTCTGATTTTGAAACATCATTCATATGCAACTAATTTAAAAAGACTAAAAAGACATCATTTTGTTTGAAAATAAATTAATAACTATCATATTTACATAAATATATTTAAAATTACACTTGAAATTAAATAATTAACATATTTAAATAATTTTTAATTTAAATTTTAGCAAAAATAAATGAAAAATGTAGTTTGCGGTTTTATGATCATCTAGACGTGTCACAACATGGACTGTGGAATTCTTTGAAGACGTGTATTACTAAGAAACATATTTTGACGTATGGTCGAGGAAACGGGTACGGGGTTAGGTTTCTGAAACACAATAAAACTGTTAGATTTTTACGGGGTTAGGTTTCTGAAAACCGTACCTACCTCCGTCTCGTGAGCGGATTTAAACATCGTCTTCCAATATTAAAAATTGAATAGAACAATAGGTTTTTTCTCTCATTCTCTCGCCATCCCCAAAGATTACATTATTTGCTCCCCCAAAATACATGAAATTTTGAATGGGAAAAAAGCTTGCTATTGATACGATCGATAAAAAGAACATGCATGGGACATGCCAAAACATATTAATTATGGTAAAATGGCCTTACCGGTGTTTATAGATACGAGTAAAAATTGCTGTTATCATATGTAGAGGATAGATCGTAGATTAATTATTTTACATCGATGAATATTATGGATACTCCATATACTCATGCGGCGAAGCAGCCAAGGCTGCAATTGTAAATGGGCTCAAGAGTCAGATCGAGATTGTTCATCCTCACCGCCGTTGGATCTTCTCCTTGATACAGACCACTGAAATCACAATCATATAGCAAAATAATAAATATAAGACAATAATATTCGTATACCATTCCATCTCATTATTGCATAGTTTCGGACTTGTAGTTTTAAAGCCATCAAACCGATCTTAGTCCACATTGTTTAACACAATTACACAAATCCTAAATATGACTATACCACCTTAACATAAAAAAAGAAAACAAAAAAATACTTAGTATACTATCGTACGTTACCCAATATTTAGGAAAGGAGATGTATGATGTGTGATCATGCAAGGATGTAATTGCGGATGCTGTTGCGGTTGTGGCGGGATTTCGTGGCTGCGGTGCTGCTGCGTCCTTAGAATACTTTCCCTCTCCTTTATCTACCGGTTTAACACACCAAGAAAACGTTATCAACTTAATATTATTTATGTATCGTGTTATCATCAATGTTGATAACGTATACATCAAAAGCAAACAATTAGGATATTAGCTCCACACATGTAGGCATCATTTTAGATTCCCACTTGCAACTAACTAGAGTTGCATTTTCTCAAGGAAATTTCATATATAACATAAACGTTTGCAGATTTCATTACTAGTTTGTATCTTGTTTGAAAATATCATATTACAAAAAAAAATGTAATAATAATAAAGAGATCCCAACGTAACATTTGTCTTAATTATATATATAGTTTCATAATGCACTTTCTTATATCATAATTCGCCTCGAATTAAGAAGATGAATGTCCTAGTTCAAACAGAGCTCCTAGCTAGCCAATGTGTGTGTTACATATAGACTATGATTATGAGAAGACAGTTCAAGTTCAAATCTGGGAGACAACCTTTATACCAAACGGACAAAGCCCACCTATACGTGCAACTAGGCTCAATGATTATACCAATCAAAAGAAACTATTAATTCTTCTTTTTCAAAAAGAGTTGGTGCCGAAAGTGGAGAGATGGTAGCTTAAGGTAGAGGTTGAAGTGGAGTAGAACAGTGTAATTCTAAATAGTAAAATAGTTGTGAAACAGTAAGAAATGCAAAAAAAAAAAAAAAACAATGATCACCTGTTCGGCAAGCATGCTGTTTTCTTCCTGTATCTCCTTCTTCTGTCATTTCCACAAAAAAATGAAACCAATCTTAGCTTCTCTCTACACGCTCTTTCTACATCTATATGTATACATATACACATCTAGTACACTAGTAAATTTGTTTCATACCTTCTTCTCTTCTTCAAATAACCTCTTTTTTATTTATATTAATCTAAACTACATAACATATGTATTGTATTTATTAAAAGATCTAAACTCGTAACATTAGTCACACATACACACGACTTGATAGATTAAATGGTTTTAACGTACCTTTCTTTGGAGGTTGTTGAGCGACTCGTACATGAGTTGGTTCTACATACAAAGAGGCCCAAAATTTGTTCATTAATTCATATGAGACAATCTCTAAACAATTTTTGACTATTCATATCCACACAAACTCAAAGATAAATAGTTAGGCTTAGAGAATGTGTGTGTGTGTGTGTATGCTTATAAGAGAGAGATATATACACACTTTCCTGGAGCGAATGTGCCTAAGAGCAGTTTCAAGCTGCTGCTCCAGATTCTGGAGCTCCTTCAGGCCCATTGATTCTAAATCTTCTCCCAGATAATGCCTGTTATTAGTTCACACCATCCTCTCCTCTGTTAGTTCTCAATGTTCAAATAATAAATTACATATCGTATATTATATATACAATGTACATTGGGAAATGTATGTACCTTTGGCTCCTCTCCAAAAGCTCAATCTTAGCCTTAAGCCTGCTATATTCCATTGACCAGCTTGTCTGTGCCTCCACAATTAATTTTCAATATATAAGTCAGTAAATCAGTTTTATCTGTTTAAGTTATTAGTTTAAAAACGCATGCAAGATCCAACATATACATAGGTATTTTGATAGAGAACAAACATACATTAACGTGGGAGTCAGGAGCTTTCAGCTGTCTCTCGGCGTAAGAGTACCTCTCGTAGCGTTCTAGTACCTTCTCCATGCTATATATTTATAAACTTAGGGTTAGTTTAGATTAATTACCCCACAAAGTTTCCATATTAAGTTTAGTACGTATGTATATGCGCAAACCACCAAGTTTCTGCATACTCGGATATCTTCTCAACTTAGCGCAAGAGCCCCACTTGTTTTAGATGTAACTATTCACCCATACTATCAAATACATATAGCATCCAATTTTGTATGGCTACCTAATTAATTAGATATGCAGTTAAACATTAATTTCTATCATGGAAGAGCGATATTGATCCCTGGTTTTGTGCGCCTTAATTAGCCCTAGAAAAAGTACTGATATCTACAATTTTCTATAGTAAAACAGGTGAATCACTAACTTCACACCTCAACACGTATTTAAGAAAATGCCCCATTTTTTCTTCCAAATTCTTCAATATATTTATTATTAGATTTTTACAGGAACGCCATGTACGAAATGACGTAATATAATAAACATATATAAAATAATTGTCGATTTTGATTTCTTTTTTTTTTATAATATAAAGAAGAACAGTTGTTGAAGCTACGTTTGACCAACGGTACGAAGAAGATATTCGAAAAACTAAAAAAAGAATGATCTCTTTGACATTGATCCCCAGAGGTCAAAGACTCCCTATACTTGACATTGATCCCCAGAGGTCAAAGACTCCCTATACTTAGATGTCACATCCTTCGTTCTAGTTTCTCAATACCTATATCCATTTGAAATATTTTTGAAGATTTTCCTTTATAAACTTAATGTTATTGTTTAAATGGTTTGTATCTATGTGCATTAAACAGACCGCAGTTACATATATGTGTTCATACTACGCTGTTGAAAGATATTTATGCAGAATTGGATAGCTTTCCTAAAAATTAGGGTAAAAGAAAAAAATTAGTCAAGAACATAAACATAAACCAGTGGTCCTCTCTACAATCAGACTACTAAACTCTCGACTTGAACCCAAATCTACATATATCCTCATCCAAGAAGATACTGACGATTTCTTACAAGTTCATGTCTTTCACCTTACTAAGCCCTAAAATTTCCATTTTTATTTTGATAAAGACTTAAAAAAAGATTTACATTTTCTTAAGCCCTAAACATATATACTAATGGCTTGACATTAATCAACACAATCAGAAATTCGTAGATCCAAAATACAAAATCTGTGACAAATTTTCATAGTGTGTGGCAGAAGAGGATACCCGGAAAAAAAACCTCAAGTAGAGCAAAAACTACTAATTAGGGCAAACAAAGGTACATTAGAAAAAGAAAAATTAGAAAGGGATTATGTAATTACCAAGATTCAGAGGAGTACTCGAACAGTTTCCCCTTATGGGAGAAGACAATAAGGGAAACCTCGGCATCACAAAGAACCGAGATCTCATGGGCTTTCTTCAAAAGACCAGCTCTTCTTTTCGAGAATGTCACTTGTCTATTGATCTTGTTCTCTATCCTCTTCATTTCAACCTTACCCCTTCCCATATCTCGCAAAATTAATAATTTTTATATAAAAANCCACGACTTGATAGATTAAATGGTTTTAACGTACCTTTCTTTGGAGTTTGTTGAGGGACTCGTACATGAGTTGGTTCTACATACAAAGAGGCCCAAATTTGTTCATTAATTCATATGACTATTCATATCCACCCAAACTCAAAGATAAATAGTCAGGCTTAGAGAATGTGTGTGTGTGTGTGTCAGTGTGTGTATATGCTTATAAGAGAGATATATATATAAATATATATACATACTTTCCTGGAGCGAATGTGCCTAAGAGCAGTTTCAAGCTGCTGCTCCAGATTCTGGAGCTCCTTCAGGCCCATTGATTCTAAATCTTCTCCCAGATAATGCCTGTTATTAGTTCACACCATCCTCTCCTCTGTTAGTTCTCAATGTTCAATTAATAAATTACATATCGTATATTATATATACAATGTACATTGGGAAATGTATGTACCTTTGGCTCCTCTCCAAAAGCTCAATCTTAGCCTTAAGCCTGCTATATTCCATTGACCAGCTTGTCTGTGCCTCCACAATTAATTTTCAATATATAAGCCAGTAAATCAGTTTATCTGTTTTAAGTTATTAAGTTAAAAACGCATGCAAGATCCAACAAATACATAGGTATTTTGATAGAGAACAAACATACATTAACGTGGGAGTCAGGAGCTTTCAGCTGTCTCTCGGCGTAAGAGTACCTCTCGTAGCGTTCTAGTACCTTCTCCATGCTATATATTGATAAACTTAGGGTTAGTTTAGATTAATTACCCCACAAAGTTTCCATATTAAGTTTAGTACGTATACATATGCGCAAACCACCAAGTTTTTGCATACTCAGATATCTTCCCAACTTAGCACAAGCGCCCCACTTCTTTTAGATGTAAGTTGTAACTATTCACCAATACTATCAAAAACATATATAGCATCCAATTTGGTATGGCTACCTAATTAATTAGCTATGCAGTCAATCATTAATTTCTATCATGGAAGAGCGATATTGATCCCTGGTTTTGTGCGCCTTAATTAGCCCTAGAAAAAGTACTGATATCTACAATTTTTCTATAGTAAAACAGGTGAATCACTAACCCCACACCTCAAGACGTATTTAAGAAAATGCCCCAGTTTTTTCTTCCAAATTCTTCAATATATTTATTATTAGATTTTTTCAGGAACGCCATGTACGAAATGACGTAATATAATAAACATATATAAAATAATTGTCGATTTTGTTTTTTTTTTTTAATAATATAAAGAAGAACAGTTGTTGAAGCTACGTTTGACCATCGGTATGGAGAAGCTATAATAAAAGAATGATCTCTTTGACATTGATCCCCAGAGGTCAAAGACTCCCTATACTTAGATGTCACATCCCTCGTTCTAGTTTCTCAATACCTATATCCATTTTTTTAAATGAAGAATTTCCTTTATAAACTTAATGTTTAAATAGTTTGTATTTATGTGCATTAAACAGACCGCAATTACATATCTGTGTTCATACTACGCTGTTGGAAGATATTTAAGCAGAATTTAGTATAAAAAAAAGATATTTAAGCAGAATTTAGTCAAAAAAAGAAGATATTTAAGCAGAATTGGATAGCTTTCCTAAAAATTAGGGTAAAAGAAAAAAATAGTCAAGAACATAAACATTAACCAGTGGTCCTTTCTACAATAACACTACTAAACTCTCGACTTGAACCCAAATCTACATATATACTCATTCAAGAAGATACTGACGATTTCTTACAAGTTCATGTCTTTCACCTTATTAAGCCCTAAAATTTGCATTTTTATTTTGATAAAGACTTAAGAAAAGATTTACATTTCTTAAGCCCTAGACATATATACTAATGGTTTGACATTAATCAACACAATCAGAAATTCATAGATCCAAAATACAAAATCTGTGACAAATTTTCTTAGTGTGGCAGAAGAGGATACCCGGAAAAAAACCTCAAGTAGAGTAAAAACTACTAATTAGGGCAAACAAAGGTACATTAGAAAAAGAAAAATTAGAAAGGGATTATGTATATTACCAAGATTCAGAGGAGTACTCGAACAGTTTCCCCTTATGGGAGAAGACAATAAGGGAAACCTCGGCATCACAAAGAACCGAGATCTCATGGGCTTTTTTCAAAAGACCAGCTCTTCTTTTCGAGAATGTCACTTGTCTATTGATCTTGTTCTCTATCCTCTTCATTTCAACCTTACCCCTTCCCATATCTCGCAAAATTAATAATTTTTATATAAAAAATCCCAAAAGAGAAAGCAAACAAACAAAACAAACAAGTCCCAAGAAGAAATAGAAACTAGAAATATATAGAGAGATGACGACGAGATTGATCTAATTAGGAAAGTTTTTCTTCTTTTTTTTTTTTTTTTTTCTTTTCTTTCCCTTCTAATAACAATGTGAAAGAGAATGTCGTTATTTAAAGAGGAGATATTTTGGAAAGAGAGGTTTTAGGGAAAGCTAAAAGCTGGTTTTGCAAGGAAAAAAAAACCATAGTAGTTTTGTAGGATGTGCTGTCGACTTCTCATTGGTCTGAATGGACATCCATTTGCCTAATGTCGAGTCAGAGTCTATGTTTTCTCGTATATATATTATTATTAATGTTTAATTTATACAAGTGAACATAAATTAAATAACAGTAATTAGGTTATATCGACGTCTCGTGACGTGAAAATGGGTTAGCTAGTCAAGTGAAATATGCACGGACCACGGAGCTTTCCCAAGTGTCGCCTTCGCTTTGCATTAACGGCGGAGTTCTCTGTAGATTTCTCATTTTAAACATTTTATTTGCTAACTTTATTAATTTATACTGTGTTCTTCTTTAAAAAGTGGCATGTAACTGTAAGTAAGTAGTTATAGAGGTTTAATTGCTCGGCGGTAACAGTGAAGTACACATAGATGTTTCTTGGTAGAGTTGAACACCAATTGACAATTGTGTATTCGTTTGAGTCCATAGATTTTCACGTTGGAATATTTAAAAACTTGATGTTTTATTATTATTAAGAGAGACATGGTACATCAGAAGAAAATTAAATTATAAATTTATAAGTCAAATCGTACAAAAAGACGAATTTGTAAATTTGCAATTTCTTTGTATGTTTTTTTTTTTGTAATTTCATTATATGTGTTTTTCTTACCTAGTAAGTCTGAACCATTATAGATTGTTCATCATGATTTGAACAGACCAAAATGATAACTTATTCACAATTGATGCATGTAGTACGTAGACCCAAATAAGATGAAGGATCAGAATGAGAACATTAAAACATTACAGAGATTCCCATTTATTTATAACAATACTTAATTATATATATACTATATGGAGATAAGAAGCAAGCAACTAAAGCAATTAAAGGTACCAAAACAGAACATTTAGAGCAAAACTAAAAGAATCTAAACCTCGTGCTCTTGGCGACAGCATCCGATGAACTCCACTATCGACATCTTTCTTAGATATGCAGTACCTTCTTTCTTTCTTTTTTTTTTTTTTTTTTTTTTTTTTTTTTTTTTTTT
>JAHZTW010000002.1:74552560-74662508 GCA_020283515.1 Alliaria petiolata | reverse complement strand
CGAACACAGAGGCAGCAACGGTGACCAACAAGCAAATCATATTCCCAGATTACGTGGTTGGATTCCCGAAAGAATCCGATCTAAAAGTCACCACAACCACCGTCGATCTAAGGCTTCCGGCTGGATCCACATCAGTTCTGGTGAAGAATCTTTACTTGTCTTGCGATCCTTACATGCGCATTTGCATGGGAGAGCCCGACCCCTTGGTTAATTTGTTCCTTCCACCGTACAAAACCGGCGAGGTACGAACGAGGATAATATATATATATATATATATATATATATACATTTCCATCGTTCTCTGAAAAATGGAAATCTCCATTGAAACTTGAATCTAATGGTTTTACTACATTGTGTGTTTTATTGCACTGGTTACCTATTGTAATGTGTTGGAACCAATGATTGATTTGAAAATTTCTATTTAATTTTAGTAATATTGTTGTTGTTTACTTAAATTCGTGACATGCATATGTATGTTGGGTATCTATATATATATTTTTTTATAACAATGTTGCTACTCTTATTGAGAAAACATACTGAAGAAGCCCACAAGCAATTCTAATTTGAATCGAATATATATATACGTTAGACCAGTTCCGTAACATTAAACTGATAATGTTTATTACGGACATATAGTTACCCGTAATTAATCCATATAGTCTAGTAAAAACGGATATGTGCAATGTTGAAATTATATGTCTAGTAGAATTGAAAATCCCTATGGGAGAGTCTTTATTCTCTCCCTGGTATATTATTGATAATTGCAATGTGTTGTGTGCAGCCAATCATAGGGCTTGGAGTGTCTAGAGTGATAGATTCAGGGCATCCAGATTACAAAAAGGGAGACTTACTCTGGGGACTAGTTGGATGGGAGGAGTACAGTGTTATTACCTTAACTCTTCATTCACACTTCAAGATCCACCACACTGATGTTCCATTAACTTACTACACTGGACTTCTCGGTATAAATCTTATCCCACTCTTGTTTTGATTGTGGATCGAAAAGCATGGCCATGTGATGCTTCATTTGTTTATTTTGGTTTGATACTGGAAAAGCATGGCTATGCCGTGGAAACGTAGATCATCGTGGGCTGGTCTTGGAGTGTGTGCTTTATCACAAGTTAATGAAGTTTCTTCTAACAGTCATGTAAAAATTTGGTTGGATGGCTAACAAATTTAATAACATTTGCTCAAAACGTATGAGATGCATGATTGGTTGGGCTTATAATTAGTGTGTATTTTCTTTCAAACTAGCCAAAACACAAGCTTTAGAGCATTTTCATTCTCAAATATTACTATTTTAATATAATTTAAATTTAAATTAAAAGTTAAAAATAAAATTTGAACCAATAAATAGAAAGTAATTTGGGGTTCTCAACCATTTATGAGAGGTTCTCAAATGAGAACCTTTTTTCACCCTCTCTTTTTTTTATTCTTTTTATTCATAAGATATTCTTATGAGAATTCTCCAATGGGAATGCTCTTAACATCTTGAGCAAAATTTCATTTTAAACTGTGAACGAAGACGTCAAACACTAATAAAACAAGATTCCTTCAACTTTGCGTTTTATACTTTTACAAAAATATTTAAATGTATTTATTATGAATTTTTTTTTTTTTTCCATTTTATCTTAACAAGGTATGCCGGGTATGACTGCTTATGCTGGATTTTACGAAATTTGTTCTCCTATACAAGGAGAGACTGTCTTCGTGTCAGCTGCATCCGGTGCAGTTGGACAGCTTGTGGGACAGTTTGCAAAGTTGATGGGTTGTTATGTCATTGGAAGCGCCGGCACTAAAGAAAAGGTATACTTAAATTAAACTCGATCTACGTTATATTACTTCTATTACGAAACAGTAATCAAGAAATTGATTAGCTCATTAATCAAGAAATGGATATATCCTTCTAATTTATAAAACTTATCTAAGGTTGATCTTCTCAAAACGAAGTTTGGGTTTGATGGTGCTTTCAATTACAAGGAAGAGCCGGACCTTAGTGCTACCTTAGAGAAGTCAGCAAAGTTTATTAGAAAAACAAAAAATCATATAATTTTTGGTGTAATCTAATCTAAAGGAAACAATTAACTAGGTATTTCCCGGAAGGAATTGACATATATTTTGAGAACGTGGGAGGCAAAATGTTGGATGCAGTGCTCACAAACATGAGTTTGCATGGTCGTATCGTAGTATGTGGAATGATCTCTCAGTATAATTTAGAGGACCAAGAAGGCGTACACAACCTACCCAACATTCTTTACAAGAGGATACAGCTTCAAGGGTTTGCAGTCGGTGATTTCTATGACAAATATCCCAAGTTCTTGGATTTTGTGCTTCCTTACGTAAGAGAAGGAAAGATCAAATACGTTGAGGACATAGCCGAAGGATTCGAGAGCGGGCCTTCTGCTCTGTTAGGAATTTTCCACGGTAAGAACGTCGGGAAACAACTCTTTGTGGTTGCTCGCGAGTGAGAGACGTTGTGAGTTTATTCTCCTGGTTAATGCTTTGTTTTTAGTTTTTTTTTTAACGGACACAAGGAGCAGTAATAAGGTATAACTCCCTCCATTTAAAATTAAATGTTATTTTAGAAAAAGACAATTTGTTAGTATTAAATAAGTAATACAATTCCAATGTAGTTTTTTTCTATAAATTCATTTACTTCTAATTAAATTGATACAAATATTAAATATTATAGAATTTCAATAGACATGCATGGTATCAAATTCGAATTGAGCTGCCGAATGTGAATTGGTATAGAGGAGTATGGTTCCCAAAAGCTACTCCTAAATACTCTTTCATGATGTGGCTTGCAATCAAAAATAGGCTGACCACTAAGGATCGAATGGCTCATTGGAATGTTTTTTTTTTTTTTTCCCGATTGGCTCATTGGAATGTTCAAACGTCTAGCGGCTGCATCTTATGTCAAGGTCAAACGGAGACACGAGATCACTTGTTCTTTTCTTACAGATTCTCGGCGAAGATATGGACAAAACTCTCACAGGTTTTCTTGGAAATTTTCACCACTACATGGAACGATCTTGTATTGTTTATCTCTGATACGTCTCAAGAACATACTTCGATATTTCTCATTCGATACACGTTTCAAGTAGTTTTACATAACACAACTCATCAATCTATTCAACTAAATTCAACTAACAAGCTATTATTTTCATGAAAAAAATCAAACCCTAAACTTACCTCATGTTCATGTACAAAAATCAGGCTGGAGGTTTTCAAACTTCGATTCGACTTCTAAACTACTAATTGCTTAGGATTTCACTTGATTCCTCAAATTTGTCTTCCCATCTCTGTAAAAAAATTTCGTGGGTTTGGAAAGTGAGAGAGTAAAACATTTGATTTTATTCATTTCTAAATATCCAATTGCTAGTAAATATATTCATTTTTGTATGACGTTACACTAAAAATTTATTTGGCACAATTAGTTTGAATTGTACTCTTGAGATATGATCCGGCCTTTTTCGTACTCTTGAGGTATGAAAAAACCGAAAGTCCGTCCCTATGGAGGGAAATCATTTATTTTCCCGCGACTCGATAAAGCACCCTCTCCCTCTCCCTCTCCCTCTCCCTCTCCCTCGCATTTCGTCCGCGATCTCTGGCATCGCGATTTCGTCTCCAGTGCTGCGATCTGTTGTTTCAGACTTTCAATGGCGAGTCCAAGTTCCGTCTCTGAAGGTAGAAAATCGGATGACCTCGAAATCGTCTCCGTCGGAGCTCTCTATAGCGGCTCCTGGGACAAGAAGTACTGGAGTTCATCTAGGGTTGGCTTTTCTTCTTCTACCTCTCTTAGATATCTCTTGTTTTCTCTCAATTTCTGCTTCCCTAGAGAATTAGAAGAAAATATGTAATTTGATTCACTTCAATTCCTGCGATTTAGTCCCTGGTGAGAGTTTTCGATGGGGGGTGGGTGGGTGATATGTCTGTGATGCAATGAATCTCGATAGATATTAACAGTACATTTTTCACTCCCAGGACCGATGAACAGTAGATGGAGCTATGGTCTCTGATTTTGAACAATTTTGATTCGAGTCCACGTCCAGTGATACTGCATAGGATAGAGGCTAGATCCTTAAGATTGTTGAACTTGTAATTTGAGTGTTCCCGGTTCCTGAACTAACACATGTAGATTTTGTAGTACAACTTATGCATATTGGTTTTATGCAGAGTTTCTGTTTACTTAGTTTCTTTTTTCCATCAGGGAAAAGATCGTTTCCCTTATCCTGTGGGCTACAAAGCTGTTCGAGCTCACAATGGGAACACATATTATATGGAGATTGAAGAAGGTCCCAAAGGACCTTTATTTCTGGTGTGCTGCTGATTCCATAAAAAATTTTTTAGAAGGTTCTGTACACATTTCTTAGAATTGTTCAAAGTCTTACTCTAATAATGCAGGTTAGATATTTGGCTGAATCATGGACGGGTCAGACCCCAGATATTGCTTGGGGAAGGTTCCAGAAATCGGGCATCTCCCACTTGAAAGTATGGCATGGAAAACGATTTACATGTAAGATGGACGGCATGGAGGTACATCTCAGTTTCTTTTTTGTTACCTTATTAGACCATCTTGCATGTTACTTTTACAACCAAGTCTTAGTATACAATAAATTACATGTTTTCATAATCAAACTTGTGTCATTGCCTTTCCAAAAATTCCTGCATGTCGTAAGTCATGGAACATTGTAGTATGAGTTAGCGCCCTTTTAAACGGATTAAGAAGAAGTCTATATGTGGGGATCTATAAGCTGTGATCATACATTTTAAACTGCCTGTCTTTTGTCACTTTAGGCTTAATTATTATCTTGCATTTCTGAATTCTCAATTCTGAGCTAATACATAGGAAAAACCATAATACTTGGGGTATACCCGCCAGACAACTCGAGCATACTACTTTAGCTAAGAATTATTCAAGTGGTCTGCTTCCCAAGCATTCCTTGGAAGCTGGTCACTAATACTATCACCTGGCTTGTAGTTGTTCTGATCCTACCACTGTGATCGGGTTAATTAATTACTTGCTGCCTAAGATGAATGTGATATTTTTTTTTTTTGGCTACAGTTTTTTGGCTTCAAAAACCCGCTGGTTCAGAGATTGCTCCGGGAACTTGTGACAAATTCCCACGGAATGGTAGAATCTAGCTCCAGCAGTAGGGCCTCTCAAATCCTGTTCGATGATGAACGACCAGTCATGTGTGAAAATCCAAATTTAATATGTTATCTGGACATGTCAGTGGCTAGAAAGAAACGAAGTAGAAAATCTGAAATAGTATACCAGTATTCAGTAGTTAAAGATGGCCATAAAAAGCCAAGATTCCAAGACTCATCTTGTGGTGCCGATATTTTAAATTCAGCACCAGTGTCAATCTGCTCAGCAAAAATAGAACTGGAAATAGTTGGCCTTGAAGCAGCACCACCAAGGCAGTTGCATTCAGAAAACCCTCCAGAAGTGAAAGTAGTCGTCCCTATCCAAGAAACAGACCAGCTTCCTGACAGGTGTAAATCAAAGCCACTATCCAACAATTCTGAAGAGGTAATCCATTCAGGGTTATTTGGCATAGTAGACTGGTGAAGTTTTTTTCTCCAGGAATGTGGTTTTGAACAAGAGGAAACTTAAATTTTTGCAGCTTCATGGGTTGCAAGAAAAGGAATACATACCCAACCTTGATGTTTTTCTGCACGAGAGCCAAGATATGACTGGTTCCAATCTTTTTGCATCCGATACCTTGGAGTTCGTGCAAGGTATTAGCTTTTCATTCTTCTTGTCAACTTGTTTAACACCCAAGATGTCTTCTTCTATCTGTAAGAAGATTGATTGTAATCATTATCGCTGCATCTTTTTCGGATTCCTTTTTGTCCAATTCTTGCAGATAACAACATAAGTTCTTCTCCAATAATGGATGATAATACAAGTTGCGAGCAAAAAGAAGAATTGACCCTTGCTGACATGGTAGTTAATGAAGAGCATTCAGCTGAACCAAATGCAGAAGATTTAGCTGATTCTGCTGATCAGGAAACCGCCATATCAATGATCTCATTTCTACTTCCTAAAGCAATTCCACTGCTCAAGAAGGCCTCAAACAAGAAGCTAAAAACAAATGATATGTCAGGAACGCAGCCTTCCAGATTAAATCGTACTGACAACTGCAAAACGAGCCAACTTGATGATGCATCAGAAACTGGTATACTCAACCCCTACAAAATGCATGCTTTTTTTTTTTTTTTGGATTTAGATTTGCAATATTTTTGCAGCTGTGTCACTGTCGATAAAATTTGCAGCTGTGTCATAGTCCATTTTTTTTTTTCAGATTTAGATTCCCTTATCCCATAGTCCATAATTCTTCTTCAAAATTTGCAGCTGTGTCACTGTCGATAAAAACATGCAGTGGAGATGATGAGAACATGCAAGTCGTTGCTCTGGATTCTGTTCAGGATTTTACAAGTAATGACTCCATTGCTCCGGACAGTTTTGATGACTCTCACTTGGATGTTCCTGGGAATGATCATATCATCTCTTACAAGGAAGCCTGTCCCACAGATCTTCCCAAAATGCACATATCCAAGGAACAGGCTGCAATAGTAAATTCAAATCTATCGGTCCTTGCTTTGGATACTATTGAGATCATAAACCCATCTTCACATGATGTTAGTAATATTGTGGAAGAAAATAATCAAGACGGATTTGTGAAGAATTCCATGTCAATACCATACTGCACCAGTTCAACTGACAGGATTTTATCCCAAGAATCTGAGGAACTCCGTGCAGCAGAAGGAAGCTTAGTGCAAACAGAACAGCACTCTGAAAACAAGGAACGAAAGAGTATATCCTGTTCAACTGAAGGTAGTAAGCTAAAAATTTATCAATATCACCATTTGCCTCCGCCTCCAGAATGCTTTGCATGACTGTATCTGCGCACTGTCTAATATAAGCATGAGTCTAATTGCCTGCAGGTGGCACAACCCCTACTGAAGTTGGTTCTATCAGAAAAGAAAAGCATAAGGTGTATTGCAGGAAAAAACGCTCGACCAATCAACAGCGAAGAAACAAAAACTCATCCTCTGAAAGTGAAAACAGTTGCAGAAAAACTGGAGATGATGACTCCATCAGCAAAATGTCTCCTATTAAAACCCCACGTATCTTGGAGCTTCAACCGACCTTGTCTACCAACTCTGAATCAGATAGAACAAATCCACAGGCTGATGGAAGCGGCCATGTATCAGAACAATACCAGGGTCCTGAGTTGATGAAGATGAATAACAACAAATTCACCAATGTATTAAGCAATGAGGCTTGCGTGGTACCACAAGATATGAGGTCATTTCATTCTTTTGGAGATGCAAGTGTATCATCATCTTCATTTCCAGCTTCAAAAGTTGTGGATTTTCAAGCCTTTGAACCACCTTCCACATAGTCTCAGTATAAGGAATAAATTAGCGAGAAAAGCACGTCGGTGCTGGAAATTCCAGCTAGTTCGAATTTAAAGCTCGACAGAGATATAAAGATCAACAATGAGGTGGAAAAAACTGTTGAGCTGCTTGGCTGCTACTTTCATCCCATGCCTNGTAGTTAAAGATGGCCATAAAAAGCCAAGATTCCAAGACTCATCTTGTGGTGCCGATATTTTAAATTCAGCACCAGTGTCAATCTGCTCAGCAAAAAGAGAACTGGAAATAGTTGGCCTTGAAGCAGCAGCACCAAGGCAGTTGCATTCAGAAAACCCTCCAGAAGTGAAAGTAGTCGTCCCTATCCAAGAAACAGACCAGCTTCCTGACAGGTGTAAATCAAAGCCACTATCCAACAATTCTGAAGAGGTAATCCATTCAGGGTTATTTGGCATAGTAGACTGGTGAAGTTTTTTTCTCCAGGAATGTGGTTTTGAACAAGAGGAAACTTAAATTTTTGCAGCTTCATGGGTTGCAAGAAAAGGAATACATACCCAACCTTGATGTTTTTCTGCACGAGAGCCAAGATATGACTGGTTCCAATCTTTTTGCATCCGATACCTTGGAGTTCGTGCAAGGTATTAGCTTTTCATTCTTCTTGTCAACTTGTTTAACACCCAAGATGTCTTCTTCTATCTGTAAGAAGATTGATTGTAATCATTATCGCTGCATCTTTTTCGGATTCCTTTTTGTCCAATTCTTGCAGATAACAACATAAGTTCTTCTCCAATAATGGATGATAATACAAGTTGCGAGCAAAAAGAAGAATTGACCCTTGCTGACATGGTAGTTAATGAAGAGCATTCAGCTGAACCAAATGCAGAAGATTTAGCTGATTCTGCTGATCAGGAAACCGCCATATCAATGATCTCATTTCTACTTCCTAAAGCAATTCCACTGCTCAAGAAGGCCTCAAACAAGAAGCTAAAAACAAATGATATGTCAGGAACGCAGTCTTCCAGATTAAATCGTACTGACAACTGCAAAACGAGCCAACTTGATGATGCATCAGAAGCTGGTATACTTAACCCCTACAAAATGCATGATTTTTTTTTTTTGGATTTAGATTTGCAATATTTTTGCAGCTGTGTCACTGTCGATAAAATTTGCAGCTGTGTCATAGTCCATTTTTTTTTTCGGATTTAGATTCCCTTATCCCATAGTCCATAATTCTTCTTCAAAATTTGCAGCTGTGTCACTGTCGATAAAAACATGCAGTGGAGATGATGAGAACATGCAAGTCGTTGCTCTGGATTCTGTTCAGGATTTTACAAGTAATGGTTCCATTGTTCCGGACAGTTTTGATGAGTCTCACTTGGATGTTCCTGGGAATGGTCATATCATCTCTTACAAGGACGCCTGTCCCACAGATCTTCCCAAAATGCACATATCCAAGGAACAGGCTGCAATAGTAAATTCAAATCTATCGGTCCTTGCTTTGGATACTATTGAGATCATAAACCCATCTTCACATGATGTTAGTAATATTGTGGAAGAAAATAATCAAGACGGATCTGTGAAGAATTCCATGTCAATTCCACACTGCACCAGTTCAACTGACAGGATTTTATCCCAAGAATCTGAGGAACTCCGTGCAGCAGAAGGAAGCTTAGTGCAAACAGAACAGCACTCTGAAAACAAGGAACGAAAGAGTATATCCTGTTCAACTGAAGGTACTAAGCTAAATTTATCAATATCACCATTTGCCTCCGCCTCCAGAATGCTTTGCATGACTGTATCTGTGCACTGTCTAATATAAGCATGAGTCTAATTGCCTGCAGGTGGCACAACCCCTACTGAAGTTGGTTCTATCAGAAAAGAAAAGCATAAGGTGTATTGCAGGAAAAAACGCTCGACCAATCAACAGCGAAGAAACAAAAACTCATCCTCTGAAAGTGAAAACAGTTGCAGAAAAACTGGAGATGATGACTCCATCAGCAAAATGTCTCCTATTAAAACCCCACGTATCTTGGAGCTTCAACCGACCTTGCCTACCAACTCTGAATCAGATAGAACAAATCCACAGGCGGATGGAAGCGGCCATGTAACAGAACAATACCAGGGTCCTGAGTTGATGAAGATGAATAACAACAAATTCACCAATGTATTAAGCAATGAGGCTTGCGTGGTACCACAAGATATGAGGCCAGCTCATTCTTTTGGAGATGCAAGTGTATCATCATCCTCATTTCCAGCTTCAAAAGTTGTGGATTTTCAAGCCTCTGAACCACCTTCCACAAAGTCTCAGTATAAGGAAAAAACTAGCGAGAAAAGCACGTCGGTGCTGGAAATTCCAGCTAGTTCGAATTTAAAGCTCGACAGAGATATAAAGATCAACAATGAGGTGGAAAAAACTGTTGAGCTGCTTGGCTGCTACTTTCATCCCATGCCTGTTTCATCAGTATCACTCAAGTCTGTTGGGAATGAAATCTATATATATGTGTTGAGCTTTGCTACAGAAGATAAAGTTAGAACCCTGTTTTTGTACAAGATATCAGCCAAAGCACCAACCAAAGGATTCCCCTCTGTCGTTGGTCACACACCCGTCGTACTCCCCGTTGTGGATGACAAATCTGGTGGAAATGTAAGTTCATTAAAGTTTGGCCTAGATTCTTTTGGTAAACTGCATGATTATTACTACCATATCTTGTTTTTAACTCTCTAGTTATCTGATAGTTGTTCTATTTCTTCAGAGAACACTCGAGAGATCTTATTTTCACTTCACTTCAGACGAGCAGCATCTTATTTTTACTGGCAACATCAAAACACCTTATTGCAGGTTGGGACTTCTCTTTACTGTTTATATGGTACAGTGATACAGAATAAAGATATCAGCTAAGGGATTACTCTTCTTCTTCTTTTTTTTGCAGGAAGAGGGAAATTGATTGCTCGTGTTTGGCTTGTACATCAGCCTCCTTTGAAGAGAGTGCAGTGAGAATTGTCCAGGTGAAAACTGGTTATGTTTCTCTTGTGACAAAACTTCAAGCAGTTGACAGTGTGCAGTGCGTGGTGGTGTGCGATCCTAACTATGTCATTGCAGTTGTTAAGAGTGGAAACCTTATTGTCTGGGCCATGAACTCACATTGGAGGTGATCTCATCAGAGTTTCGCTGAAAATTGTTGCTGTATCCTTCTTTTATGTGGATCTGCAGGCTGGATCATCATTGAACTTTCTGCTAATGTTCACTTTTCCTAAATTTGCAGTGGTCCTACCGAAGAATTCGTTATCCTCCCAAATCCTTGCATTTCTACATGCATCGTGGAACTGAAGAAGATCCCAAAATGTCCTCATCTCATTATCGGGCATAATGGTATTCGAGAATTTACAATATGGTATTTTGCTCCCTCTCTCTCTCTTTCTCTGAAGTTTTCTCTGTCCATCTCTTTGTTAAATTACAGAACATTATTCCTGCTAGGGAATGATGAGGATCAGCCAAATTTCCTTTTCCTTCTTCTACCTTTCTCCACGGTTGCAGCCTGCTAACTTTATGTATTCTCGAATTAGGGATATCTCAAAGCGATGCCTAGTATCAAGATTCGAATCTCCCAATAATATGATATTTGAGTTCATCCCAACCAGCTTGTTTGCGTGGCACACTGTACATAGTCATTCTACCATCGAGGATCATGTTGACATGATCTTAGCTGCAACAAAACTGTGGTTCTCAAAAGGGATCAACAACAAAACATTGGTTCCAGCTGAAGTCAAAGACACTGCCATCTGGCTTTTAGTCTCCACCGATCCTGACCCAGACGATATATGTGACCGTGTAGAAAGTCCAGCTAGATGTTGGAGACTGGCTCTGCTTGTGAGAAACCAAGTCATATTGGGAAGTCAACTGGACCCGAGGTTGATCATCACACATCTCTTTCTTTACCTGCCTGCATATTTTTCTTCTTAAAGCTCCTCTCTTGTTTCTCCATGTCCCGAGTAAAGGTGTATGAATGTGTCCATTGGCTATGGATCTGTGGTTTACAGGGCTGATGTAGCCGGGACAGTATCTGGTCACGGAGTAGCAGGCACAGTTGATGGACTTGTGTACTTGTGGGACTTGTCGACCGGCACTAAACTCGGCTCTCTCCATGATTTCAAAGGTAAACATTGATACAAAGTAGCTGTTTTCATTCATAGCCATATGTAAATAAGGAAGCCAATTCTCAAAAGTAATTATTGTTACTTGGATTTTGTCAGGTCAAGGAGTTTCATGCATGAGCTCAGATGATTCTGGAAATATATGTATAGCAAGTAAGGATGGTCAGCTTTTGGTTTATTGCCATCCCGCAAAGGAAACTCAAAATCAAGGAGGGTTATAAAATTGACTTAGAAAGAGTTTTGCCAAATTGACTTCAATTGGTTTATTATACGTGTTGAGAATGTAAGAGGATAAATGATAGTACTACATCTTATGTATGTAAATATTCGTTGTTATTTGGAAATTCATATTAAAATTTGAGAAACTACTGTGTTAACTTTTATGGTCATAGAAAATCTAAGTCGCATATAAAAATCACATAATTTATTCAAGTATGAAATGCAGTTTACAGTTCACACTAGGGTTCTTATATAATACAAAACTAGGTGATAACCTGCTCATCTATAAATAATTTTATTAAAAATGATTTTGAAATTGTTTAAAGTAAAAATAATTTAATCAGTTTTATATATATGTGAATAATATAATTTAATATTTCAACTTTTTGACATAATATTTTTAACTTATTTTCAAGTTTAAATATTTATATTATTTGGTTAACTTACATGGTTCTATTAACAAACCATATAAACAAAAAATATATTTATAAATATGGATATCTATTAAAATCACAGAAGTATTTTTTATTGTAACCTAAATTATAGTTTTAATTTGTTATAATTTTTTTTTTATTATTAAAATCACACTTATCGAAGTCTTTTTTATTGTAAACATAGTTTCTACGTAATTAAAAAAAAAGTATTGTACATATCATAAATTGTGTATAAATTATATTTCATTAAATAATATTTTTAAAAACTATTGTTTTATTCATTTTTAAGAAATATATTGTGTAATATAATGTATATCATAAATCATCGCATAACCTAAAATTCGATTTTAAATAATCCAAAAATTAAAACATGATTTTCTGGTTATATTAAAAGTAATAAATGAATAAAAGCATATAATGTAATTAGTTTAATCAAAAAAGGAAATTTGTATTAAAATAATGAGAGAATAAATGTGGTGGTGACACATCAGCAGAAAATCTATTCTCTAAAAATGTTTCTCAATTAATATATAGGGGATATATAATTTGATAAATTTGATATATAATTAAAGATAATTCGTGGGTATGAAGTGCAGTTCACGTCAAAATAAACTGATAAGAAATTCAGTTGAAAACGACGCCGTTACTGGTAGGGTTCTTATCTTTTCTCCTTGTCTTCTTACCCCAAAACCTAAAACCCCAAAAAAAAGGAGAAAAAACAAATTGGTTCGCTCGCTCGCAGGCTCGCATCTCGTTGCAGAAGAAAATGCCGACTCTCACAAAGCTTTACTCCATGGAAGAAGCCGCAACTCACAACAAGCAAGATGACTGCTGGATCGTCATCGACGGCAAGGTCTGCTCTCTCTCTCTCTCCATTTTCCCCTCTTCTAATCTCAGGATTTCTTTTCAATTCCTGTTACATGTGTCTCGAGGGAATATCCAATTTCGGAAATTATGTCCATCTCTCGATGACTGTAGAATCAAATGAAGAATCGTGTAATTTCTGTTTATGTTTAGTAAGATTGAGCGACTCGGAATCTTTATCTTTTCCACAATGCGTTGACTCTGAATCTTAGTCCCCCAAAAAGTTGTGTAGGTGATGTTTTCTTTGAGAAAACACCTGATGCGGTTCTCTTTCGCTTACAGGTCTATGATGTATCCTCGTATATGGATGATCACCCTGGAGGAGATGATGTGTTTCTTGCCGTCACCGGTAGCTTCTTCTTCTTCTTCTTCTTCTTCTCCAGCTTTTGCTGTTTTCTTGTATGACTGATCTGTTGTCTCTTAACCCAAATAAATGTGATGTTCTTGAAGGCAAAGATGCAACAGACGAATTCGAAGACGCAGGGCACAGCAAAAGCGCTAGGGAGCTCATGGAGAAGTATTTTATTGGCGAGCTAGACGAAGCCTCTGTGCCGGAAATGCCAGAGCTTAAGATCTACAAGAAGGAGCAGCCAAAAGACTCTGTTGAGAAGCTAGTCGACTTGACAAAGCAGTACTGGGTTGTTCCCGTCTCCATTATCACCATCTCTGTTGCCGTGAGTGTCTTGTTCTCTCGCAAGAAGTAGCCTCGAGATGCTCTGAAGTATTGAATTACTGGGGAATCAACTTTCAAAGAGAACTTCCCCATTATAGATTTTGAATAACAGAAAAGATAGATCAATATTTGTTTTTTTTGTTCACCTTTCATCCCTTGAGCCTTTATATTGGGATCATGTTTTAATGCACAAATTAATGATATGATTAATGGATGATGGTTTGCTTTGCTGGTATCAATCTTCTTATGTGAGGTCTGCTTAAGTTTACTCTGCTCAGCATTGCACCAAACTAGCCTCGCCAAGCCTTACATTATCTATAGCATTGTGAACCTCTAGTTTTATGTAGGGTCTCTGTCAATTTGCATCGGGGAGATCACAAATATTTTTGCTATCTTTGCGAATATCTTTACTCTCTGCGTCCATTCTCTCTCTCTCTCTCTCTCTCTAAACGTGCACCAACTCCAATTCTTCCATCCAAAGGCTGTGTGATCTTCCTTGATGTAACGGTTTTCATTGGCGGTACTTAAACTTGTGTTTTTTTTCTTTTTCTTGTTTCAGTCTTGTGTTAGTCTAGTGCAGGAGCATTGTAATATACACTAAGAGCAAGTTCCATGGAGAACTTTTGTTGATGATTTTAAACATATTTTAATATTAAATATATTATTAATTTAAGTTAAGAACTTTCTTAATTTATACCATCCCAATGAGTGTCTTAAAATTTTATAATAATAAAAAAAAAATTGATTTTTGAAAAAAGAAAAAGAAAATACGATTTAAAAAAAATATATATATATGTGACGAATCGTGTCGTGACACGTGTCATAAGACACCCTAAAAAAAGATCTTGACACTTTTCTTCCCCTTAAGACACCAAGTGTTGACATGTCATTATTTTTTTTATTTTTTTTTTTTCTTTTTTGGATTTAAAACAACCAAGTGTCTCCATTGGGATGGTCTAAGTGGCTTGTAGTAGATCATGACAGTGTTGACAGCTCAGAAACTAATAGCTGAAAAGGAAGTTTAGGAGAATGGGTTTGGGGGTATTTAGGATTGTATTGGGTTTGGGATTTGATATTTGAGCAGAGAGAGCAAATATCTTCTCATTAGGCAAGTCTGCCTATATATGGTGTGTCGTTCTTGGTGAAATGAATATGAAACTTACCATCTTCTTTTTTTCTGTTCAAAATCTTAAAGAGTGTAATGGCTCGGATGATGGATCTGTCGGATCAAAAATTAGTGATTTGGACATTGTCAAGTTTTGCATCCAAAATTAAGCAGCCAAAGCCTCACATATGATCTTGTCTTAGTCCTTGCAACCTTTATGTAATATGTATCTGCGTCTTGGTCAGATGTGATACTTGTAAACTTGAAAATTCTCTGTTCTCACCCCAAGACTAGTTACTTTTTTTACAAATTAATAAGCAGCAGCTGATGATTTACAAATTAATAAGAGAATGCCATGCTTTTGGTGTTTATTTTGCAATTGAACACGCGACAAGAGCAACTAAAAAAAGGGGTAGAAACATGAAAAAGCCGAAATCTTGAATCTGACAAATAATAACGAAACTGATAAGGGACTTAAACAAGAAAAAGCGATTATATCCTTAGTTATTGTAGCTGATAAATAGAAACAAAACGACGATGATGATTGAGCCACAGCAGTTTGATTTGCAAGAAACGAGGCTATCACTCGTCTCTTTCTTTCCTTTTGCGCGGTTGGTTGATTTGCACTAAACTTGGGAGATAAGAAGAAGAGCACACCACTGGGACATGACAAATATCAAAATCGTATTTGATCCCGCCCTTGGACTTTTGTTCAAGACGCACAGTTTTAAAGTATCCGTCGTCTCCAATGATAAAAGCTGTGTGGTATCCAACAGGTGTCAGGCTTTCAACGAAAACCACAGCGACTTTCTTCTCCTCGTCAATGAAGAAGGTCCCATTGTGATACCCAAACCTAGTGATGGGTTCCATATCCACTTTCAAAAACTTGCTCCAGGACACCGAGTTGTGCTCAATCTTAGTCGTCACCCAAATCTCCAATATATCAAATTCTATCGGCCCTTGAAATAGCACCGCGAGCTGCTCATGTCGAACACAAGAGAGGATCACACTCTCCTCGGGATTAGAGTGGAACGGAAGTGGCAGACGCGGTCCAAATTTCTCGCTTGTAAAATCGAAACAGATTAAAAAATCTTGAGGATCGTGCATGACCCTAAGTTCATCATCACCAGGTGGTGGTTTCTCATAAGAAAAAAATAGATGTTTCCCTTCAAAGAAGCACCACGTTGATAAAAACATATGTCCCACTCGCGAGTGACATCAAGAACCCTCCACGTATCAGACACTAAGAAAAATTGTACTCAGCTCTGTTCGATGTTTGAACTGATTGTTTAAGGCTCGTCATTTGCTTAGTCCACACTCCACAGCTTAGGGAACACGAAGTAATGAGTCAGAACACATATTATCCTTAAAAACCAGAATATTTAAATGATACGTTAAGTTTAAAATTCATAATTTTTAAATTTATATTCCATTTTTTATAATAAGATGATTTTTGATTTTACATATTCAACTAAGGTAATTCATTTTACAAAATAAATTAATGGCATGTTCTCTTGCAAAAAATCTGTAAAATAAAGCAAAATTTAACTTGGTATATTAAATAATAAATTAAATGTTAAAAGTTAAACAATTGTTAAAAATATATATGAATTTAAAAATAAGGACATGTATTTAAAAATAAGTTATTTTTTGGAAAGATGGGGTTATTAATTATCCACATATATAGTTGAAAACGCGATTGAAAAATTACTTTTTATTACAATTAAAGAGAAAAGAAAAAAATTAAGTAGAAAAATATTAATTATGATAAAACAAACAAATTATCTAACGTTGGGATTCATGCGCTTTGAAATTTTGAAAGACCGTGAAATATCATGTACTGTACAAATATTGTCCTCCTTGTATGGTCTTGGTCAGTTTTGCCTCTTAGGCATATGGTTTGCATGTACATCCTTTAGAAAAGTAGATTCTCTGGTCCCATGTCAATTTACTGAAGAAATCCCCTTATAAACCTTTGATTGAACACTGTTTCGTTAACGTGATCGGTAACCGTTTCAATTGACTATGATCTTCCAACTCACCATGCTGTGTCCACAAGGTAGTAGCAGTCCACTCTGTAGAGTTCTTGTACATGAGGGTTTAATGCCATGACATTATCCATAGCAAAGAGATCCCTGTGTGCTAACAGAATAATCCACTCAACTCCCGTCAACCATCGTCCAACGGATACCATTATCACATCATCAACATGTGTGATAAACGAATTTAAAATCAATATTCAAGCGAAAAACTCAAACATTCAAAAGCTAAATATACTTTCACATTAAAAACTACATCAACACCAAGACCATACAAGGAGAACAATATTTGTACACTACATGATATTCCCTCGATTCGCTCAAGAGAACTTTAGATTTATCGCTTTGAAAATTTGTTGTTAAATTTTGAATTTGAATTTTTATATTTTGCGGTCCTTCAAATTTTCAAAACGCTTGAATCCCAACGCTAGATAATTTGTTTGTTTTATCATAATTAATATTTTTCTGCTTAGATTTTTCTTTTCTCTTTAATTATAATAAAAATAATTTTTGTCCAATTTATATATCTAAACAGTTAATAACCTTATCTTTCTAAAAAATACTTTACTTTTAAATACATGTCTTTATTTTTAAATACATGTATTTTTTAACAATTGTTTAATTTTTAGTTTTTAATTTATTATTTAATAATTCTATTTATATCGCCTATATAGCAAGTTAAAATTTTGCTTTATTTTACAAATTTTTTGCCTTGGAACATGCCATTAATTTATTTTGTAAAATAAAATACCTTAGTTGAATCTGTAAAATCACCAATCATCTTATTATAAAAAATGTAATATAAATTTAAAAATTATGAATTTTAAACTTAACGTATCATTTAAATATTGTGGTTTTAAGGATAATTTGTGTACTTGACTCATTAGTATCCCTAAGCTGTGGACTAAAGCAAATGACTGAGCCTTAAACAATCAAATCAAACATCGAACAGAGTTGAGTACAATTTTTTCCATTCAACAAGTTAAACAATTGTCAAAAAATTAAACAATTGTCAAAAAATACATGCATTTAAATTAAAAGCTAAAAGTTAACAATGGTAAAATGTGTTTGATCATAGAAACAATTTTTTTTTGTTAGATCATAGAAACAATTTATCCAGTCATATGGATAGCTTTTTGAATTTGGACAACATCAATAAAACTCCTGGTTCATTGCGGTTTAACTTGCCACCTCTCTCTCTCTCTCTCTCTCTCTCGACGTTTCCTCCTCAACGATTTTCCGATTTTGTGTAACCAAAATTAGCCAAACGGAGGAATCGGACAAGAAGGAGAAAATGCCGTCGCAGATTCTCCCAATCTCATATCTTCCACCTAAATCCTCACCCTCCACGGAAATGATGTTCAAGCCTTTGATTTACGACGATCCCTCAACGAGCCTCCTCGCTTCTTCTCGATTTGATGACGACCACGCCGTCAACCCCCTCCTCTCCCGCGCCGCCAGCTACAACGGCGCCGTCACCACGAAGGCGCCTAACGGTGGATTAACTGGTTGGTTTCAGAACAGACGGCGACGGTCCAACAGCGACAACTGTCTCTCTGCGTTTCCCGATGATACTAATGGAAGCGACGCCGGTGATAGCGGCCGCCAGACTATCGGTCAGGAGGTTAGCCACGCCGCCGCCGAGACCTTCTTGTTGACTCGTCTGGGCTTGAAGCTCCTGAGCTATCTTGGGTATTTATTCCCCCTTTAATTTTTTGAGATCGAATTGCTGATTCCAGTGAAATTGGCTCATCGATCGCATATATATATATATAAAAAGAGATGATCTTTGGTTGTTGGTTTGCAAGATCATTGATATACGATTTAGATCACTGATCAAAAACTATTATTCAGGGTAGGCTATAGATGGATCACAAGATTTCTGGCACTTGGATGTTATGCTTTTCTGCTAATGCCAGGCTTTATTCAAGGTTCGTAGATTTGTTTTAGTTGGATCTAATTACGGCTCTATCTCTCTCTCTCTATCTCTTTCTAAGATGGTAACTATAAGTTTCATTGCTAAAAGGTTCGGAGTTTACTTTGCAGTCGGGTATTACTATTTCTTCTCTCCTCACGTCCGCAGAAGTATAGTTTACGGTGATCAACCAAGAAACAGGTCATAATAGTTTACTTGTTATTCGTTCTATTCATGTTTAGATCCCTCTAGAGAGACTAGTAGATGCTTTATGTTTTGTTTGTTGATTTAAGTGGTTTTTGGTTTCTTCAGGCTTGACTTGTATCTACCTAAGAACTCCAATGGTCCAAAACCAGTTGTGGCCTTTGTGACTGGTGGAGCCTGGATTATTGGGTGAGTCTGGTACCCAATGGACACTGTTTTCGTTGTCGTTAGGAAGTCCTTGGAAAACGTTGAAAAAAAGGAGAAATGTCTTACAGAATTTCTTGTGCTGATACAGTTATAAGGCGTGGGGTTCTCTTTTAGGACAGCAGTTATCAGAAAGAGATATTATTGTCGCATGCATAGATTACAGGTAATTGTTATCAATGTTATGATTATGTGTGCGTAAGGCTTTTTTCTGGCACAATGAATGTGGTGGTGTCCCTCTCTTATTCCATCACTTTCCATATACGTACAGGTTGTTTTTGTTTTATGTTTTCATGTACAGTTTCCCGATCTCATTGGCAATATCTCCTCTTACACAGGAATTTTCCTCAGGGATCTATTAGTGACATGGTCAAAGATGCATCTAGTGGCATCTCATATATTTGCAATCATATTGCCGAGTATGGTGGTGATCCAAACCGGTATTAATCCTGTCAACAATTCTTTAACATGGAAGTTCTCATTTTTTTAGATTTCTGGCTCACTGATTTCGGATCTTTTTGTGATATAGTATTTATCTGATGGGTCAGTCTGCTGGTGCACATATCGCCGCTTGCGCCCTTGTAGAGCAGGTTGTCAAAGAGTCAGGGGAGGGGGACAGTGTTTCTTGGAGTAGTTCACAGATAAATGCTTATTTTGGTCTGTCTGGAGGGTAAGCCTCTCTTCTAGTCCCAGAACGTTGATACATTGTAATTGAGATATGTGTCAAGAAGTTGTTAAAAACAAGTTTTTTTACAAGTTTCTATTTGTAAAATGGTGGTAGACAGTTCTTGAATCGCATAGTAGCTTAAAGAAGCAAGTAGATTCCTGTCTTCTATCTAATTGAAGCCAAATAAATTTACATATTTTTTAGGCTTCACATTATCTGGTTGGTCTATCCTTAAAAAACTCTGTGATCATGATTTACAGATACAACCTTTTGAGCCTTGTAGACCACTTCCATAGTAGGGGACTGTACCGTTCCATTTTTCTGAGGTAATAATATCGATTCTTTGTATAGCTTACCCTGCTCACCTGACCAGTAGAGCAGCCCGAAATTTTACAGTTTAACGTGTAACTTTTGTTTTTCCGCAGCATCATGGAAGGAGAGGAATCATTAAGGCAGTTTTCACCTGAACTAGTAGTGCAAAACCCAAATCTCAAACACATCGTTGCTCGTCTCCCACCTATAATTCTATTCCATGGTACTGCTGACTACTCCATCCCTGCAGATGCAAGGTATGGTTAAACTTTCGTAGCCTCTTGTGTACTTGTCTGTCTCATGTATTTCAGGTGGTTGATATGAATGATTAAACTTTGTGGTACGTTATTGTTGCAGTAAATCTTTTGCCGAAACCCTCAAGAGGCTTGGAGCGAAAGCAGAAGTGATCCTTTACGAGGGAAAAACACACACGGATTTGTTTCTTCAGGTACAATTGCCGGTCTTTTTATGAAGTGAATGTCTCTCTAGTCGTACAAGAACATGAATATTGATATCTAGAAAATTGGTTATCTCTATGTTAGGATCCGATGAGAGGTGGAAAAGACGAGATGTTTGAAGATATAGTATCAGTGGTTCTGGGAGACGATCCAGAAGTGATTGCTAAAAGCGTACACAGAAGGCGTCTTGTGCCTGAATTCATGTTGAAGTTGGCTCACTGGGTCAGTCCGTTTTAACTCTCACCCTCTTTAGCTCCCAAGAGAGCAGAGGAAGTAAATTCCTTCTTCCGGTGATACAGACGGTTACTGTGCATATTACTTAACAAGGAAACAGATCCGCTATACTCTGGCTACACGGATGATTTTTGAACTTTGATGATGACGAACTTGTATCCCGGTTTGCAATACATATTGATTCTTTTATCATTCTCATTTTGTGTTATTTGTAGCACCGCAAAGGGCAGTGAACACACAAGTCTTTGTTTACTTGAGTCTCATTAATTGTCTTGGTCTTCTACTTTCTTCTCCGCGCATTCATTACAAGGAAGCTTAGGTGCAGGTTACAAAGCGCCAAACCATTGTCATTTAACGTATTACGCTGGAGTAGTACTGAAATAAGGGGATGTAAATAGTTCGTGATTCTGATGGCACTCCATTACTTAAGATCCAACAGTTGAGAGTGCATAATAGCAGTAAAAGCAAAGAAACAGATTGATGAAAAATGGAAAAGTAGTTCAAACCACACGCAAATTTAAACCGAGTGTGTTTTAAGTGCTTTGGTATTATCTTAACCAGTGTTCCTCATTCCAGCTGCAATACCGTTAATGGTGATGAGCAATGCATCCCTGAGCTTGATGTTGTCGTCATCACGTCTTAGCCTCTTGAGGATCTCAACCTGCAGTATGTTCATGGGATTCAGATACGGAAGTCTACTCTCTATCAGCTTCTTCAGGCTCAGATTGTTCTCTGAGAGCTTTTCATGGCCGCTTATCACAAGCACATACTTCTCCGTAGTCAGCAATTCCTTTCTGAGCTCACTACCAATTCCTCTTCTCTTCTCTGAGACGAGCTCTTCATCGTAGTGTTTGGCTATTGGGATGTCCGCTTTAGCTAACACCATCTCTATAAGGTCTATGGTCGACTGAAAGAATGGCCATTCTTTGTACATAGCTTGGAGATCATCAGCGTGGCCCTTCTCACAGACTCCTTTCAGACCAGCTCCTACACCGAGCCAAGCTGGCAGGACAAACCTTGTCTGGGTCCAAGCGAAAACCCAAGGGATAGCTCGGAGTTGTCCGATACCAGATGAGCTCTTTCTTCGTGTTGGCCGGCTGCCTATGTTGAGGAAACCAAGCTCGGCCTGAGGTGTTGCCTCTTGGAAGTAGGAGAGGAATTCTGGGTTTTCATACACCGTGCTCCTGTAGTTTTGGCAGCTTATGCTGGAGATATCTTCCATTAGGCTCCGCCATTTTTCTTCTCGAGGTGGCTGAGGAGGCTCCAAAGTAGCAAGCAGTACTGCGGTTGTGTAAATCTCTAGCTGCCTAACAGCCGTCTGTGGTATCCCGAACTTGGCTTGCACCATCTCGCCTTGCTCTGTGGAACGGAGAGTACCCTGCAAAGTCAATGCAAGACTGCGAGTGAGAACTCCGGCAGAAAAGCGATAACCCGTACATTTGGAAACTAATTTGTGGCCGCTTATAGAGTAACTCACCATCACAGAACCTGGAGGTTGGGATTGTATGGCGAGATAAGTTGGGCCGCCACCTCGGCCAATGCTTCCTCCTCGTCCGTGAAACAAGGTAACTTTGATGCCAAATTCATTGCATGCGGCCACAACATCCTCCTGGGCTTTGTAAAGTTCCCATGCTGCAGTAAAGCGACCAGCATCTTTTCCAGAATCAGAATATCCAACCATCACCTGCACATAAATAACAATGATAGTCTTTTTAAGACACAACTGGCGCATCCTCCAAAGATGGATTCTGTTGAAATTAAGTATACTGTATCTACCTCTTGGTGTCCAGTGTGGTTTTTTTGGATGTGTTCTCTGTACCATTCAATTGATAGTAATTTCCTTATCACGGAGCCAGCGCCTCTTAAATCCTTCACCGTTTCAAAAAGAGGCACCACTCGCAGTCTATCATATAACATAACAAATCAGTATACCAAGAACTAATGTCATCGAAACATGAGAGACACAGACTCAACTTCCGAAAGAGTTCACGAAAGTAGGCAGACAGGCAAAATGATAAACAAGGAAGTTTTCCTATAAGAAATTACACTCACGTTCCAGCAGGACATGGCCTCCCCAGCTCACCACTGACGGCAAGACGGGCATCTTTCTGCAGAAGCTCCACAGCAAGAACATCACTTGCCTACAAGTAGCAACAAATCAATATCATCATTTTCGCTACACATCTAAACTAGCTACTTTTCCACGTTAGCTTCAGCAAAGAAGTGATCTGTATTACTCTAAGAAACTCAAATCTGTCATACATTTGAAGCCATGGAAATCACGTAAGCTCCAAGTGATTCAGTTCCTAGCTCAGCAGCAACTCGGAAGGTGTCTAATACTTCTTTCACTTCAGGACCAACCTGAAAAGGTTCGATAATTTTCATAATGGTGTGGAAACATAACATACACGAGATATGATCAGACATCACTTTCACATCATCATACTGGTTTTTCTTAAAGTAAACGCTGACAGAAACTGACCAGTTATTGATTACTCCATTTGGTCTAACAAGATAAGTTGCAAGTGCTAACAAGAATTCATAATTTTTTCTGAGACAGGCCTAACATAAAAGGAAACCCACGGTGAGGGCTTGCTGACCTCAATATTTGGAGGGACAAGGGGACGTTTCCCTTTCAGTTCTCTTGTCAAAAAATCAAGTTTCTTCTCTTCATCCCATTCACTATATGTGCCCATGTCCAAATATGTCGTAATTGCATCCAAAGTTTCAGAATGCCTTGCAGCTTCCTGATTAATGAATCCTAGTTCAGACAGAAATCACAGACAAAGCTAAGAACCAAAACAAGAAGGAAAAAAAACATTGCCTGTCGTAAATCAAGTTTCATCAAAACCATGCCGAAGGTAGCAACTCTACGGATCAGATCAGCAAGCCGGCCATCAGCTAGAACTCCGGCATCAGATGATTGCTGATAAAGTAATGATTTTTACATATTAAGGTCATGATTTTTAATGGCAAGTCATTTTCGTTTGGTGCAAGATCCTACCAGAGATTCATATCAGAGAAGTAGTGGTTCCAGAAGTTGATCTGATGTTTCATAGTAATCCCAAGGATCATATTCGCAAGTAAGACCCTCAAGAAGAAGTTCCAGAAGTCTCCGTGTCTTCAGAAGCTGTAATTCACAAAGTCATTAAGTGTGAGAGTCATTTTACTCAAGAAAATAGAATTTACCAAGATGGTTATAAATTTGTAATATTGAGAAGATTTGCAAATGAGTTAACGAGCAGCTGAAGATAAATGTCGTTGGCGATATAAACATGAACTCTTCACATCTCTGACGATGCTAATTCGGCTTTTTACATCAGCTTAATTAGAAAAATTTAGAAGGATCAGCACCTTTTCCTTTACTTCTCCAAGAACAATCCGATAAGGAGCAATTCCAGCTCGTTTAGGTGGAGTTGGTTCTAACAGCTTCTGAAAACTGGTCCTCCCAATCTGGGAATCTGCTAATAGTTTCTTCTGAAGGAGAAGTTGAGAACTTGAGGAGGAAGAACCTCGGGGAGTAAGACTTTGCTGAGAACCATTAGAGTTGACGGAATTTCCATTTGTCTTTATTTGCAAATTTTGGCCGGAGCCATCACTGGAAATGTCTTGAACATCCTATTTTAAGGAAGAAAAAACAAAGAAAATCAAGCAAACTATCAAGTACAGACAAACACAGCCAGAGTATATTTTAATATGCATCTCGAGATCTATGCTTCACCTGTCGATTGAGTGGCATATAATCTGTCACAGGAACTTCAAGTTTGGGATACTGTGATTCACCGCAATCTGCAAGTAGGATATCAGAAACTTAATAAGATGAGGCGTGAATGTAGAAGAAAGTCTATGCATGATTGAATGTTCAAAACTTATATAAGAAGAGGGTAGTCTATGCATGAAATCCTTTACCAGCACATGAGGGAAGATCAGCTCTAGGTGGAAGTTGAGTGGGTAAGGATAAGCCCTGCTGGCTTGGAAATTTTGGTTGGCTTCTACCAACATTCGGAACCCAACTTTCAAAGTGATCTTGAGCAGAAGTTTCTGAGGAGAATTAAAAAAAAAACATCTTGAAGATTTGTGCTTTCAAGAATCAAGAAAAAACTGAGACATTGAGATGTCACCCAGAAGCATACCTTTTTCAAGAATTTCATCAGCCAATCTTGACAATCTATCGCTGCATCGATTCATAGACAATTCAAATCTTAAGCTGTCAATCTCTCTTATGTACAGATCGATAGCCATCCACCTAGACATAAGCGATACTTCTTTCGTAACCTGGAAATTTATTGATAAAGACCATTGTGCGTTAGCAAGTTAATCCTAATATAGTAATATCTCTCTATAGCTGCCAAATCTTAAAATAATGTAGAATTCCCAGGCAAATCTCGCATTCTCACCCATACATAGATTACTCAGGTCAATAGTAACATATAGAAGCTCACCTTTGCCGTGACATTTGGATTTCCATCTCTATCACCACCCATCCAGGAACCAAACTTTATTGGGGTGCAAGTTAATGGTAGTGCCTTTCCCGTTAACTGAAGAAGGCATAGAGAATAACATATTTCCATTATCAAAACACTTAACATTAGGAATCTGCAAATAAATGGGAAAAATAAGTAAGACCTTCTTCAACGAACTGCTGACACGACGCAAGTAATGTGGTACAGCTTTCCATAGGGACTGCTCAACAATGTTCAAACCTGTCACACAAGGAATAACATATACTTGTAGCAGAACCTTGGCTTATCAAATGAAAGTTCTCACATATTTACGAAATTTTTATGAGCATACCAGCCCTAGCTTCATCTACAGGAGTAGGTTTCTGACGTCTAAGTTCATCAGTCTGCCACAGTGAAGTTATCTCCCTGACCTTTTAAACAAAATGAAATTATTATATCTACTGCTTCAGCAGAGACATTCCAAGGAATATGATGAGGAAGATAGTACCAGATCCTCAATGACCATTTCTCGATCTTCAAATCCAAGGTCTGGTCTATCGTTATATTCTAGAAGATGCTGCAAAATGTGCAAAGACCATAAACCTAAAATTGCTTGCAACAGGTATAGTAATCAATGTCAGCATCAAACTTACAGCCATTCTAATATGTTTGTACTGCAAGGTTCGCCGGTTAATTTGAGTGGGGTGAGCAGTAAGAACAATTTCAACCCCCTGCATTGGATAAAGTTTAGTAAGAAAAAAATGTAACAAACTGAGGAAAAGCAAAAATGGTTTTACTTCGCATTGAACTGATCTTTGAACTCAATCTTGCAGTTACAAGACACCAATTTATCAGAAATATGGAAACGGGATAAAATAACTGTCAAAGATGAAAGAGTAACAGCAAGTAGAACAATGAAGTATACCTGCTTGCAAACTGTGTCATAAAGCTCATCTGGAGATATACCACCTTGCAATAGCTTACTGAATATATCGTTGCATGATCTTGAAAGTTGTGGAATGTTACGGACTCTACGAACTCTGAAAATAGGAAACATTTTGCCATAACGATAAAGCAAAACATAAAATTCTCCAAGTATCCACACTCCGTCGTGTGATAGCAAGCATTGACTAATTGTTTTCATTCTTTTGACATGTGGAGAAGTCAATTATGGTGTACCTGTGATGGGTTTCGGCAATCCCCATCAAATTGAGAAAATGGCTGAATGCACGAGCCAATGTCAGTGCTTCCTCCAGTGACATATTTGCTATTTCAGAAGTCAGCTGCTTCTCCAAAAGCTCTGCCGTATCTTCAATACCAGCCAGACGAAGATTTAAAGCACTCTGAAAGATAAAGCCAAACCAAAATTAGTATCATCACAGAGTCTCTATTACTCTTTATCTACCATCTGGAATGAATATGCAGTTAAAGACACTTCATCGTTAGATTCCAGAAACCAGTCCCCAGGTAGGTAAAGAGGATAACTAAAACGCATAGTCCAGATCTTAAACGAATCCACCCAGAAAAATAAAGCTACAAAATAGATACTCCAAGGATTCTCGACTGTGTAAGTCAAACACTAACACGAAATATTGGAAGGCAGCCAAACACTTTCCGTCAATCGCAAGCAATTCGAAAAATACATCTCCTATATCTCCATTTCCTTCTAAAACGAACCGATCGTAGAAAGCAGATCAAAACACTGCCAGATAACCCATTTTCAGCTCTACAGACGGATCGGAGTACAAATCGAACAGAAGACACAACAAAAATAGCAGAAAGGAGCTTCGAGAAACAGGGAGAGGAGTCAAACAGAAGCAAACCTGAGCGAGAATCCGAGTCCGCTCGATTTTCTCCATGAAATCGGTGCCGACTTCTCTCTGTAAGACGTCGTTGAATAGACTGCCGAGGAGCTTGCAGTCATCCTCGAAGCTCTGGAACGANAGCGAGAATCCGAGTCCGCTCGATTTTCTCCATGAAATCGGTGCCGACTTCTCTCTGTAAGACGTCGTTGAATAGACTGCCGAGGAGCTTGCAGTCATCCTCGAAGCTCTGGAACGAGATTTCCTCCGCGATATCGTCCGTCGTATCCGTCATCGGTGTCGAAGAAGAGCGATTCCCGAGAAAACTTGAATTTGACCGTCGACTAGACCTGGAGAAGGAAAGAGAGAGTAGAAAACAGTGTGGAAGAGTGTGAAGGAGAGAGAGATATTTTTTGTGAAGAATGCAGTCGTACAATCGGGTGACATATATGGTCTGTTGGAAGTGGGCCCTATGTGCAATTTTACGCTCTGCTGACACGTGGCGTTAAGCAACAGTAAAATTCGCGGTGCTAATTTGTGTGATTCCCGATAAATAGTATAGGGATTTTGCTTCTCCCTCTTTCCCAATTTTGCAGCGTTTTGAATTTTACCTTCAAAATAGTACTAAAAGAAATTTAATACTTCCTTTCATAAACAATGTCATTTGAAAGTTTTTCACACATATTAAAAAATCTATTAAAATTTTTATTTTAACCAATATTTTGAAAATCGGACCGGTGACCGAACCGAAAATTTTTTAGTTCATGGGTTGATATATTCCGACCGGGTTCGACCGGATTCGATCAGATTTGATGATATTTTTAGAATAATACATATCTCATATGATTTTATATTTTTTTCTATAAATATGACTATGATGTTTGAAATACTAATATAATCGGTCATAACAAATAAAAACTTTAGTAATTATAATGTTTGAAAAAATATAAAAAATTGTAACAAATCAAATGTGTAACAAAGATTTTTTAAAAAATATATCTCATTAATTCAAAATTAAAAGCAACACCGAAATAAGATAGTGTAGTTGTATCATTCTTTTGATGAACATATCATTGTGAGGATAACTAAGATTTTGTGTTTGTATCTGGTGAAATAGGACTTGTGAATCATTTTCTTCTATCGTTCAACGTGAGATATAACCGTGAGTTGGAGAGAAGAAAAAAAACTCAAAAACAGAGTTTAAAATATAAAGAAAACAATACTTTGTTAATTTTTTTTTTTTTTTTGAAAAATATTTTTAAATGATTAAACTGGTTTCAATTTGGTTCAATGAGTCGCCGGTTCGAACCGGTCCAACTCTCTCCGGTTTTTAACATTAACCCAACCCAAAGATTGATCCGGTTCGTGGTTGGACCCGGTCCGACCGCCGGTCCGGTCTGGTTTTCAAAACATTCATTTTAACCTTACATTTCTCTTTCTAATTAATACATTAAAACTGCAAGGTTAAAACTGATTTTTTTTTTCAAAATTCTGCATTGAAAACATAAAACGACACTTTTTGTGAAATAAGAATTAAACCTCAAAACAACACTCTTTGTGAAACGGAGGGAGTAATATATACAGTATTAGCTAACAAAGAAATTACAAATCATGGGGACAGCGAAATATTTTGTTTACTATCGTTATAAAAAAAAAGAGGAATAATTATATGAAATGGTTTTTCGGCCAGTACAATTTAGATTCTCCACTGAAATATAAGAAATAGATTTGCTCCTAGCTCGGTGAACGGATTTGACAATAAAAAAATTAAAAGCGGTGCATAATATATAATCCATTAAGCTTTAACTCAATTATTTGAATGTCGTAATCATAGAGGATTGTTCTTTAGTTCCGTCTAAGTAATAATGATATAAAGCGGCCTAATACTATTATTGTGGATGAAGATGAACTATAGAGACTAATTATTATTCCCACTAGAATTATGATTTCAATTTTTAATTTATTTAGAGATGCTCTAAAGTCATTTCAATCACATACCCTATATGAACAAAATCACTTCCCTACACATAGACAACCCAATTGGAAGCTGATTGGTAATGGGTAGGAAACCGAGATGCAAGCTCCAACGATTGAAATGTGTTAGTTCGAAAAAAGCTTGTAAATTTTCTTTTCCGGTTAGTTGTGGTCTCAGCTTCAGGAGGGCTCATCATGACGTACTACATCGTATAAAATGTGTATATTTGTCAAAAGGATGTGTGTGTTTAGCTTGATTTTGGACGGGGAGCAATTTTCGGCGAGACTTGTCTATCTTGCATCAGCTTCATGTAACAATAATATGGATGCAAGTCTTGACTTGGCTTAAGAATCTTATTGCTAGAGATTTTGTATGAATGAAACAAAAAAATAACCCAAAATACTCATAGTTTCTAAATATGAAGATATGTCCACAGATCACAGCCATGGCATAGTCCGTTCTATATATGTTTCTGAGTTATGATAGTTTCACCTGCACGAGATGATCTACTCTCTCAACTGTGAATGATTCGTGACTATAGTGACTTGAAGTGTTGAAATAATGAATAAAGACAATTAGAAAATGGAAAGAATATGAATCAAAAGTAATTAGCTAGAATATCAATTTCTACAAATTTCGCTGGTGCATGTTTGTAATTTTTGACATTATGTCGATCTATTCTTTCAACGAAAACACGTTGTTGTTCTTCCTTTTAATGGTTTCTTATGGGAATTCAGTCAATCACGAGGTTTTGGTCTATTTGGCAATCTTAACTCTTTTTTCAGCCTATGATATGCCAAGAACTCTCATTGTGTCAACACAATGGTTAAAACTTCGACACTTTTCAAAATTTGTTTCCATAATGGTAACGCAATGCCTTCTTTTCATCCCAACTCGCCTTTACATTTACACTAGAGCTCATTATTCAGTTTCAAGTTTCAACATATATATGAATCGAGGTTTTATTTTTCATTCGTCGTTGTTAAGTCCAAAATCAAGATAAATAAGTATATACAACCAAGATGCATACATATATAGGTGTTATTTAATTGTTTGAAAACGCTTCAAATAGCCCTTTTTCTCTCAAACAATAATCAAATTACATCGTTCTCCACTCCAACTTGGCATTCTTTCAATCAATCAGTGGAAGCTTTTCTTCAACTATGAGCCTCTTACTTTACACTTCTAAATAGATTTAATCAATACCACTAGCAACCAAACCATTTGCTTCAGCTAACTTAGACTCTTAAGTACACTTCGCTTAAGATAGTACTTGTTGCTAATACTTGAAAGCCATTTCAATATATAAATTGAATAAACAAAAAAGGTGATGTAAAGAAATGCCCTGATAAATATTTAAGTGACCCTACAAATTAAATCAAGAAACAGAAGGAACATAACAGGACCCAGATCAAGAACACACCGAGAGTTGCCCATATTGTATGTTATGTGGAAGATAATTTATTTCCAAGAAGATCCAAAACAGGAAAACAAAAAAGAGATGTATCAAAGCAGCATAAAAAATTTCAACACATGATGATTCATAAGAAAACGCCAAGAAAAAGGCATACCTCAAGCAATAGATTGTTATTAAGTGATCAAAGCTTTCCTAAGATCTCTTTCCTATTTATGTGTGTTCGTCGTTTCGTGAGGTCGTAAACGCACTTGATTAGTCACGAGCGCCTTCCCAAAGGCACAGAGGGTTAAAACTGTAAATACACAATAAGCATACTACGAGCCGGTGCGATAGAAGTGGCTCGTAGGCTCCTGACTACTGGTTGTGCGGCTTGTGCCTAAACGCATCATTGAGGTGAATTACGAAGAGGGCTCTATGCAAGTAGACGCGTGGCTTTCTATGATTAGTTAGTTGATAAAAAGTCAATGGAACTACACGAGGCTATTATGGTCAGATAGATTTTTTTCTCTTTTTTCTCTTTTGGGCTTTTTTCGGGAATGGATAATAAGAGATGCTCGATCTCCCCCAAATTAGAGTAAACCCTAATTGTTTTGTTTCTATAGCTTTTTCTCTCTCTCTCTCTCTCTCGAAGGGGATCAGGAACTCGCGGAGTGTGTTTGCTTGCCCTCTCTTGACTTTAGGCTTTCTTTTTTCTCTTGAATCTCTCTCTGTCTGTGAATTCTTCGTGGTATTTCGGCGAAGAGAGACACAGATCGGATATGGCGGCTGATAACACGGGCGCGAAATCGAGCTCCGCTGCGGATTCTTACGTGGGGAGCTTGATTAGTTTGACATCCAAGAGCGAGATCAGATACGAAGGGATCCTTTACAACATTAATACGGATGAATCCAGTATTGGACTGCAAAACGGTACGATTCGTTTCAATTCCGTTGGAAGATTGTTTGATGCGTAGTATAATTCTGATGGTGTATCCCCGTGAGCTCTCTTTCTGATTTGGCAGAAACTCATGTTTTCGTTTGGTGTTTCTTCCGCTTACAGTCGTTGCTATTCTTGTGAAGTTTTGCTCCAATCGTGAACTGTTTAGCTCGGTTTTCACAAGCCATATAGTTTCTTTGTGCTTGGAATTCATGAAAAAGCCGTGTTCATGTTTACTATCTAAATTAACAAATTGTAATCAATGCCTTGAAACTATTTGGTTGGGGATGAAAGCTTAGATTGAGATTTCCTGATCCCTGAAATTTCCACATATGTAGTCCGATCATTTGGAACTGAAGGAAGGAAAAAAGATGGTCCGCAAGTTCTTCCAAGTGAAAAAGTTTACGAGTACATATTGTTCCGTGGAACTGATATCAAGGTATCCAACAGGATCAGGCTAATGCTTTTATGTAAGCAGTCTTGTTAGCCTGCCCGCTTTGGAAACTAATTGTTCTTGTTGTTGACAGGACTTGCAAGTCAAAGCTTCTCCACCGGTTCAGCCTCCACCTACTATAAATAATGACCCTGCTATAATTCAGGTGAATGGTGGAAATGTTATAGGACGATATTATCTGTGATTTTGGAGTCAATTTGATGTATCCCCATCCTCCACTTGTCTTTGTATTGCAGTCTCACTACCCTGGCCCGATACCAACATCGAGTAGCTTGCCTCCTTCCGCGAGCGGGCCACTGCCTGACATGAGTTCTCATAATGTACAACCTGGACAACATGGGATGGGATTTCAGAACGGAATGCCTTTGTATCAGCCTGGTGGAAATCTTGGTTCGTGGGGAGCATCACCACAACCGCCAATGTATTGGCAGGGATTCTACCCCCCACCTCCCAATGGCCTTCCCCAAATGCATCAACAGTCTCTGATTCGACCCCCTCATGGGCTGCCAATGCCCAGTTCTATGCAGCAACCCCTGCAATATCCTAACTTTAATGCCCCTCCACCTACTGGTCCATCAACTTTGCAGGGTTCAAGCTTACCAGAACCACCCTCTTCATTGTTTCCTTTTAGTACCAGTTCTCAGATTCTAGCCCCCAGTTCATTGCCTTTCTCTGGTCTACCTATGACGCTGTCTTCAGGCCTGCAATCTACAGTGCAATCAGCACCATCTCCTTCCCTAGCTTCAGAGATGGCACCTCCTTTGTTGTCGAACAAAGCTCCTATTGCTGTGCCTCCTACCCTACCTCAGGATACTAATTTGCTTCCCTATTCTCTATCAACTACTAGAGCCACCGATACAAATGCTGGTCTTCCACTGTCTAACAAGCCTAGTGTAGTTACTGGTCCCATTTCTGTGCCACAGACAACATCTGCTCCTGTTTCTGGAGTTTCTAGTTCCATTAGCCAAGATAAGCCAAAACCTTTGTTGATTACTCCTGACCAACTGCTGCAGTCTGGATCTGCTGCAGTCTCTTTTCCCCCACCCTCTAAAAATGCGGATAAAGATGTAGAGGTGGTTCAAGTATCATCATCAGCTGGGTTGGAACAATCTATTCCAATTACATCAGAAGCCCAACCTCCAATATTGCCACTGCCTTCCTCTGCAAGGCCAACCCAGAAGGTTTGATACTTGCATAATTTTCGCAGTCTTTTTATGTACTTGTCAGCTCTTTAAACGATATTTCTGCTTCACTAATTGATATGAGAATTAGTCTTGAATTCTAGATAATATTTTTTGAGGTGTAATTAACACTTTACATGAAATGATCTCTGCATTGGCTGATGTCCGAGTTAACTGGAATATCCTGTAGCTATTATATATGCACTTCTGGTAATGACCATTTTATTTTTCCATTCTCCGTCTCTTTTTCTTTATCGAAAATGCATGAAAAGCTCTCTGGATTCCTTAATTGATCTATTATATTTCTTCTTGCATGTCTGCTTCAAGTCTTATCATCTCATGGTTTGATGATTGATTGAACTTGTTTGCTGGATTTTTTTTCTCAGCCAAACGGGCATTCTTTCCCAACTCATAATGGTTACAGGGGACGTGGGAGAGGAAGAGGAGCAGGGGTAATAAATATTCTTTTCACTCATTTGTAGAATGTGACGATGCTTTTAATTTTTTTTGGCCGGAGAAAAGATCTACCAGTTAATAATAGCTCGTGAACCATAGGGTTGTATGCTAATAATTCTCCTTGTTGGCAGAGATCACACCAGGTAATGAAGTTCACTGAAGATTTTGATTTCACAGCTATGAATGAAAAGTTCAACAAGGATGAAGTATGGGGTCATCTCGGGAAGAGTACCAATGGTGATGGTGATGATGATTCCCCAATCGTAGATGAAGCTGAGCTGTCTAAGATCGAGGCCAAAGTAAGTGAAGTAGGCTTACAATGCAAGTAAAACCGCCAAATTCCCTCCCACTCTCTGGTCTCATATAGCTCAATTGTTTGTTGATGCAGCCTGTTTACAACAAAGACGACTTTTTCGATAGCCTCTCATCAAATTCCGTTGACCGAGATTCCCAAAATCCAAGGCCTAGGTTCTCAGAGCAACGGAAACTAGATACTGAGGTACAGTCCTATATATATATCAACACTTAAAAAGCTGACTTGGCATAATTAGCCTCTCTTTTGTTTCTGGAGATACTCAATTATCAAGAATCTTAAGACAAACCCGTTGACTCTTAACAAACGGTATTGGTATGATTCCAGACATTTGGTGAGTTCTCAAGATTCAGAGGAGGACGAGGAGGGCGTGGTGGTTATGGTCGAAATGGCCATTCACGGGGTGGTTATGGTGGGCGTGGTTATGGCGGTTATGGCGGGCGTGGTGGTGGTGGCGGCGGCTACGGGTATGGTGGTCGTGGCCAAGGGAGAGGTGTATCAAATCGTACTTCCTAAAAGTTATGCTAAAAAGGGTTCGACTCAAATCCGAGGGAGCTCATGGTTTTTAAGTGTTTTTGGTATGTTGCAATAAAACAAAAACTGAGTCTCATCATACCCCCTTCTCTCCCCCTCCTCCCCTCTGTGTGGTTTTCGTGTGTATCAATTTGATTTCCGATCTTTGTTTTTGAATACTTTGGTAACAGCGTCTGTCTTTCGATATTCAATGTCATTTTGAACTTCTGTGATTTTGACATTTGTGAAATGCAGTTTTTTTTAAAAATAACCATGGTGACCCTGGACTTTAAAGTCAACATTTTGACTTTGAGCACAGTAGCAGCAGCCTTAAATCAAATGGGCCGTACAAGGAGATAGAGAAGTCCTCCTTATACATATAAGATCCATAAATTAATTTATATCACATAACATCACTTTGTCGGCAACTCAAGAATCTGAGAGAGACTGTACTACTGTAATCAATCAACTTTGAAGAGAGATAGGAGAATGGGAAGTGCATCACTTGTGTTGTTTGCGAGACTCTCAGGATTAGTAATCGCAGTTGTGGTTGTGTACTGGGCTCTTTTGCTTAAGTCCAGCTTCGTCCCTCGTCAAGGCCTCACATATTCTGTAACTTCTCTCACACTTCCTCCTTGTTAATATCAATTGGATCTCTCTCTCTCTCTCTCTGGTCTCTTAATCAAAGTTTATACTTTGTAGACTCTTCATCCTCTGTTGATGGTGATCGGCTTCATTCTTGTAAGCGGAGAAGGTAGTAGTGATCCCTCTCTTCAAACCTTTGCTGGACAAGATTTCCTCTCTCTCTTTCCTGATAATTTATTTTATTTATTTATCGGAAAATGTGGGGATGGTTTGATTATGCAGCGATTCTGATACACAGATGGTTGCCTGGTTCGAGGAAGACGAAGAAAGCAGTTCATCTGTGGCTACAAGGAGTGGCATTGTTATCTGCTGTGGTTGGGATCTGGACAAAGTTCCATTCTCAATTGGGAGTTTTCTCCAATTTCTACAGTCTCCATTCTTGGATGGGTTTACTCTCCGTTTCTCTCTTCGCTGCCCAGGTTCCTTCTTTTTTTTTCTCTTTCCACCAACATTATTATTTTCTCCAGTTTTTTAATGCATTATCAAATTCATCATAGTAGAAAAAGATGTAGATGATGCTTTTCAAGATTTTAAAACTTTTATTTCAAAAGGTCGGATTACCCGTTGCTGTCATTATTATTATTAATTCACTCTTTTAAAAAAAAATGTTTATCATCAATAATGCTGAGAATGACAAAGGAAGAGATTGAATTATTTATTATTATTAGTAATTTCTAATCGTTACGGAAACTGACAAGATTCCCCTAAGAGATTAACTATTATTAAACAGACAGAACCATTCATTACTGTCGCTTCAATCTATGCGTTATGTCCAATTTATTTTATTGCAGAAACGGCCCCCGCGACACGAGGCTCTTTAAATGGTGTCACTAGTGAATTTTATTAGATGCGGGGTTTAAATGTAATTACTCTTTCTTAAAAAATTGGAAAACTAGGCATTAGGTTATCAGTAATTACGAAATTGCGTCTCAACAACTCTCGACTCTGGAGCTAATCCGGGTTTGAAGTTTAATAGTAATGACGTTGTGTTGCAGTGGGTGACTGGGTTCTTGAGCTTTTGGCACAGAGGAGAAGTACGGACGACAAGAACAACGTTTCTTCCATGGCACGTCTTCCTCGGTCTCTATACCTACGGTCTAGCCATTGCCACCGCTGAGACCGGACTGCTTGAGAAGCTGACTTTCCTTCAGACCAGGAGAAACGTCCCGAGACGCTGTCCTGAATCAATGATCCTCAACGGTCTAGGGCTCGGCTTGGCTTTGCTCAGTACCATTGTTATAACAGCTGCTATTTTGCCAAAGTATCAGAGCCATTCTGGTAATGAGAAACTCGTTTATTCATCTCAAGATCGTCCCAAATGTTTGACTTCTTGACTTTATTTTTATTTTTTTAGTTTTGTTATTTATTTTGGGGGACAAACTACACATCATCATCTCTGGTGTACAAAAAAGAACAAATTAGTTCTTCGAGAATTTATTACCGCATTGTAATGATTAGACTTCTGTCTAGAAACTTGGCTCCTCCAACCTTTCCTTGAATCTGAGACGGTAAACGAATCACTCGTCTTTGGTCCCCAGCTTCGATCAAGAGCTCAGAGCCTCCTCTGTACTGCAGTTTCATAAAGATGCACAAAAACAAAAATCATTCTTAGTTCTTAGTTCCATAAGAACAAAAGATCTTTTCAGGCAATCACATTATGCCATTATAGATGAGGTAGAAAAACGGAGATAACTTAACAAGAAGAACCAAAGAGAGTCTGAACAGAGATGAGCAGTTTGTTTTACCTGGTAGAGTTTGATTTCCGATTTTTCAAACCCCGGCATGAAAAGGGTCACTGATTTCTTCGCTGCATCAAAAGTTACTGGTGGTGTCAAGCTGCTTCCTTGGCTTAATGTTCCAGAAAGAAGTTCCCGGACACTCGAATTTGCTTGGTCCAGCAGAATTTTGTCCCAATCCAGACCATTTCTTGTAAACGGAACCGACGCAGAAGCAAAGGGCAGCGGCACAAAATCGTCTTTCGGGATTTTGTTTGACTCAGTAGTCAGATTCGAAGAAGAAGAAACAGCAAACGCCGCAGAAGCATGAGATCCAGCTTGTATTGTACAACCCCAATAACGTAACGCAGATTTAACAGACATGGGATTGTTTGGATCCATTACAAGAAAACTCCTGAATCTGTCTGTATCTCTCAAAGCAGAAGCGCCAGTCTGCAATTTGCAAATATCCATATGTAATTGTGGACCAAAACTAGTTGAAGAAATTGAATTATGAAAACAGATAGATACCTCCAAGAAATGTTCCAACTTATCCCACATATCAGCACTTGTCATACCATCAAAAGGCGACTTATTGCCGCTTATGTTCATCGACTCATCAACAAATCTCATAATGGAAGGACTTGTTAGCCTCCCAAGATCAGTCTTCTCGGCCAGACTCCTCAGATATTTCACATACAATCTGCAAAAAGCATATACTTCGTAAGGGTTGCAAGAAGGGAACGAAACACAAAAAAAAGAGAACCAAAAAAATGCAAAACATAATGAGACCTTGTTTTACTGCTTAAACCTATCATCCGAAGAGTTTCCTCAGTGCTAATGCCATCGTATATTACAACGTCAAAAGTCTTGCCCTTGTGGTTCTTTCTGGTTGCTTGCCTAAAGAAACCAACAAGCCTTTCAAGTTCAAGCATTGTCAAAATGGAGTCCATCCCTGGAAGCACTCCTAGCTCTTCTCCAACCACCTATACTACACAACAATACCCAAAACAAATGATGACTTAAAGAAAGTCCCTTTTTTTTTGTTGTTTCTGTCGAAGAAACTCGCAGATATGAAGTTGTGTTCACATACCTACCCCTTCAAGAACCCCTTGGGTCATATTAAGTCTGGAGTCTGCTTGCTTCAGCTGTTTAAGAGGTTCCAGAAGCATCTGCAATATTTTTCCCAGGAATCCGCTGTTAAAGAGTAATGTTCAAACTTAAAACCAGACATAAAATATGCCACGATTAAAATAAAAAGAGGGACATACTTTTGTTGTTTCCAGCCTAATGACGGAGAGATTGTCGTTGATTAAGGTGGGAGAAGTCCCAATCTTGCTTCCAAGGAGGAAATCAGCAGAAGGGTCTTGATTATGTACCACCAAGCATGTACTGAGCCCAGCCAATGCGTAATGCTATGAGCATAGCCAACGAATTAGTTAGTAACAAACACCAAACATTCAATCTCTAATTTTATGACAGATGCAATAAACCATCAATCTAAGCAGAGTGGAGAAAGCTTTGATCTTTAATGTTCAAATTCAACAGACTCAGTACAAGGCTCAATTCTAACACTATAGATTCATCATCCAATTCATACTAGAAATTCCCATCAGATTTGATGAATGCAACGAGCAAGAGATTAGAAGAATTGGATTTCATTTTTGTATATACCTGGGCGGCGAAAACAGCGGCGGTGGTCTTGCCGGAGCCGCCTTTTCCGAGGAATGTGACGAATTTTGTGGGTTTCTGAGAAGATTCACCGACGGTTTTGTTATCATCTCTCGAAGATGTTGCCACCACATAAGCTGCTCGGCGTTTCCTGGAGACTGAAGCTGCTTCCGTCCGCACAAGGGGCAGGAGATTAAGATCAGGGCTTGAGTACGTAAGAGAAGAAGCGAGCAAAGACACCATTTTTTTTTTGTGTGTAGGAAAATTAAGAGATTCAGATTGGCCGGAGCTCTCTCTGGAGATTTTGAGCGGCTTGTGATAAAAGGAGGAGTGGCCGGAGCTGACACAGCAACACACACGATTCACGTTTGCGTTCGAGTGACCGGTTTAACAGAAAAATGCCCTTCACATTTGCCAACTTCTTATTCATGGATCATGTGCTCCATTAGTGTTCATAATTGCAAGTTTGCAACTAAAACAACACTAATCAAAGGAATATCTCTATGATTAATGGAGGGGATAAAAATAAAATCTCGGTCCGATTTTCTAATTGATTTTGTAGTATGGTTTGAGTCGGATTGGATCGGTTCAACCAAATTAAGTCTATCCTGAACCGACATGGAATAAGTCCGCGTGTGGAAGCACCAATAAAACGGCAACGTTCTGATGAGGTAAGAGAGGAATTATACAACTCGTCGTACTCATAGCCCAAAGAGCCAAGAGATTTGCGATTGAACATCTTACACCCAGGAGGAAGAACTATTTGAACAATCTCGGTAGAAGAAGATGGTACGTGTTGTTGTTTTCTCAATCGATCTTTTAAATAACCGTTCTGTATTTTGATCGCTTGATTTCTCTTCTGTCCCTTTCGGGTGGTGTTAAATTGGGGATTTCGTGTTTGTTGATTGGAATTGATCTCCGAAGCCCTAAGATATACTGTATTGTATTTTCGTTGCAATTAGCTTCGATTTATTTGGAGATTTAGGGTCTTGGGTGCTGGGATTTGGGTTTACATTAGGGTTCTTTCTGAAGGGTTTCTTCGGAATGATAATCTAATTTTGTGATTGTATCAATAGATTAGTGTATGTTTCATCGATAATTGGAAGGTTTTTATCGATGTCTCCTTTCTCAAGGATTCACTAGCTTAATGGTTTTGACAATTTGTAAAATTTCCAGGTTTTAGCTTTGTTATCGAGATTCTCTGTATGTTTCAGCTTAATCGAATGAACTGCTTGATTATCGGGGATCCTGTCTGGTTTGGTGTTTCGTTGATTTCAGTTTCATGTGCTAATTCTTTCCTTTTCCTTTTGCAGTCGACTCTTTCAGCTGCCAGGGCGGATAACTTTTACTATCCACCAGAATGGACTCCGGATCAAGGTTCACTGAACAAGTTTCAAGGACAGCATCCTCTGAGGGAGAGGGCAAAGAAAATAGGCGAGGGAATTTTGGTCATAAGGTAAATATAATTATTACTATTTTCGAGTACTTAGTTACCAAGTTGTTACTTTTGGTTGAATTCACATAAACTGTTCATTAGATTGCTTTCCTAGTCCATGAATAGAGATGAGGCAATGCCAAAGTATAACACGAGACTATTATGATCATCAAAAGTAGTAAAAAACGTGTATTAAGGCTAAAGTGGTTGTCAATGTGTTGGTATGGCTCGATGTTAAAGTCTATCCCTGTTTTACATTCAGAAGCTTTGTTTTTGGTGGACTGGCAGGAGATTACTCTCACTTTGGTTGCATTTTTCATACGTGCTTTATTATTTTGTTCAGGTTCGAGATGCCCTATAATATATGGTGTGGTGGGTGCAATTCTATGATCGCCAAGGGTGTTCGATTCAATGCAGAAAAGAAGCAAGTTGGGAACTATTATTCTACAAAGGTACGATGAAGAGTCTTTCCTTTCTTTATGATCACTTAATTATGAGACACCTTAATTAGAACTATGGCTGAACTTTATATCTTATCATGGCCAGATATGGAGTTTTGCAATGAAAGCACCATGCTGCAAACATGAGATAGTCATTCAGACAGATCCTCAGAACTGCGAGTATGTAATTACTAGTGGTGCCCAGAAGAAGGTTGAGGAATATGACGTAGAAGACGCAGAAACCATGGAGCTCACTGCTGAGGAAGGTTGGTTTTTCTACCTTCTTCTACAAGTTTGCTTTTAGAATCTCTATAGCTCTCTCAAGTGTTTGGCTTTTCATCCTTCTTTTCTGTTCTGCCGGCTCATTGCTGATATGATTTTGTAACCTTGTGCAGAGAAGGGTAAGCTTGCAGACCCGTTTTATCGTTTAGAGCACCAGGAAGTTGATTTGCAGAAGAAGAAAGCAGCAGAACCGCTTTTGGTCCGTCTCCAGCGAGTCTCAGATGCAAGACATGCAGATGACTACTCCTTAAACAAAGCTCTACGCGCACAAATTAGGGTATGTTACAAGTTTGCAACATTTTTTTTCTGCTTGCAATCTCGTATGTTGATTCCTCCTTTCTAACTTTTGCTCGTTCTACAGGGACACAGGAAACGTGTAGCTGAAGAAGAGGCTGCTTCAAGGAAGCTAGGCTTGGGGATAAGACTTCTTCCAAAGAGCGAAGAAGATATTGCAGCTGCATCAAACGTGAAATTCAAGACCAAGTTTGATAGGAATCGAAACGATAAACGAGCTCTGATCCACGCGTCTTCCATCTTTCCTGAGTCATCTTACTCGATGTCCTCATCGAGCAAGAAAAGATTGGAGCTAGAAGCAAAGAGAAGGAAAATAAGTGCAGCGTCAGCGTCGAGTCTATTGAGAGGAGGATTCAAAGCTTCAGCATTGTCTAAAAACCCATCATCGGCAAGCAAGTCCAAGAGTTCAATAGTTTCTGTAAGGAAGCTGTAATTTAGCAACTGTGCTTGAATGGTTGAGAAGTTGAACCAGTATAAGAAAAAGAATAAAGTCTACTTGTATTATCAGTGATGATCTTTCTATTCTACGAGTGAAAAATTAAATTCGATCCTGGCTTTGGTCTTGTTTTTTTCCACACTCAGTTTTGCCCGTCTCAAAATGCACTTGTAATGAGTCAAAATGATTACAAAATGAGTTGAGAAGAAAAATAAAATGATTAGACACTGCTTGTTCCGGATGATGCATGTTTACATATCATTTGGAAAATAATCGAAGTGGGAAATATAAAGCCAGAAAGATCTGATAAAATCAGATAAATCATTAGAATTTTCTATTGACAACTTGAGAAAAGACAACAAATTTCGCTTTGAACTTACGTTCTTTAGACCGGTCGTGGGTGGTGGAGTCCTCCATTCTTGAGCCTCCGGTCGCATATCATAAAAGTACATTATATCATCATTAATCTAAGAACCATCTCAAATATTTAACCCATCTTTTAATTCCTTTCAGCAAATCTTTCAAGGAGGATGAGGTGTGTTGGCAACATACGAATCGGAGATTGGATAATTTCGAAGTAATTAAAACAAAAGGACGACCTCTTGGAGTTGTGAAACCAAAGTATAAAAGCTATCCAAGCCCATGCAATCATATTTAACTTGCCAAATTAATTGTCTTTTAAATAGAATGATGAAGTGTGTAGTTCTTGTTGACACGCAAAAAACAAATCAAATTAGAAACACGTTAACTTACAAAGTTGGAAACACAAATCTGATATGAAAAAAGTCAACAGAAGTTGTCTTTTGAATTCTTAGACGACCTGGTCTACCCGACGGTACACATACAACCTGGAAATGAACAAGAAAGCAAAGAAAGCAATGGCGGTCAATGCGGCGAGCAACCAGTAAAAGTAGTCGACATGAGCTCGGTTCAGGTTTGTGTTGAACCAGCTGTCCCCGCCATCTCTTCCGGTATACCAATCAATCACAGTGATGAGAAGACCGCTCAAGAAGTTGGAAAGACCCATCGCACTCAAAGAAAACGCGACACCGATACTTCTCAGCTCGGTCGGGACCTGGTCGTAGAAGAATTCTTGTGCACCTACCAGAGAGAACACGTCGATCATCCCGAGCAACAAATACTGAGGGACGAACCACCATATCGACATTGGAACCGTCGCGTCCGGCTTGTCTATGAGCCCGTGTTCCTCAGCGATTCGCAACCGTATGGCCTCTACCAATGCTGCGAGCACCATGTTGAGGCTTGCGAGCAACATCCCGGCTCCTATTCTCTGGAGCATTGTGATCCCGAAAGGATTTTTGGTAATCAGTCTGGCTATTGGAAGGAACACACGCTCATAGATCGGAACCGAGAAAAGAACCGATATAGCGACGAATGACAATAAAGAAGCCGGAGGGATCTCCAAGCCCGGCAAGATTTTTCTGTCCACGGTAGCGCCTTGCTTGGTGAAGAAAGTAGAGTATTGAGCGTAAGGAACCATGCTCACCATCGTTGTGATCCATATCGGAATAAGCCTTACCAAAGCCTCCGCGTCTTCCACGTCCCTACCACTACATGACTCTCCAACCTCTTCTTCTTCTCCTGCGAGCATCGCTTTTGCTAGGAATCTTTTTTGTCACTCACAAACAAAAAAAAAACAACAAAACGTCAAAAGAAGTCAAGCACTAAACCAAAATTCAAATGATAGGAACTTACTCGAGCCGACTTTCACATATTTGAGACTGACCATCCTCCACTTGACCTTGGTCCAAATCCAGTCTCCGGTTCTTGTAAGCCCCCACGAAAACCCTACCGATTCTCGCAAATGCGTTCCTCTCTTGGGGGTTTCCCTTTGGGTATCTGTAAGTTTTTCTGCCGATCAAGAAGATAGCAAGAGCCATAACCATGAACAAACAAGGAATCCCAAACCCAAGCGCCCAGTTAACGTTGGTTTGAACGTACACCACCACAATAATCGATAAGGCTATTCCCGCGGATAAACTCAAGAACCACCAGTTGAAAAACGATCCTCTGGCTCTTCTCTATTTAGGATCTTCCGAGTCGAATTGATCCGCACCAAACGCTTGATCACACGGCTTGTGTCCGCCTTGTCCTATGGCCACCAGATACAGAGAGAAGAAGAAAAGTAGGTTCACCAAGAAAGACGGTTTAGCGGAATCGTCGTTACGTTGCTCAGATGACCCCATGAGGGTTAGGGAAGCCGATAAGGTCAATAGTCCCAGCCCCTGTAATAACTTCCCCCGGTTTAAATTACTAATAGGAATATTTTGAATTGGAGAGGAGAAAGAATAATTAAGAAGAAGAAGACGAAGGTATCAACCAGTATGTAGATAAGGGAAGCTCCGAGAATTGTCCGGTAACGACCGAGATAAGCGTCTGCTACGAAAGCTCCTAAAACAGGAAGCGTCGAGGCGGTTCCCGACCACGTGTTCACGTTCACGGCGGCGGTGGCCGTGGATTTCCCGAGCGGACCGGTCAGGTAAGTAATCAAGTTACAGGCAATCCCAACGTAAGCGAACCTCTCCGCAACCTCCACACCTGAAGAATAATTCAACAAACACAAATAGAACACGTAAAGTCAGCATTTTTGTTTTTTTTCCAAAAGCTAAGCAGATCCAAATAGAAAATACAAAATATTCACAAAGAGTAGTAGCAATCCGAAAATAGAAAGTCAGCATTTTTTTCGTAAAACACAAAAAGGACTAATTAATCACAAAGTGATTCCACCAAATCTATATATTGTTGTCTTCACCTATAATGAACCAGGCGGATCTCCATCCTCCGGTGGAAGACTTGCCGGCGGGAATTCCACGATAGTCGACGGAGTCGCTAACGAAATCTTCCAGAAGTGCAACTTCGTCCTCAGCTGGTATCGCCATTTCTCGCCAGCTGGGATTAGTAACCTCTGTGAAAACTGGATTTAAGCTATAATAATATCTTCTTTTTCTTCAATACGTACTTGAGGAGGTCTATATATAACATACATAATTTTTACAAGATTACGCATAATTTTTTTTTATTGACTCGTGTTTCACAAAGCCACATACTTAAGTCGTCTAAACCCTATACATAGCTGGCAAGTTTATATTCAAAAACAAAATTGATAATAATCGATCGAGATCCATCTTCTCGGAAGCAGGTGACGAGCCTGACAGCTGCGCCAAGGAAGGAGCACTGCACCTGACATATTCAAGCAGGTTTTTTTGTTTTTGAACATTCTCAAGCAGGTTTCTCAGCTCTATCCGTCTTTTCGGACTCGATCAAGACAAAGGACGACGTCACAAACGAGCTTAGAGGCAATTTCCTTTCCTGACATAATTAAGTGTCCTATCTCCTTTTCCTATATATATCTCATCATCCATGTTTGAACTTTGAACCATTCCTTCAGTGTGGAAGCCCCTTTCTAATATCTATAAATTAATGGTTTGCCTGCCCACAAACAAAACAAAATCACATTTTATGCCACTTTAAATCTTTGCAAATCATATTGTTTGCATAAATTATTTGTGGGTTTTAAAAGTAAATTACATGCACGGATAATTTATCTACCTAGTTGTTATTATTGAAAGAAAAAAAAGAGCAAACGCGAAATTATTTGGTTCATGCTGCTGACAGACAGTGCCACATTAAATTGCTGTCTCTTATACACATCTAGATGTGTATAAGACAGATATATAGCGGCTGGGCTTAAGATACATTCCAACTAGACTAGTAAAGGATTTCAAATGTGGTATCAATTTTTTGGTCAGGAACTTACAGCTGTTTATAATTTAACTATAAAACTTATTATTACTCACCGAGGAGATCACAGCCATCGATTGATATAGAACGACAACCAGCGGAAAGAAAATAAGTTAATTAGGAACTAGCTACATACAGTATTCTACAAAAGTAGGATTATTCTTTCTATATGATCACACCTAATTAAACATGATACCTTATATTTCTGTCTCTGCTCCTGACCGAAAAAACCTTTGCTTGCACGATACATCTTGGGGGGGATAAGACTTCTTCCAAATAGCGAAGAAGATACCGCATCTGCATCAAACGTGAAATTTCAAGACCATCTTTCCTTAGTTCGATAAAGAATCGAAATGACAAACGAGCTCTGATCCATGCATCTTTCCATCTTTTAGTCATCTTACTCGAGTCATCAATCATCATCGGACCATGTCCTGAATTTAAGCATGGGAAAGCTCATGCTTGCCTCTCTATTTTTATAAACAAAATTTCAGACCTTCATTACTAAAATATATCTTTAGTCTAGTGACAAATGAAAGAGTTTTTATACTAAACATCATAAATTCGACTTTCAATTTTTTTTTTTTTTATGTTTTTCGATAAACCAAACGTCTCATTTTTTTTCCGAATTTGCGACCTTATAAAACTCATTAATCTGGCTCTGGTCATCATCGAGAAAAGAAAAGAAGTCCAAGATCTCATTAATTCTTGTAAAGAAGATGATGTAGTTTTGCAACTGTGTTTGGATTGTTGAAAAGAAAATCGACTTAAGAAAATGAATAAAATCAACTTGGATTATCACTTATCAGTGATGATTTTTCCACGTGTGTAAAATTGAATTTGATCCTGGCTTTGGTCTTGTTCTTTTTTACTGTCATTTTTGTCTATATATATATGGATGTAGTCTACTTTTATATAGTACTAGTGGGTGATCCGCGCTTCTCGCGGAATATTACATGCCGTTCAATAATATAGTTAAAAAAAACTTCAGCAATATAAAATATTAATTTATTTAGCTATTAACAGTTTTATGTGATTAGTAAAATAAAATTAATTGAAAACGTATATTATATATATAGAAGTCAACAAAATTTTAAAAAGATTGGGTTCATAAATATTTACACACAAATTTAGATAATCGAATATTTAAGATTGGATTAACTTTGAATGTAGAAAAATTATATGAAATATTATACTTACATTTCTCTCTTCTTAAATTTGAGTTGGATGTTCATTGACACACATTAATCTTCTTCGGTAAACGTCAATGTTTTCCAAATACATATACATTACAAACAATATTGATCTCTTTTCATAAACGTTTGATATATTTCTAAGATGAACTCTCTCTCTCTCTCTCTCTCTCTCTCTCTCTCTCTCTCTCTTACTTCCTCTCTTTCTCCTTCTCTATTTCTTTCTCTCTCATAAACGCAACATATTAAACTACGAATAACATTTTGGTCCAGTTTTAACTTAACCTTCACTATCCTCCTCCTAATTCTTCTTTCTCTTGCCTTTCTCAATGTATGATTTTTCACTTAAGTGTTGTAGAATTTTTATAAGACTTGTCCCATTATTTACTCGAAGACTGTGTTGAGCATGTTAAAGTTTTAGGATAACAAACCTTGTCTTTCATAACATGCATTCTTGTCATTCGAGCTTCTAAATATTTCCGTGAGTTTCTATTGTTGAACGAATCATGNATTTGAGTTGGATGTTCATTGACACACATTAATCTTCTTCGGTAAACGTCAATGTTTTCCAAATACATATACATTACAAACAATATTGATCTCTTTTCATAAACGTTTGATATATTTTTAAGATGAACTTAATCTCTCTCTCTCTCTCTCTCCTTCTTTATTTCTTTCTCTATAATAAACGCAACATATTAAACTACGGATAACATTTTGGTCCAGTTTTAACTTAACCTTCACTATCCTCCTCCTAATTCTTCTTTCTCTTGTCTTTCTCAATGTATGATTTTTCACTTAAGTGTTGTAGAATTTTTATAAGACTTGTCCCATTATTTACTCGAAGACTCTGTTGAGCATGTTAAAGTTTTAGGATAACAAACCTTGTCTTTCATAACATGCATTCTTGTCATTCGAGCTTCTAAATATTTCCGTGAGTTTCTATTGTTGAACGAATCATGATCACTTGAACACTGATTTCTAACTATCAAATTAAGAAATATCTTTTAAAAACTATGTACATTTTTCAGCGTGCTAATTTTTATTGATCTTTGAAGAAATTATATTATAGATGGAAACATTTTTTATTTTATTGATACAATTTTTTTTTTGGTCAGAATTTATACAAAGTTTATAATTTATAAACACTAAACTTTACAATTATAAGACTAAGTAGATGAAGTGGATATCCATATTGTTCTTTTAATGGATTAAGCACCATAAACTCTTTAAATTAGTGGGATAATGGACATTGTTATTTTAGATTAGAGATTTTAGTAATAAATTAATATTATCATAATAGTTTAATGTTTTAATTTTTTTTGTAACATTTTAGCTTTTTGTAATGATTTTGTATATGAAAAGTTATTTTTTTTTTGTGGAAAAACTGGATTTAAATATGATTATTGTTAAATTTTCTTGTTTTGGATACACTAATAATATGAAATTTTTTTTACAAATTAGTGAAATTAGATCAATATATAAGGTATTTTTTTTTATAAAGAATGACCTTTCAAATTCTATTTAAAACTATTTTATTAATGAATGATAGTTATTATGATAATTTAAAGGTAAATGAACATAAAACATATAAAAAAAATAACAAAATTAGTTGACGATGTGTCATTATTTGAAAGTATGTGTTGATGATGTGTCATCATGAGAAGAGAGTTTATTCTCTTTTATATATATAGATATAGATCCACAAATTCATACGTTTTGTTTTTTTCATTCTTATAATGTCAAGCATGTACAAAAGCCGTAGCGGTTTAGGTAACTTTATTGTGTGAGGAGGACTCAAATGATGTGAAAATAAAATAATATGATTTGGGATCTGTAAACAATCTGTTGAAATCAGTTAATACGTGAATCGTGAAAGCACATGGGAAGATGATAAACACTGATGCTTTGCTTTTCCGGATGATTATAATTCGATCACTCTGTAATGGAAGGTCCACTACCTTGTGTCGCATATCATAAAAGTACATTATAATCATCATTTTTTCAAATACTTGACCCATTTTGCAAATAACTCACCTAAAAGTAGAAAACTTATTAGACCCACCGAAGATATCACGACCGTTGATCTTAGTCAACGAAAAGTTGTCTCATGCGACCGAGCCATACCCAATAAATGCCCTCACTCTTCCAAAAAAAAACTGGCGCCTCTCTCTCTCTCTCTCCCCACTTCCCAGTTGTTTCCGGGACTAAAGATTTTAAGAAAATAAAATCTTTTTCTTCTCTTTAAGCAAAAAAATATTTTTTTTTCGTACCCGAGCAAACAGTATTAATCCGGACTCTCGAGTTATTAGTATCGATTAGGGTGTCGAGAATACTTCAAACCCCAAATATCAATTCACTTTTGATAGCTTCGAGAGAGTTTTCTAGGGTTTTTGGATTCTGCTTCTCTTCGTTCTCATCTTTTCTTCATCGAGCTCTCATGGCTGGGTAAGCTCTTTTTTTTTTCTCTCTCTATCCCGCTCTGGGCTTTGTTTTTAGTTGACCTAAGTTCGATTTCTGTCAATTGCAACTGAGAGAATGCGGACGGTAAAGTTTGAAGCTTTTTTTTTTCGCTTTTGTGTATCAGTGGAGCTCTGTGATTTTGATTTCTGCGTTGTAAAAAGTTAAGCGCGAAAGAGTGTTTATTTGAAATCTGCATTTGGGATTTTCATTGCTAGGGTTCTAAAAAGGGATTTCTTTAGCTTCCAGTCCTATGATTTTGATCGATGAACATGAATTTCTTAAATATACTTTTTTTTACCTTTTTTTACAGCTAATTAGTATCCAGAGTATGTCTATAGCATTTACATGGATCAAGTTTAGGTCTTTGCACTTTCTCCAAGTAGAGATACTCATAGTTTGTTCGGTGGAACAGATTCCATATCCTCTTTGTTTGGTTTTTCAAGAAGTTTTGTTTTTATATGTGACCATGTCTTCTTTATCCTGTATTTGGAAATGGTTCGAAATACTGATTCTAAACCTTGAGGTCTTTCATTAGAACTTTGGTTTTGATATCATATTTTCCGATTGTTATGCGAAGTCCTGAATACATGGATCTAACTGATGCCTTTCTTGCTGTATACAGGCGATCATGGCTGGTAGATAAAAGCCGTATTGCAACCAAAATCAGGAGTGCATCGGCTACTTCTGACCCGCGCCAAGTTGTGTACAACAGCAATCCTACAAGACATTGTCCAAACTGCCATCACGTCATTGACAACAGCGATGTACGGTTTGCTCTTCCGTATTCTTTCGATGTCGGTTCTCTAATGTCATATTTCTATGTAGTCGTAAACACAAGTTTCTTACATTCCAGGTAGTTGATGATTGGCCAGGATTGCCTCGAGGTGTGAAATTTGATCCATCTGATCCAGAGATCATATGGCATTTGCTTGCAAAATCTGGTGTATCGGATTTAATTTCCCACCCTTTCATTGATGAGTTCATCCCAACCGTCAATCAAGATGATGGAATCTGTTACACTCATCCTAAGAATTTGCCTGGTTAGTTAGGCCAATGCAGGTTTTCTTTCTGTATTCAGTGATCACAGATATATATCTTACTCAGCTTGAAATATTTCAGGTGTTAAGCACGATGGGACGGTGTCTCACTTCTTCCATAGAGCAATCAAAGCTTATAGCACTGGAACTCGAAAGCGTAGAAAGATTCATGACGATGATATTGGAGATGTGCGCTGGCATAAGACAGGAAGAACTAAGCCGGTTGTGTTGGATGGTGTTCAAAGAGGTTGCAAGAAAATAATGGTTCTTTATGGTGGGAAAGCCGTGAAAACAAACTGGGTGATGCACCAATATCACTTGGGAACAGACGAAGATGAGAAGGAAGGTGATTACGTTGTTTCTAAGATATTCTACCAGCAGCCAGTAGTCGTGAAGCAAGGTGATAAAGGTGAACAAGAAGTCTCTGAAGATATCTTTGCTGCAGTGACTCCGAGAGCGGATCCTGTCACTCCAAAATTGTTTACACCCGAGCCTCGACATGCTGTGAGACTTTGCTCTGATTCTCACTTCGCCAATGACTATGCTACTCCCCATGACTATGCAACTGCCCATGAGGTTTCTCTTGCTCAGGTAACATTCTTATTGTTCTGCTTTCTTTTGATAAGCCCTGGTGCTAGTCTAGCACAGGAGTATTGTGATTCCCCTAGGTGGTTTGTAGTGGATTGTAGATGTGAACGTAGGAGTTTACCGAGCTGGATCTTTCTACATTCCTCTGTAAATTTTACAACTTAGTGCTATTGAGCTAAATAACTGACACTTTTTCCTCTTTGTATCTAAGACATCCGAGGCAATGTATATGGAAGATGAGGTTCAGGGGATTCAACGTAATCATGAAAGACCAAGTTCCGAGGATGAGCCTGAGCCTGAGCTCGGGCTTGAAAACCGAGCAAAGGAAATGCTGGATGGGCTTGAAAACCGAGCAAATGAAATGCTGGCAGATGAAGAAGACAAAGAAAAGGGTAGAGAAGATGAAAATGATGAAGAAGACAAAGAGAAGGATAAAGAAGACGAAAACCAAGCTGAAGAAGATCCGAATTGGTTGGACAGTGATGATCAGTTTATCTTGGACTCGCAGCAGCTTGTGGAAGCCTTGTCTCTTTGTGATGATCTGTTGCAGACGGGATCACAGGACAGGGAAGAAAACACAAACAATGGAGGGTTAAGGAATAAGCAACCATGCTTTGCAGATTACGCTCACTTAGGAACAGAAAACTTCAAACGGGATCTGGAGGATTGTCAGAAACTTGTTCTTGATCCCTCTAACATAGAGCTCGATACTCCACCTGAGTTTCGTCTGAGCCAGCTGGTAAAAACCTAAATCCCTTTCTCCTCTTAAAACTTTTTGATGCAATCAGGCACAGAAGACCAAATGGGTTTTGTTATATCTTTTTCAGGAATTTGGATCACAGGAGAGCTTCCTCGCTTGGGGCACTGGAAAGACCGACTGACCAAACAAGACTCTCACGAGATGGATGGAGACTACGGAACTCACTGATATTTTTTTGGTTGGCAAAACGGTGCCACGCTGCTGTATGATATTTTTCCCTCTGCGCCTTAAGTGCTTTGATTTCAAACTGTTTTTTGGTTGTTGTTTTCGGATTTAGAACTACTACTTTTGGAACGTGTCTCTGATCTAACGTACGATGTGCTTATGTAAATGGTGCTTTTGAGAATTTCACTAGGAATCTCTTTCTTACTAAAACCTTGTTTCTCTTTCCACTAGCTGAAATGCGAGTTTCTGGGAGACTCGTTTACAATTAGGAGTATCCGATATATACAGTCAGTGTCACAATAGAAGACTTTCGTCAAGGTTGCTCTCTTTGCAATTACTTCATTGTAAAATACTATAGTAGTATCAAGGACTAATCAATCATATCAACGATTTAATACACATTCTCTCTCTGGGGATCCACAGCTTTCTCCAACTTGGTTAATCTCACGATCCATTGTATATGAGCTTGTTTTTACAAGTTTCCTGTGAAGCCAAGCAAAAACACACATCTCTTGTAACTTTCTTTTGTTTTTGTTCTCATTTGAGATTATTTTACGTTAGACTAATTATCAAAACGATGATGATAGGATACAATCAGCAGGTTTGCCCGAGTGGTTAAGGGGGCAGACTTAAGTTCTGCTGTGCATAAGTACGCGTGGGTTCGAACCCCACAGCCTGCATTTTTGTTGACAACACGTTGGATTGGTTGAACCAATGGGCTGGGCTTTTTAAGCCCATAGACTCCCAGGGCATAACTCAAGGGTCCTCAGAGAAAACCGGGACTTAGACCGGGTTTTGTCTGTTATCTTATAGTACTGTGAAGGAAACGACAAGTAGGCGGAGTCACGGATGCAGCAGAGAATTTAATATTTTACATTTTACACCGAGCGAGCGCGTTGTCTTCTGACGCTGATACAGGTCAGTCACTTTGTAAAACTACTAACCACGTTTCTTTATTTTGTTCTTCACTCCAAATTTCATTGTAAATCATACAACTAGTAATTTAGCAATCGGTTGACCAAAATACTTAATCCAACGGAATTCATTAACAACAAAGTGGGGCACCATGATCACAATTACGCCTCGTCATTAGAAAAACAAAAAGAGAGATTACTTGTGTTTAAATTAAACTAACATTTAGATCGGTTTGACTTGGTTAACAACTAAACACACAAATTTCAGATTTTAACATTTAAGCTAGTGTGTACTGAAATAGAAAGTTACATACCGAATCTTTGCGGTGAATTTTAGGTGGTGAATATTTGTCTGGTTTGGTTGTGCATGGTGGCCACGTCACGGGACAGAGACAGGTTAGGATTTGCTTCAATTCACTGACGTAACTCTTTTTATTTTCTTCCCGCGAGACACTCCTTCACTCACAATGTTAATACTCCATTGCATTATTACTTAAAATTTTATAATCAGGTTTATTCTAATAATTTAGTCAAAACAGAATATTGAAAAGGAAAAAAATGGTAAAAAGCGACCCATAAATATAGGGGGGGGGGAAAGTGAAATAAAGTCAGCAAGAAGTGTTGTAAATGTCCTTTAATGACCAAACTCTCAACTCAGTCCACCCGCTAATCTCGCCTTCATCATTCTTTCTTTCTTTCTTCTTTTAATTATTCGTTGGGAGGGAGCAAGTAGGTTCCATCGTCGTCAATCAATCACAGTGCACATACATGCTTACCTTTACTCTCCACTCTCTCTCTCTCTCTCTCACAAATCCTGATTCCAACTAATTCCCACAATGCCCTTATCTCCTTCCTTCTTCCTCTCCCTCTCCTCCATCTTCCTCCTCCTCCTCCTCCCCCTCTCTCTCTCCTCTCCATTCAGTACGTCTCTCTCTCTCTCTCTCCGTCTAGATCTGATGATGATGATGATGAACTGACAATTCTATCCTCTGTTTCTTTTGCAGATACTTCTTTCTTCATTGACTGTGGAAGCCCCGAAGGTTCCACGGACGTTTTCAACCGCACATGGCTTCCTGATCGGTTCTACTCCGGCGGAAGCACCGCCGTCGTCTCCGAGCCTCTTCGTTTCCATCTCGTCGCCGAGAAGACTGTCAGGTACTTCCCTCTCTCCTTCGGCAAGAAGAATTGCTACGTCGTCCCGCTCCCTCCTGGCCGTTACTACATCAGGACGTTCACCGTCTACGATAACTACGACGGCAAGTCTCACTCGCCGTCTTTCGACGTCTCCGTCGAAGGCACGCTTGTCTTCTCCTGGAGATCTCCTTGGCTGGAGAATCTCCTCCGCGACGGCTCTTACTCTGATCTGTTCGCGTTTATCGGAGACGGAGAGCTCGATTTGTGCTTTTACAGCATCGCCACTGATCCTCCGATTGTAGGTTCGCTCGAAGTCCTACAGGTCGATCCATCTTCCTACGACGCCGATGGGACCGGTCAGAATGTTCTCTTGGTCAACTACGGGAGGCTCACGTGTGGGTCGGATCAGTGGGGGCCTGGGTTCACTAACCACACCGATAATTTCGGCCGGTCGTGGCAATCGGACGAGGATTCTCGATCGGATGAATCGAGATCGGCTGCTCGGTCGCTGTCGACGGAGGAGAAAATCAAGGGAGTGGAGCAGGCGCCGAATTATTTCCCGATGAAGCTTTATCAGACGGCGGTGACGGTTTCCGGAGGTGGATCGCTGGTTTACGAGCTGGAAGTTGACGCCAAGCTCGATTACTTGCTCTGGTTCCATTTCTCCGAGATCGATCCGACGGTGAAGAAGGCTGGGGAAAGAGTGTTTGATCTGGTGGTGAACGGAAACAATGTGAGCAGGGTTGATGTTTTCAGCGAGGTCGGAGGATTCGCAGCTTATAGCTTGAACTATACCGTCAAGAATCTGAGCAGCACCACTGTGACGGTGAAGCTTTCCCCTGTTTCGGGGGCACCGATCATCAGTGGGCTTGAGAATTACGCCATTGTTCCTGCTGATATGGCCACGGTGCCTGAACAAGGTATGTCAAGGATATTGGTTTCTTTGATGGATTACATTACAATTATGCGTTGTCAATGTATCTTCTTTGATCAAGAATGGAGGTATGTGGCATGTTTTTGAACTCTTTGTTTGTTTTGCAGTGACTGCTATGAAGGCATTGAAGGATTCGCTACGTGTTCCTGATAGGATGGGATGGAATGGTGATCCTTGTGCTCCTACTAGCTGGGACGCTTGGGAAGGAGTTGCATGCAGGCCTAACCCACAAGGATCTGCTCTTGTGATTTTCCAAATGTGAGTGTCACTGATGCAGAAAGTAACTAGAATTAATTAGCTTTGCCTTGTTCATTGTCACATTATAATATAGCTGATACCTTCATAAGTAGTGATGCCTTGTGTGGTGCTTATTATCTCTTATGCCTGCATTGCGCTTTCTTATTGATTTACCTTTTACCTGTTTCAGAGACCTCGGAAGCCAAGGCTTAAAAGGATTCATCAGTGAACAAATTAGTCTGCTGACTAATTTGAATAGCTTGTAAGTATCAACTATTGACTTGGTTTATCTATCTCAGGGTTCATTGCTCATTATAATGCAACATGTGTCTACGCATAGTGATTTCGCTTAAGATATATGATGAATTAACTCAATTATCTCAAATTTATTGGGCGGTGGCATTAATGAATTTTCCTGTTGTTATGATTGCAGGAACTTGAGTTCAAATTCCTTAACTGGTCCACTACCTTCAGGTCTTGGTCATAAATCCCTTGTGAGTCTGTAAGTTAACACATATCTTTATCATAGATGGGAATCTTTCTACCTTGTTACTGCTTATAGTTTATGATAAATGTATGCGCTTAAGATGACAACAAAACAATGATATTGGAGTGTGAGGATGGTTTAGAGCCCTTACGAAACGATTATGGCTCTGTTAGATTGTGCTCATTGTTTGCCTATTTGGGTTGCAGTGACTTGTCTAACAATCAGCTCACGGGGCCTATACCTGAAAGTCTGACCTCTTCAAGCTTAAAGCTCGTGTAAGAAGCTGCTTTCATATCATTATCTTAACTAGGCAGTTCTGTGTCAATATTTTTCTCCATTCCATGTGAACAAACTCTGACTGATTTATCTATGATGTGTTGTTAGGCTACTGAATGGCAACGAGTTGCAAGGAGAGGTACCAGAGGAGGTTTATTCAGTTGGTGTTCATGGTGGAATTATCGAGTATGTTAATTTCGAAAGTCCACATATATATAATAATAGACTCTTTTTGTTCCATTAATGGCGGCAAATTTACTTTCCTTTTCATTATCAGTGGCTCTGTTCCTTGATCCATTAGCTCACACACTCATGACTCAACTAAAAAAAAAGAAATCTCCATCTTCTTACAGTCTCTCAGGAAACAAAGGATTATGCGGGGTTCCCACTCTTCCGACGTGTCCACTGTTATGGGAGAATGGCCACTTATCCAAAGGAGGTAAAATAGCCATAGCCATATCTTGTGTGGTGGTATTCGTTCTGGCTCTCTTGGTCATTTACTTGTGCTGCATCTGGAGAGGAAGACATGACTACGACTTTGCCCCACCTCACGATCTAACATGTGAGTAAAAAATCCGCAAAAATTCCTCATAATCGAAGAAGTAAGGTTTTAAAGACATTCTTGAATCTTGACCTCTCTATCTCTCTCCCACTCTCTTTGTATGTGTCGCTGCAGCGCTTGCAGCGAAGAGAAACAGATACCAGAGGCAGAAGTCGTTAATGCTACTGGAAATGGAGAGCCAACACGCCAAAGGAATGCCCACACTTCCCTTGAATTCGCAATAGCCGAGAAGCAGAGATAGGCAGAGATTTGACTTGGACAGAGCGAGGAGATGAGATGAGGATTAGATGTTTTTTCCTGTGTAATTAGTATACAAAGCATTATTACTCCTAAAAAAAGATTACAAATAACATTGAAGAAGGGTATTGGATCAAGAGTGTGCAATTCCACCCCAAAAAAAAAAAAAAAAAGTAAGAACTTAATCTTCCCTTCATTGTAATTTCATTTTTGGGTCTTTCTTAGGTATGAGATGAATTATTATTAATTGATAAGTATTCTTGCTTACGCCCTCCACTGTATCTGTGTTGCATGTATACCACATTGTTGTTCCCTTTTTTTTTAGTATAATGGATATATCACCCGTATATGGATTAACCAAACTTGTCTCTACCATCTAAAATCTAAAGTGGCATAGTATTCTTTTTCTTTTTTTCCGGGGCAGAATCGAGTTATAGTGTCTTCTAAGTAAATAACTAGTCCAACTCCCAGTATATAAAAGTAAATATTGAAAACTCACAACATATACAATCAAAATGGTAAGACCTGAGGAGGATATGTTTCAAACCAAGAAAATTATGGTCTTTATCTTTACAGTAAAATCACTGATGTTTATTTTATAGATGGGCCACAGATCAGCCCATTAGCTGTAAAGACCATAATTTTGAGTTTTGTCCTCCCAATATATATATTGATCCAAAAGACAGGGAACACTCTGAGATTTCTCTTTTAGAGATTCTAGTTGTTATTTTTCCAAACACTTCATTGAAAATTACATTAGGTGTAGGAAATAATAGAAGAACCTTCTTTTTTTTTTTTTTTTTTTTTGAAACGGAGAAGAACCTTCTTTTAACAACAATAAAACATCTAGAGAGGTTAAGCTCACAGTTTTGGCTAAGCTCTGATTTGTTTCTTATTAAGCATAAAATAACTAATGAGCAACTGCCTATTGAAAATACTTTGAAAAGAAAATGATATTCTCCTGACAAAGATGAGCTGCAAAGTTTGTCAATTGACCCCGTGAGGTGATGATAATTGATAAGCGACACAACCTTTGTTTTTAGTTTTTATTTTCCTTACATTTTTTAAAAATTATTATTAACGTTCTGACTTTTGTATACCAGGACGACTCCGAGACTTTTCATACTTAAATCTCGATATCATCTACTCCTCGATCTTGTTTATGTTTGTTTAATAATTAACGATATTACTATAACTTATAGTCTATAAGTTAGTGTTTTCATGATTTCACCATGTTACAGTCGTTGGCTCTCGTAGCCATTCCTCTCGCTTGACTTGTAACGTTTTTTATCTCGTTCTTTTAAAGATATGACTTGTGACTAATAAATACATTTCCCTCTATGAAGTGTTGCCATTCACACTTCTTCTTCTATTCATTTCTTTTCTTTTAATTTTAATTTTCCCACTTGAAAATGGAATATTTGACGGTGGCGAATTGAAAAATGTTGAATAGTTGACACTGGAGCCTAACTGCATGCAGGTCCCGTGTTAAGGGCGGTATGCCGTGTACTTGTAGTGTTTAGATGTATAATGCTGATTTGGAAACTAACCGTGCTATGCTATCCCTTATAATCTTATTTCTATATTTGCTTTTACTTCTTTTTTAGTTTTTGTGTAAATTTTACATTTAGAAACCCCCGTCCATGACTATTTTAAAATTACTTTATTCTATATTTCTATGCCTACTTTATGCAACGTAAATTCTTTTCGTTCTTGATTTTTTACTCATCATTTATTTAGACGAGAGACCAAAACATATAAATTTAGTATTTTTTTCCGCAATCCAAATACGAACTTGTGTGATCTTTAGGCTTACTTCGCTTGAAAAGTTTCTGATACACGAATAAAACTACACAATAGATTGTAATATAGTTTTCGATAGTTAATACGACAATAACCCATATCAAGAAACAATTGTCGTTTGTCTCCTGAAAAATATTTTAATTCTAGAACCAGTCTTACATGATATATATATATATATATTTAGCTATTGTTTTTTCATAGTTTGCAATAATGGACTTTTAAGCAGTGTCCAATTCGACTTGGGTCAACCAAATCAAACTCGTGATTTATCCAAATATCTGAACGAATTCAAAAATAGGTCCCAACCGACATTTTTAAATCTGTTAGTTAAGCTGATTATGAACGTTTTCTCTCTATCAGTATTCAATTCGTCCATTCTCTTTGAATAACTCAAGCTTCTATATAAAAAAAATCGATATATTTGATTTTCTTCTCTAAAAGTCATAATGACCGGCGAATATGAGAATGCCTCTATTAATTGCGACAACCAACTTGATATGGTCTTCGATTTGAAATCTTTCACGTGATTTGAACTTTATATGTTAAATTACATAAATTTGATTCTCGTGTTGATTTTCAAATGGGATTCTAACTAAGCCGCTTTGCACTGCTGGTTTATCTTCATCCACACGCTAAATCTAATCTTAATTAGACTCTGAAGAAAAAATTACGTAACTAAGATTGTCAAGTAGTAGTATTTATCAACTGACAAAGACATTACGTTATTTAGCGGGCAACGTTTTTCAAAGTCAATAGAAAGCTGATTGTTGACTTTTTTAAATGCAGAAACATAGGATGAGTATAATTTTGTTTCCTCGTTAATAATGCAATAAGCTTCGGTTTTACAGGAAAGAAAACATCATTAACCAAAAAAAAATACAAGGAAAACATCGAAACGAAAGTTAACAAGTTCGAATGGAAGTGAAAAATACAAGAAAACCATAGACGAGCTCATTTTCAATTTCAATCTCATCACGTCAAATAAATCAAAATCTTGAAATAGCGCGTTGATTTCTTTTTTTTCACATCAAACAAATCAAATCTTAAAAACCGTTATAACTTTTTTATAAAAAGTATAAAATTATATTCAACAAAAAAAACAATTTTTACAACGAATGCATCATTTTTGTATCGAGATTTTGAGCTTGAAATTTGAAGTAACGTTTTACATAAAAATAAAGATCAGTTGCTACGGGTTTGAAGTGAAACAAATAGCAAGGACCTCCTTCATACGCTGAATCTCCTGATGATCGGATAGTGATGATCGAAGCACAGATGTTTTTAACTACTAGACCACAAAAATATCGGGTAGTGTGATTTGTCGATTTATCTAAATTTATGTTAGAGATGAATCTCTGTAGAGATATATCTCTATTGACTTCATATATTTGGCAATTCCATTGACTTCGTTGACCTCGATGCACGTAAGCTAATTGTCTTCGGGTCTTTGGGATTACATTTAATAATTACATCATTTAACACTTAACTATATGATGCCACTCATGATTTATAATACCTCATTTAGCAATTGACTCGTAAGTTAACTCACTTAATTATGGTTCGGATCATTGATACGTACGCAAAAAAAAATGATAAACGAAATCAACATAAGAAAAATCAATCTACGTGTCAATTGGGTATTCGTGTAATATTGCATAAGAAAACCCTCAACTTGGGATATCATCAGAAGTCAGCAGTCGCGAAAACATGTGATCGACAGACTTCTAGTTATTCTATATATATGCACATATCTACTGATATACGTATATGCATATATCCACGAATAGACACATTTATATAATGGACATCGTATATATAAATATGTAAATGTGTAAATATACATATATGTAGGGTTACAGTGAGCAACTAGGAGTAGCAACTAGCAGAAAAAAATATATAAAAGCATTCTTATCTTTACAACCCAAAGCACAAGAAAACGTTTTAATATAATTTATTTATAACAAAAATACGTAAACTGATATGGTTGCTTATCGAATACTACTATAAATCTGCCGGGCTAATGTATTTCACAATGTATTCTTTCATGTATCTTTCAAAGTTTTAATAAAATTTTAGATGATAAAAGAAAAAAAAAGAATACTACTATATATAAATCTAGACTATTTTGTTGTTTACAAAATAGCAAGCCAATTGGTTTAAAATAAATTTATTTGACTTTGATAAAATGTTAGTTTGTGCGTACCATGTCGGCATAAGGCAATCACATTAATTCCACAAAATATGTTTGTTCAAAACTTATAACGGCGGAGATTATATATATGTTTATGTATATGTATTTATAACGTCTAAGAATATAGACAACTGGAAAGATATATTATTATGTTTTCCTTTAAATTTGTTATCCTCGACTACATTACGATAAAAAAAAATATAAAAAAAATAAAAATAAAAAATACAAATAAAAAACCTAAGGCTTAAAGACAAAAGCCAATGGGTTTAAGTAATGTGGCATTCAGGTCGGATCAGGAGTCCACGTGAAACCCACGTCAAGTACCCAATGGTTTCGATTCCCTGACCCTCCATAGTGTTCCTTTACTGGTCAACAAAAGCAGCCTTCTTTATATTTTTTCCACACATGTGTATTTTTAATAGTATTTGTTAATTACTAATACTCACCACTATTCTATAAACATCAATACTAAATACCTACTATTCTATCTTTAGCCTCTTATGACAGCCTAAAATCAATATTAAAATAAGCTAAAGCTGGCAAAAAAAAAGAAAAATGACGACTATTCGTGATTTTAAAGGGTCTTCTTGTCCTATCTGGCTTTGTTTATCTTCTTCTTGTCACACAGTTAAACGTAAGTCTATTAACTAAACGGGACTAAACTCGGGCTGTTTACATATTTATTAGGCGTGTGATGCCCCCTTAGTTCGAAATTATTTATTTACATTAATTAATTATAACATTTTTAGGAACACCTAGTTTTATTTTTATCTAAACCAGCATGTAGTTTTTTTCTTGTTTTTTTTTTTGCGTCAATCATACTACAAAAACTCATTGTCATAGTATAATTAGCTGATTTGATCGAGAGTTAATATAATCACATGAATTAGGTTTGCAATGATGATTTTGGAAAAAATTAGGTTTTCAGCGAGTTCATTAAATATATCGCACGCTTAATGTCACGTTTCTTTTATTCAGGGGGGAGCCACACATTAATTAATTAAGGGGACCTTAATTAAATACTCGTACTTAATTAGTTTTGGTAAGGTGGCCTAAGTTAGGCCATGCATGTTTTTTAATTACTACTCCACTGGATTTGAGTTTATTGGTTAGGCTAACCTGATCATCCCAACACAAAATAATGTTATCAGATATATATATATATATATATACACCGACAGATATATCCCAACACAAAATAATGTTATATTATCGTTTACCAAATTGTGCGGATGGAAGATAAGAATCCAAAATGAACGACTGAGATGAAATTGGAATATTACTAAAAATAGGATGAAGTTTGGGTCCAGACAGAACAAACGAGGAGGATGGTGCTGACCTTTTCGTCTAAAAACATCACATTCGTTGTCTTCCCCACTTGCATCATGACCCAATTTTTCATTAAGCGATACCGTTTTTATTTAATTAGACCAAAAACCCGTTTTTTTTTTTTAACAAGGATTACCAAAAACCCGTTTCAACTAATGAAATGTGGCAATCTTGATGTTAGTTACATGTATTCAAGTCAACCTATCAATTTGTTTTCCACCAAAAAGTGATATAAATTGTGATAATAATTGATACGGGCCAACATTGTATTGTTAGGCAAACGCAAAACATTGTTTCTGTTTCTTCTTCTTTTTTTTCTGTGAAGAAAATTAAGGTGAATACCATATATATATGTTTAGAAAATAAGAAGAAAAAAATGATTTAGAAGGTAAATTTAAAAATGGTATAAAAATTTTAGCGGTAAACTGGAGTGATAAGTTGTTATAAAATAGTTAAAAACTGTAAAAAAATAAGTTGTAAGTAAAAACGATACAAAAAAACTGAATATATTACTGCTTTTGTGATTGATAATTATTAAAACGGTATAACTTATATCGCAACTTTATGGTAAAATTTTTGGTTACCATTCATAGCCTATATCTCTAGAAAGTTGGAACTTTAGAATTGGAACTGTTCTAAAGTTTCGATATAAGGTCAATCATGTGGATAATAAGCACATGCATCATGTAATGGGACGTGATATAGAAATTTGTTTAAAGTAAACTTTGGCCTAAAAAGTATAAAAATTTAAGCTTTTTTCAGTATGGGATTCGACTGAGGAAGTACACTCTCGCATTTTCGTTGTTTGTGAATGCCTAAACAGTTCAATTTTTAATGGTCAAACCGTTTTATGATAACAATGTAAGATAGGCATACAAATTTCACACATAATGCTTTAATCAAATTTTCGATAAACTTTATGTAATGATTGTGTATATTTTAATTAATATGGTGGGGACAAGTTGAACATTATTGAGCTGTGAGTTCGTGACCCACCACACTAATCAAATGCTTCAATGTTTAACACGGTTTTAACTCTTAAAGATAAAAATGTCATCAATAAAAGACTTATAATAATAGTCTATTTAAGGAAAATAGTAAGTTTATTCTCCATATATATACTTTAAAAATGGATAATACTTTTGTTTCAAACAAAATGGATAAACATTTTAAAGAAGGTAGGACCAAGAAAAGGGGTGGAATCAGGTACTCTGCTCCGTACAAGAATATATATAGAGCTTTGGGCAAATGCGATGGATTCATCTCCCCTTCCCATGCAATCACCCTCTTGATCTTCTTTGTCCCCATTCTTAATATATCTTATATTTGTAATTGTAATTTATATAATTGAGCAATAATTGTGTCGAGCTCATTGGTTATAGCTCATGAGAACGATCAAAACAACAAAAGTTGACGTTTTAAGTTTTGCATTCAAACCAAATTGTGTAGTTTTGATATCTGATTACGTGGAATATAAGTTTATAGAAACTAGAGAGAGAAGAAGAAAAAAAAAACTATAAACAAAAGGGAAACAGAGGAAAGTTCGATGGTTTTATGTGAAATCTGGTTTGTTTGGTTCTACTTCTACCAAAAAAGCATAGCTCCCATCCAAGTGGGGGAATAACACTTTTCATCTCTTGTGGATAAAACCGCAAAATATTGTTAAAATGTTTGCATACTTTAGTAAAGAAAACGCGAGCGAGAGGGGAAGACAATGCGTAGGAAAGCCAATGAAGATTCTATGTAGAAAGAAGTGCTTAGAGGGATAAAACCAAAAAACAAAGTATAGGTGCTATGGAGGACTTTGTATACGAAACATAAGAGAAACCCCCAATGATTATGACTCTCCCCAACTAAAGCAAACAAATTGCATAATATGTAAAGAGACAACACGTCACATACCAAATATGGAACGGCGAATATTGTTTCAACTTTCAAGAAAATCCTCAAAGGGGGATGGATGCACAGTTTAATCATATAATTGCAACAAAAAAAAAAAAAAAAAGGAGGAACGTCCAAATGTCATGTGAACCCCCTTCCCCACTTGGCCATTTTTTTGTTGCTACACATTATTCATTTCTATCTCTCAACTAGTCAACTCTAAACAATAATTTACAATTCTTCATTTCTCTATGGACCATTCGGGATCTTTGGATATATGAAGAAAAAAAAATCTCTTAGAATTAGTCGGACGGTAGAACGAAATGAATAATGTTTACCATTTTTCATTGCTAGTGTTATTATTTGTCTTCTAGTGATTTTTTCAGAGACAATTTTTTTTTTTTTTTTTTTCCTATGTTCCATGTTCTCAATGCATTGAGATAGACGCATCATTCAAGGGCAACATATTATATAGGATAATACATTACCGTATAAAGGACTAATCACGCCAACAACAACAGCAATAAAAAAAAAAAAGACCCGATTAAAAGGTGAAATAATAAAAAATAAAAGGTACCAAAATTAGTACGAATGTAAAATAAAATAAAAAGACCGTATAGCAAGCACTAGTGCCCATATTTTTTGGACTGACCCTCTTCTCTCTTCCCATGAAACTTCCTCCAACTATCATTTTGCCACTCTTCTGCAAAACCTGACCCCACTCTTCTGCAGCACCTTCCCCTTTCTCTTTTATTTTATTTTTCACTCTTTTTTTTTTAGATCATTTCTATCCATAAAAACTTTTTTTTTAAAAATTCTCAAAGAAAAAGAAATATTACTATTTTAATATTATTAATGTATAAAAAAACTAAAGTGATATGGGATTTTCAAGAGTTTTCTCAAATGTTCTCAAATGATAATTCCATCTCACATTCTTTCTTTTTCTTTTTTCATTATTATTATTATTTTTTTATATGAGAAGCCCCATTAATAAATACATGCTCTTATACATTACCCACATTTTACATTTATCTCTCTCTATATCCTATCATATTTTGACAAACACTCAGCAAAAAAAGAGAGGGATAAAATAATATCAAAGGGAACGTACAATGTACATGCACTTCCCCTTCTGTATATAAACTCCAACCCCATCTCTTCATAAAGCAACACAGCCCATTTCTCCTCTCTCTTTTTTGTCCTTCTGACTTTCTTTTTTTGTTTTTTCTCTCAAAAACTCGTGTTTTCCGTTCAAACAAATGGATTACAGCTGTATAGACGACAGTACTAGTACCACTTCGGAATCTCTCTCCGTCTCTACGCCGTCAGCGAACAAGACGACGACGGAGAATCCTCCTCCTCCTCCTCCTCGTCCTCCGGCGATGCGTCTCTACAGGATGGGAAGCGGCGGAAGCAGCGTCGTGCTGGACTTGGAGAACGGCGTCGAGACGGAGTCACGGAAGCTCCCGTCGTCGAAATTCAAAGGCGTTGTTCCCCAGCCCAACGGAAGATGGGGGGCTCAGATTTACGAGAAGCACCAGCGCGTCTGGCTAGGCACTTTCAACGAGGAGGAAGAAGCCGCCGCTTCCTACGACATCGCCGCCCGGAGATTCCGCGGCCGCGACGCCGTCACCAATTTCAAATCCCCGGCGATCGACGCCGAATCGGCTTTCCTCGACGCTCATTCCAAGGCTGAGATCGTCGATATGTTGAGGAAACACACTTACAACGACGAGCTTCAACAGAGCAAGCGGAAGTTCCTTGACGGTAACGGAAACGGAAAACGCTTCGGATCGGGGGCGACGATGAGCCACTCGCCCGGAGAAGTTCTTTTCGAGAAGGCCGTTACGCCTAGCGACGTAGGGAAGCTGAACCGGTTGGTGATACCGAAACAGCACGCGGAGAAGCATTTTCCGTTACCGGCGATGACGACGACGACTGTGACGGCGATGAATCCGTCTCCCACGAAAGGCGTTCTGATTAATCTGGAAGACAGAACGGGTAAAGTGTGGCGGTTCCGTTACTCGTACTGGAACAGCAGTCAAAGTTACGTGTTGACCAAGGGCTGGAGCCGGTTCGTTAAAGACAAGGATCTCCGAGCCGGCGATGTGGTTTGTTTCGAGAGATCGACCGGACCAGACCGGCAACTGTATATCGACTGGAAAGTCCGGTCTGGTACGGAGCAAACCCAGGTTCAGACTGTGGTTAGGCTTTTCGGGGTCAACATTTTCAATGTGAGTAGTAGCGGTAAACCAAACGACGTCGCAGCAGAGTCCGGTGGCAAGAAGAGATCTCGGGAAGTTGATTTGTTTGCGTTAGGGTGTTCCAAGAAGCAGGCGATAATCAACGCCTTGTGACCATTTCTCTTTTTTTCTTTTTTTCCTTTTTTTTTTTTCAAATTTGTTTCTCCCTTTCAAAAAAAAATTCTATTAAATTGGCAACTTGTAAATTAGGACAAGACAAGAAAATGATGACTAGAAATAGTTTTTTGCTCACATCTAATTTGGGTTTGTTTTTCAACCTTGCTGAATATGATATTTGTTTGGCTTAATTTATCTTATCATTATCTTGGTTATATATATATATATATATATATCCCTTTATTGCATATTTTTCAATTGAAATATAAAATGTTTTGAGTATTTAGTCCCACTGATATTTATGCATTTAGAACTTACATACATAATACATTATTGGAGAAAATATCTTATAAGATCAAATAGAATAGTTTAAATGTCAACATGTCATTAAAAAAACGTGGGTGGGATACGAAAATCTAATTATGTGGTTGAGATGCTTAAGCGGAGAACAACAACGTCGATTGTTCAAAGATTCTGTACGTTTCTTAAACTAAGTTTAAAAACTGTTTTTGGGTACGATCTGTGGAAAACACTGACCGAAATATTAATAACATGCACGGAATATAAATTACGATTTTAGAATTAGAACCATTGATATAACTAATAGATTATAGAAGTACATCTCGGAGATTGATAATTATGTCTTATGTCTTAAGATTCATGCATCTTATTTATTCCACCAAGTATAGTTGTTTTTTTTTAACTAATCAATAAGATTTTTTTTTTTTTTTTTAAGAGGAATCAATAAGATGTATCTAATAAGATCTTAATGGCTACATAAACTGTTCTTTAACCAAAAAACAAAGGCTACATACAAATAATGTATGGGGAAAATGGGTTTTGGTTCATATCAGGGTCTGGACATGGATGTTTCAAATTATTTATGGGTCTGTTCAAAATTTTTATTGAGAACAAATTTAATATGATAAAATAAATTTGAAAAAAATTGGGCTTTAATTCTTATATTTAGTTGAAATTTTCTAAATAAATTTTTGATTTTAATATGTGACCGTGTTCGATTGATGCACTTACACATGCTAAGAGATGCCCCTGGTCCTGGATCCTGGTTCATATCGATAACTCATTATCGCACCACACCACACATGCATGTATTGTTTTTTCTTATAACAATAACCACAATTTTTAATGTTAAAAAAAAAAAAAAATTACCACAATATTCGATTTCCCCAGAATTGTACGGGACAGTGTCAAGATATTTAGGTTCAGAATAGTAGAAAGAAAATGAACGCTAAACTTTTTTGTCTGTGTTTACTGATCTTTGAATTTGTTTTTGTGAACATACATATTTATGGCTAACTGATGGATTTTCTGATAAAATCTAAAACATATACAGTTAAGTTTTGTAAAACTTGAATAAACCCAAAATTTAAATGTACTCCCTTTCCGAATTTAGGTGTTAAATTTTGTTCTCATGACTAAAAGCCCACCAAGCACAAAGCCCAAGTTCATGAGCAAAAGCCGTCTTGTATTATCTTCTTTAAGTAATCATCCCTAAAACCATTATAACCGAGTAATCCCACCTTAACACTAAACTACCATATCATAGGGAATGGAATGGTCTAACAATAACATCATTAAGTTGAGAAACTAACAAGCCGAAGAACACATAATTATTATAGAGCATACCGCAGCAAGCATGTGGTCAGCGTTATAAATTATTGTTATCAAAAACAAGAAACGTCAAACAACTTTGATCCAATTTCTTGAATGCCGTAAATTACACTTTATAAGACTTCCAGCTCATCTCTCGTCTTTAATTGCAGCACAAGCCAAACATTCAGGAATAGTTTCAGTACACTTCTCCATTTTTTTAAAGAAATTCATTCAAACTATGATACATAAACTATGCTCTTACATGTTTCCTCAAGTCATGAAGCAATACTCTTACAATACCAATAAGATGCTTGAGCGGCTTAGTCAATGTCACGATAGGCAAAGTGATTGCTTTGATCATCAATTCGAAGTATCTAAATTCATCTCAACATACAAGACCTTCGTCAGCTCTTGTGATAAAAGTTTAAATCTTTAAACCTAGTCGCCGATATTTGCATGGTTTGTCACCCAAGGTAACCTACAAATAGGTTGAAATCCAATTACATTGTAAATGGCATCATCAAGCTATGAGATATAGGATCAAGGGATCCTAAAGAAACACCTATTTCATCTAGTAAAACCCTAATTTAAGATTGAGCGGCAAGATTTAAAGGCTATTACAATTCACCATTTAAAGAAACCAAAGGAAACGCCTAAGAATATTGCTTTGATGCTTGAATCGTTGGGTTCATCAAAATTACAGCTATGGCGCTCTTTATCTTTGATAGACAAGGATTATTGAGCTCCAGCACAACGTTGACATCCACTTTAGTTAGAAACCAACGGCCATGATTAGCATTGATCTCACTGAACCGTAACTCCGTTTGCGATGTTCGAGAGAGAGCTGATATTTTGAGAGGAAAGTGAAATCTGTGGGAGTATGCAAACTAGAATCAAAGAGAAGAAGACAAAAATCTACAAGAACTAAAAGGAGAGAACTAATATATTTCAACATACAAAAACCAGAGTAGCCACTTTAGATTCACTTCAGAACAGCTTTTTAAAACATCCAGTAGAGCTTGAATTTTGATAACAAAACCAAATCCTAATTCCTAGCTAGCTTATATCGCATTTAGATAGTAAAAAAAAACAGAAGCAAAAAAGACCAACCTCAACTCGAAACTGAAGAAAATCATTTAGAAACACAGAAGCATTCAGATCAAAATCAAATGGAGAAATGGTTAGTAGAAAAAAAAAATGGTTGCATAGAACCGGAAGTCGAAGCTAACAACATCTCTACAATCAAACTTCTTTGGCCATTTTGACTGTTCCCTTTTTCATATTCCTCTTGAGTCATAAGAAGAGTGGTTTGAATGTTTAGCTCAAACCGGAATGCTGACCAAATCATAACTCGACCGATGAAAACCGATGAAATTGGTTAATCCGGTTTGAATCTAAAACATTTTGACCTATTTCTTTAACGATTGTTTTGAATTACGCTGAAGAAGAAGATTTGTTGTCCCTATCTTAAATTTAATCATATCATTTTAAAAGTTCTTCTATTGTCTTGTACCTCATTTCAATTATCTTCGTTGTCATACAATCCAACTTATCTTTTATTTAACTCGACAAAGAATTCTCTCTCACAATTCACAATCGCTACAATAGTGTTCACAAGAGAAGATATAAATCTATGAATGGGGAAAATTTGGTGATCTACATTTGAAAAAAAAGAGACTTTATTGTTTCTTTAATATTCTCCCTAATATGTATCTATCTGACTAATTTTGTTTTCTTACAATATATTTGAATGTTTGAACTGAAATTTTTGGTATGATACACATAATACTACATTCTAGATTTCTAGTCCTACGAATAAATCAAATGAAAGGAACAAAACCCATCCTAGACTCCTGATCTCAGCAAATTTCAAGAGCTTTAGATGAGTGCAGTAACGTAATTTTGGATGCATTGACTTTGCCCTAGTGATTAGCATAAGATACCAAAAAAAATTGTCATTGAATCAATGAAAGTGGATGCTATTGTTCTTGTCGCAATTTGTTTGGTATATTTAGAAAAGGATGACAATCTTGTCTAGTACATTTCCCGTTACTAGCAAGCAAGTAACCCAAGAAAATTAATCAACTTTAAACCCAAAAATAAACTAATATCTTCCTTCGTAAACAAATAAGAATTTGATGGGTAGTTGTATGCTATCTGAATCTAAGGTAAAGGGAGAGGGCCACTTGGCCTTTAGGAGAAGGCAAGGGACATTATTATTAGATGGGTGTTTAAAATTAATGCAGCTGCTTCAAGATAGAGAATTTGGTTCCGATGATTTGCCTCCTGGTTACATGGATCATTGTCTTTGTTTCTTTTATTCACTTTTCATTTCGGATTAAAAGATTCAGTTTTGTTTCCAGCACCAGGTACACCCTACACTTACGAGTTAAGTTTATTGGAAAATAAACATTTGAAAAAAAAAAAAAAAAAAAAAATAGGGGTTTTTGAAATATGAACAAATTGCATGTTATTTGCTACTGATGAATAATCAACTTTTTCTATATTGGAAAAATAAAACCGTAAGATAAAATTGATACATAAATAAATAGGTAAAGCAAAGAGATTCGGCGTTAAATTTAAGGTAACAATGATTCGACGACAATTTTTTTAAAAAAATAATGATTCGTTTTTAAAAGGATGATACCAATAACTTTTTCTCTATTTTTCTCACAAGAAGATAACTCAAAATGGCAGAGAATATCTTAAATTAGAAAAACAAATGGCAGAGAATATACTTTGGACAGCATCAAAATCATTTCTTAAAAGCTTGTGTTTTCGTAAAGAATCCTTTTTTTTTTCTCGTGATTATTTAATCAGCTGCAAGAAAAATGCCAAAGAAAATATGTGCTTCTTTTTGTTATCCGAGAATATTCGGCCACCACACACACCTCTAATTGAAAACAAACGAAGAATAGAATTCTTGAAAATTCTTGCATACGATTATTTGGATCCACTTAATACTATATTCATTTGATTATTTGTGCATTAAGAATCTGGGTAGGTCATGTTCTGATTATTTAAATAATCACCGCCTTGGAAAAATGATTATGCTTTTTCTCTTCAATGTCTAATACACTCGGTTAGCCCATTGTTTATAAACAAAAATAATTCGTATTTACTTTACCACGTAAACCATTATAAAAAAAAAACGCGTTCCTACTTACCATCATAGACCAAAAAATTTCTACGACTTTGTAATAAATTACGCAATTTCATGTTTACTTCTAAAATAACAAATTCAGTTACCAAATCTGACGTTGATGTGTGTATCTAGTATTTACCATATCATTTTCAATATCTATCCATAAGTCAAAATTCTTGACCTAAAATCAATACTATATTATAATCAAACTCAAAAGTTCAAAATTTTAATTTATTGTCTTCTGTGTGTATCTCTCTTATCGTCGTCTACAGTTTATTCAAAATTTTAAACCTCGAAAGAAACTTTCTTGGTTTACAAAAAAAAAAAAATTTCATATGGAGTTTTAACTATCTATGAAAGAGGAAAAAGGTGTGCTGTGTGTGTAGAAGAAGATGTTGTCGGCGATTTGCAACGCCGGCTGCTTCTCTCTTCCGACGGTGAAGCTTGCGGCGGCTGTACTGCCACAGGAGCGTAAACTCTGTTATTCGCTGCATCGTGCGACGGCACCCAAATGCCTTCCACAACCATGAATTGCGGTTCTTGTGGATTTTCTCCGCCGTTGGTCACTGCCGGAGTAGTTGGCCTTCTTGTGTGCAGTCTATACTTCTGAAAATTCAATGGATACCATAAAGTTTATAATTTTAGCTCAACAAGAAGTTAAAAAAGAATAATGATTTAGTGAGAATTGAGGTTAAAAATGTTCATATCAAATCTGAAATTGAGATCTTCTTGTACCTGTAAATGGCTTTTAACTTCGTCATTGGTTAAACCATCGACTTTCATGAGATCTCTAATCTGCTTAGGCGTGGCAACTGCAGATTTGGCAAAACAAAAAAACCAAATCAAAAATCCAATTTCTGTCACCAAAATTCGATTCGAACAAAATCAACTATTTAAAAATAAAATTAAAAAAGCTTGGGAAATGGATTTAATCTTTTACCATGTGAACCTCCAAGCTGCTGAAGCGCGTGCAGGAATCTCCGGTGTAACTCCGGCGACCAGCAACGTCTTTGCTTCCTAAGCATTTGCGAGTGTTGTTTATGCCGCTCAGACTCTCTTTGATTTCCGCCGGTTTCCGCCGTGGAACTCGACGTCGTCGGAGTCGGAGCGATTGCTTTTAGCGGTTGAGAATCAGCCTTCGCAGCCGCAGCCGCAACCGCAACCGCGGGCTGCTTCTCCTTTTGAAACGGTTGAAACGCACCGCAGTTTCGTTTGACCTCCACCACCACCGTCGTCTCGTCCTATTGATTTCAACAACATAAACAAATCAGATTTAAAGCCAATTCCGATCAGAATTCTCTCGGCACCACCAAAACGGTTAATTCCAATTTTACCTCTTTGGGCTGTGGATCCGGCGGCGACTGGTTCCATAGCTGAACAGATCTAAGCCAATCCGATTTCTTCTTATCGCCGTTATTTTCACACGCGATTTTCTCAGCTCCATCGTCTTTATTAGGTTCGCTAGATTCGTGCTCATCGGAAGAAGACGGATTCCACTTGATAGGGATAAACTCCTCAAACACGGCACCGCCGCCGCCGCCGCACTCACTCGTCGTCCGCTCAGAACACTCTGATTGGACGAGAACGTTCTCCGACGTGGACAATCCCGATAACTCCTTCCGACACGAATCTATAGCTATAAGAATTAAGAAACACGATTAAAGAAAATGGAATCGGTTAAAACGAGAGAGAAGATAAAAAGAAAAGGTGGATTTAATTTTTACCTTGGGTTACGAGCTCTAAACACAAAGGGAGCTCACGCTGGAAGACTTGGATCTTCTTCTGTTCTTCTTCAAGGGCTTCAACGTACTCGTGGCATCTCTGCATTTTCAGAGTGTAATCCATGTTTCCGATCTTAATCATCATCATACAGAGATGTTAAACAGCAACAAGTTCGACTGGTTTGGTGATTCGGAGTAGAGAACATAAATCAAGAAAGAGAGAGAGGAGCTTGAAAGAGAAGAATATTTAGATCATAAATAGAGAGAAGGGAATAATAAACTTGACGCTCAAGTTGGAAGTTTTAAGGAGAGAGAGAGAGAGAGAATTGTTGGTGTCTGAGAAATTAGTAGGGGTCGGGGTCGGGCCGTCGCGTACCTAAAACCGAATCTTTTTGATGTTTTTTTTTTAAAACAAGGATATTTTTTTTCCGGATTAAGGATTTTTTTCTTGTTTAAAGATAAAAGGGTAAAAATGGTAAATATACGAAGATGATGGGGTTTGTTTGTATAGGAGAAGAATATTCGGGTATAAATGGGATTCTTCAAATTTTTGCATCGCATCTGGGTGGTGAATGGTGATGATGAGTAGGCGCTGACGTCAGCATTCTCGTGAGATAAGAAGGACGACGACGACGACTCATTTTAGTCATTACTGAATTCCGAATACTCTCTCATGGCCCTTTCTTTTTCTTCCGTTATTTTCTCCCTCCGTTGTAGAAATAATAATATACAGGAATTTAAACACAAACGAGTAAAGAAGAATATACTTGATAATTTTTATCTCTTTATATTATTATAAAAAAGCTCATGAAACTATAATTTAGTCTTGGTGTTAGAACTAGATTTCATACATGAAATCCGACTTACCGAAAGTCCATTATCTTCATCCTAAAACGGATAGCAAATTGGTCAGACGATTTCGAGCCTTTATCGTCCAAACCCTGAGAAACATCGCTCTAACCATCTATAGCAACGAGGTCGAGCTGTAGTTCGACCAAAACCGAGTCATCCAAAATAATTTGTACAAGTAAATCTGAGATTAAAGAAAATATTGTAACCGCTCTCTAAGCTTTTTTTTTTTTTACTTTATCTCTTTTAGAGAACTCTTTAAACACTAAAAATTCTGGTAAACACTGTTCATTCGATTAATATCAGTCTATTTCTGTCAGATATTCGTTTATATCGATATATGTACTCATAGAGAATCTAACTCTTAATTGTTATATATTTTTTTTCTTATAAAAAACACATCAATTTTCTGAATGTGAATTTTGGTAATAAAAATAAAAGTAATTAGAAATAATAGATACACAATTAAAATGTACTATCCTTTTTTTTTTTTTTTTTGTACACAAGATTTTATTAAGAAGAGATTACATTTTGAAAGAGGAAATATTCTTTGGGAGAAGGGGAGGGGGAAGAAACGCGGAGAATCTTTGGAAGCGTGACTTTCACACATTTCCAAGCCGCGTTTCCTCCTTCGGAAGGAATCTTTAGTTGTTTTTTTCGGTCTTTCTTTTTAAAAAAATTGGCGACCTTTCACGCTGCCGAGGAGTCACCTCTCTCTACCTGCCCCAACCCACTCGCGTATTAAGCGCGTGGTCTTCAACTAATTCCCGTGAATTCCCCTGACACACCGATATTTTGTTTCCTCCTCTCTCTCCACTGTGTCGAAGATGAAAAGTATATGATGATGTTTTTAAATACCGACAAAAACATTTACTTATTTCAAATTTAAACAAGTAAAAGGGCCCAAGTTTATGGACCAATCTTACTTAAATGGACTCACAATGGCCTCTTTCGCTTTAAGCGGCTCAAGTGCTCCTAACTCTTCTTCTTACAGGCCCAACAAATTAACAAAAAAAATAAAAATAGAGAGATTTATTTATTAATATGCTTTTCCTTGCATCAATATGTAATATCGATATTATTTTATGAAATGACATTGTTGTTGAGATACCGGAATCAATGAACGTATGTATGAGAGATGTGGAAGATAAAACTATTAGACATGCAATTTATTTATGTTGAATTAGCAGTAGAGGAACTAGATGCACAAAAAATATTCAAAGCAAATTGAAGATAACACAAGTATGAAGAAAAATTAAGTTTAAAAAAAAAAGTTTTTCCGGTTTATGCTGATGTTCCTACAGGATGTTCAGAACTAATTATTTAACATTTATTTTTTTATTTGTTCATATAAGATAAGAGGCAAATAATAAACTCATATTGTATAAATTTGATAGGAAAGTGGCTAGAACAAAGGCATCACACCTCGAATTTGCTGCTAAACCAAAATTAGTGGGGCAAAACAAAAATGTTGCCACTTATGATTCCATTTCCTCTGCAAATCCAAAGATCAACCTTACTTAATTTGATAGCAAATCTCACAAATATAGTCAAAGATAAGTAATAAAAATCCGGTTATTTAGATATAGCCAGCAAATCTCATTTACTTTATTACTATATATACAAATAAATAAGAGGGCACACAAAATAAAGAAAGCGGACCAAAATCCCAACGACGAAGTCTTTTTGTATATTTTGGAGTGGCCAAACCAAAATTTGTCAATCTATTTTGTCATCCTTTTGCCGGTGAAGAAGGAAACTTAGAAGAACGAGCAAAAGATCTCAAATTTCCCCAGATATCTCCGTCGGCGAATCGTTACATAATTCTAGGCGAGAGACTGAGTCTCTTGTATCTTGTTTCGATTCACGTCACAACTTCCGATTATGTCGTCGGAGGTGAAACAGCTGATCGTCGTTGCTGAAGGCACTGCCGCGTTGGGCCCTTATTGGCAGACCATTGTCTCCGACTATCTCGAGAAAATTATCAGGTTTACCCTCCTCTTCCCCTATTTTGATTTCCCCTTTTTCCTTCCAAGTTAGGGTTTAGCCGAAATTGATACCCTTTTTAAATCAGGCCTTAATTTCAACCGAGCCTTGTTTAATTCCTCTGGTGCGGAAAGGTTTTTAACAGGATTTGTCTGTTCGTCGCGTCTGAGTTCTTTAACGCTACTAATGTGTCTGAGATAGCCAGGAAGAAGCTTTTTTTTTTCTTAGAGAGTGCATGCTAACAATGCATAGTTCCCCTAGCGTAAGATCCTATTTGATTTTGGAGCTGAGTTTTGATGCAGTTATGTTAGGTTTCTATTGTTTTGTCTAAGTTCCCACCCTCGTATTGTATTAAATGTATATCATGTCCATCGGAGGTCTAGATGTTCTTTTGGATCTGTTTGTTGCAGTATGAGTATGTTCAGCGATGACCCATGATCGCTTTATCCTCCTTGATGATGTGTTGTTCTGATCTCATAGAGTTTAAGAAAGCACTAATGATGATGTGTTTCAGAGTTGGAAAAGGATTTTGAATATTATGTATTCCTCTCTAGGAACAAGGAACCGTTTTCCAGCTTGATGAACCAATTTGGTGCCTTTTTCCAAATATAATTTTACTGGATTGTTTTTATGGTACTTTGAGATGATTGAATGCAGCATCACATCTTTCTCCTTGTGTATTGTTTTAGAGTCACTTACTCACTCTATAGTATGTTCATGTCCTTGAACCGGGTCTGTGTGAAAGATTGATTTCGTGTTGTTCATTGAACTTTTCGACAATCATAGTACTGAAACAATTGAGGTTCTTAATGCTATGATTACAGAGAATGTACTATACAATACTACTGTTCCATATCACCTGTACAATTTGTAAATAAACATGGTGGCTATTCTTAATATCCACTAAGCAAACTCTGCTAGCAAGATTCCTTATTATTGCATTTCAAAAGCTGGAGAATCTATAATGATTAGTGAGCGCATCAGATGGAAAAAAGCTGACTTCTATATCATATACAAATTAATTTACAGTTATCCTCTTCGTCTGGTTAAGAACACCTCATAGCACAATCAAAATAATAAAATCACTCTTGACAACATGCTGTACATATTTATGGATTGGAGAACATGGGTTAACTTTTCTAAAACTCTGCACACCTTAATCAAATTTTCAGTTTAAACGGTTCTCTATTTCTTTTAGCTCCATGCTTCTTAGTGCATCATAGTCTCTTTGTTATTAAATAGAGTGTGTTGAAATTTGTGAAGTAATATTTTTGGTGGATCGGCATCGGTTGAACTACTAATATCTGTGCCTGACATTTTTTGTATGCTAATATTTACTTCCGTCATCTGTTAATGCATTCTCTGCGTTTGTGCAGGTCTTTCTGTGGCAGTGAATTAAATGGAGAGGTACTGTATCTGGCTCATCCTCGTTTTTGAGCAAACTTCAGTACTCATACTTGAGTGAACAGTTATTCATTGTTTTGTATTGCTGTGAACAACCGTTTTCTGTCAATCATTGCGCCACAGAAATTAAGAGAGCAACTAGGCAGTTTTATATGTTTGATCCGATGGTTGATGAGTGTTTATATATTCACCAAACTTGCAGAGGAACCCTGTTTCTAATGTTGAGCTATCACTGGTCATCTTCAATTCTCATGGTTCATATTGTGGTATGTATTGCACTCCATTTCCGTGATATCCAAGTAAAAACATTAAAATGGGTGCTTTTTCATGGCCATGGTTAATCTATTTTATTCTGAATATTTCGTTCTTCTTAGCTTGCTTGGTACAACGGAGTGGCTGGACAATAGATGTTGATATTTTCTTGCATTGGCTTTCGTCCATACAATTTGCCGGTGGTGGTTTCAATGAGGCTGCCACAGCCGAAGGGCTTGCGGAAGCATTGATGGTGGGAAACTTGATCTCTAATCATCTGTGACGCAACTAGAAATATATATGTATAAACCACTGTCTTTCAAGCGACTCTTGACTAGTTTAGTTTCTCAGTGAAACTATTTTTATTTTCTCCACGGCTTCATTGTACATGGTGCTGCTTCTGCCAGAGAGATTTTAGATCCTTTAAATCTCACAATTTTCTTCTGTCTTTCATGACGCAGATGTTTTCTCCTCCTTCAGGCCAAGCTCAACCAAGTAACGATCTGAAAAGGCACTGTATCTTAATCACAGCCAGCAACCCTCACTCATTACCAACACCTGTATATCGTCCAAAATTGCCAAATGCTGAACGGAACGAAAATGGCGATGCACAATCTCAAAGTCGTTTATCAGATGCCGAGACAGTGGCATCCTATTTTTCTAGGGTACCTTTTTTTTTATTGAATTCCCCATTTTATACGACTTGCTACAATTACTATTTTAAATTTGGAATGACTAACCTGCCATTTTGGTGTGCAGTGCTCTGTTTCTCTGTCTGTTGTGTGTCCAAAGCAGCTTCCAAAGATTAGAGCACTATACAATGCGGTGAGTCTGCGTGTCTATTTGCAATTGACTAGATGCTCAGCTAACGGAAGTGTTTCTTTTGTCAGCCAGCTCTTTATTTTCAGTGCTACAAACTGAAGTAAGATTATATTATGAGTAAGATTTTTTCTTTTAAATGCAGGGAAAGCTCAATCCACAAAGTGCAGACTTGTCAATTGACACGATTAAGAACGCATTCTATCTTGTCCTGATCTCAGAGAATTTTGTGGAAGCACGTGCTGCCTTAAGTCATTCTGCTACAAATTTGGCACAGACCCAAAGCCCTGTGAAAATCGACAGGGCCACTGTTGCTCCATCTCTTCCAGCCACTGGGCAACCTCCAGCTCCTGTGCCATCAGGTTCAGGTTCCAGATACTTTTTTTTAGTTGAAGTATCTTGCTTTCTTTTTATGCGTCTTTCAGATTTTATCCTGCTTGTTTCTATGTAAAGATCTCTTTGTGTGTGATTTTCAGCCAATGGACCTATTCTTAATCGGCAACCAGTTTCTGTTGGACCCGTTCCAACTGCTACTGTGAAAGTTGTAAGTCTATTTGATCATTAGTCAGTTGGAGGAGGAAGCTATATTGACAACTAATTCTTGTTTGTTTTATAAAAACTATATACTAAATATAAATCATAAATGAGTTGTAAAATTTATTCTATGGTTCTTGAAAAGACATTTAAAAATATTGTTTTAGATTTAATTAAGTTATTTTGAATATCCCTTATAAATATATCTTATTATATAAAGTATATAGTTATTATATTGTATACTGAATCAACTTATTAGATAACATATCATCATATATAAATATATAAAAGCTTGTGAATTGGATTTTTTGGGATTAAATTTCAGGAGCCTAGCACTGTATCTTCTTTGGCAGCAGTTTCAACTTTTCCCCATATCCCGTCTGTAGCTCGGCCTGCTACACAAGCAATTCCTTCAATTCAAACATCTTCAGCATCGCCGGTTTCTCAAGAAATGGTCACCAACGCCGAGAATGCACCAGATGTTAAGCCTGTGGTTAGTGGAATGACGCCACCATTGCGTACGGGGCCTCCTGGTGGAGCTAATGTAAATCTGCTGAATAATCTTAATCAAGTTCGACAAGTCATGAGCTCTGCAGCTCTGGCAGGTGCAGCCTCGTCGACTGGGCAAAGTGCGGTTGCAATGCATATGTCAAATATGATATCAACAGGAATGGCTACATCTCTGCCTCCTTCACAAACTGTGTTTTCATCTGGACAGCAGGGAATTACTTCAATGGCTGGTTCTGGTGCACTAATGGGAACTGCACAAGCGGGACAAAGCCCTGGTCCTAATAATTCCTTTAGTCCTCAAACCACGTCAAATGTTGCTTCAAACCTTGGTGTCTCTCAACCAATGCCAGGGATGAACCAAGGAAGTCATTCTGGAGCACAGATGATGCAAGGTGGAATCTCCATGAATCAAAACATGATGAGTGGTCTCGGTCAAGGAAATGTCTCCTCTGGAACAGGTGGAATGATGCCTACTCCAGGAGTTGGCCAACAAGCGCAATCAGGAATACAACAACTTGGTGGCAGTAACAGTTCAGCTCCTAATATGCAGTTGTCACAGCCATCATCGGGGGCTCTGCAGACTTCACAATCCAAATATGTAAAAGTGTGGGAGGTAATGCCAGTTTATCTTGTCTGAAATAGCGGTGGTCTTATTGCTAATTTACCTTACATTTTTATAATTCATATAGGGAAATTTGTCTGGACAAAGACAAGGGCAGCCTGTTCTTATCACCAGACTTGAGGTGTGTTTAGGGCACTGACTTTCACCCCCATGGGCTCTTCTTTTCCCCTTTATGTATCTTGCGGGATCACATGCTTGCTCACATCTTTCTTTTCCAGACCTTTGTTGAGTTGTTCCCAGCAAATGGTAATCTCTTTGTTTGTATTTGACAGGGTTACCGAAGTGCTTCTGCCTCAGATTCGTAAGTTCATTTTTAATTGAAATATGAAAATTGCTTTCTTATTAACCCTTGTCAAGAGTTCCATAGGTTTCATTTTGCAGTCTACTCCTTGAGAATTGATTGTAGCTGCCAAAATAATGTTTGCTTTCTCTTTATGTGCGTCTCCCCAGGTTGGCAGCAAACTGGCCACCAACTATGCAGATTGTTCGTCTCATATCCCAGGATCATATGAATAACAAGTACTATCTTCGTGCTATAGCTCTCCTTATTTCCACCATTTCATGGGTTGATGTTGTTTTCTTGCCACTAATCTTTTCATCTAACTTTGCATCAGGCAATATGTTGGCAAAGCTGACTTCCTTGTGTTTCGGGCCATGAGTCAACATGGGTTTTTAGGACAACTTCAGGATAAGAAGCTTGTGAGTTTTGTTGATATTTTATGCCAGTTGTCTCCGTTTCCTATTTATTTCACTCGTTTACTCAAATTGACTGGTTACTGGTTTAATATGAACTCCTTGCAAAAATATATGAACTTTCATCTGTAAAAAAGTTCTCCGCGAATCTAAATCTATCAATCTCTTCGCCATACTCATTACGACTCCTACACGAGTTGTCTTGATCCTAATTGTGTGCCTTACCTTTTACATTTTCACGCTTAGCTCATGTGGAGTTGTATATGATAACTGTGTCTGCCTGTGAAGTGCAGTGTGCAGTCATCCAGCTGCCATCACAGACGCTGCTTCTCTCCGTCTCCGACAAGGCTTGCCGTTTGATTGGAATGCTTTTCCCAGGGGTAAGTAAGCAACAAGTTTTTCCTATTAAGGTGTCTATAGATGTTTCACTTCACATGTATCCATTGTCTATAGTGGCTCTTGACTTCTTATTTCCAAACTGAATGCTGAAGGAGTCTTGTCTAATCCATCTTGCACTACTCCTCTCTTCATACCGGTTTGATTTAAAGAAACACAGTCGAGTTACAGAATTGTTTGTTTTTCTGTGATGGTTTTCTCCCAGGATATGGTTGTGTTTAAGCCGCAAATTCCAAATCAGCAACAGCAGCAGCAGCAACAACAGCTGCACCAACAGCACCAACAACAACAGCAGCAGCAGCATCAGCAGCAACAACAGATCCAGCAGCAGCAGCAACAACAACAACATCACCACCAACAGCAACAGCTGCCACAACTCCAGCAGCAGCAGCATCAATTGTCACAGCTCCAACAACATCAGCAGCAACAGCAACAACAACAACAGCAGCAGCATCAGTTGTCACAGCTTCAACACCATCATCAGCAACAGCAGCAGCAGACGTCGCCGCTGAATCAGATGCAGCAACAGACGTCGCCACTTAATCAGATGCAGCAGCAGCAGCCTCAACAGATGGTTGGGTCAGGAGTAATGGGTGGTCAAACTTTTGCACAAGCTCCTGGAAGATCACAACAAGGTGGTGGTGGTGGTGGTGGGCAGCCCAACATGCCAGGAGCTGGCTTTATGGGATAAAGTTAAAAATCTCTTCTTCAGGGTTTTCTACTTTTTGCTAATTAGTTTCATCATATAAACATAAATTATTTCTTCCTCCTTGGTCAACTCGATGAAGACCATGGTTTTAGACTACTGTTTAGTTCGTGTCTTTTGTCTCTCTCTTCCTGAAAATGGCATCCTCTTGTGGGTCTCTGACCATTAACCACAACACTAAACTATTTTTGTTTTGTCTAGAGAAATATATATAAAAATGTGGTTTGTCTCTATTTATTTTATTTTGGTTTTGACCAGTCATTGTTTACCCCTCAAAATTTAAGAACCTCTTGGTGAAAAGGAAATAAAGGATCAAAGCCATTTCTACTTACGGTCTTGATTGGATTTTAATTTTTTTTTGCAGATATGAAAGATACATTTAAAAATCTCAATTCATTATCATTTTTTTTCATTCTGCATAACTTCTAGTGTTGTAGATCCTATTCCAATTATCATTAATCTTTTTGCTCACAAATCACAATCCTAGAGCCTAGCTCCATCGGAAGTGTTATGTTGTGTAGTAGGCTTGTATCTCTTTTTCTATTTTTGTATCAGATCTCCTTGGATTGTTTTGCTCCGTTAAATTCATCATTTTGATTTGGAACTGTTAATTACTATTTTAAAAATAAGTAGCTCTAGACCAAAATCATTGATAAGTTGTCTAAAGCTAAAGAGGAAAACTTAATAATTGATATTGATAAGAGACAGAAACTATGACGCGCACTAAAATGAAATCGACTGCCTTTTTTGAAATGAAGACGACAAACATGACTTCTCTTCTCCACTCTTGAGCTCTCTCGCTCGTTGTCCAACATCGAGGTGAATTGCTTCAGGTGGATGGGTCCCATTCACGTGGCACATAAATTTGATATAAAATATGGTAAAAGTTTGTACCAAATTTAAAGCCATATATATGATACGATTCACCGCACCCATTAGATTTTCTCAGTCGGTTCATGGGAACATAGCCAAAGGCCCTTTCCTTAAAGATGATCGAGGGGAAGAAAATGCCAGCACTGAACTTTTTTCTGTGTATTTTTAATTCTCATAAGCTTGGACTTAAGAGTAATGCACCATTAAGTGGGATCTGGAAAAGCAAAGATGCAAGTTGATAAATTATAAAATCCTAAAAAGCTGATTTTCAAAATTTTCCAATAATTTTTATATAGCTAGCCTAAATACAACTCTAGAATAGGGACACTTTAACTCTTTGTGGGTGTAGTTGGTGGGCTGCATCACTCTTTAATTTTCTTAAAAGGTTTTATTCGCCTAATAAAATTCAAAATGACATTTTTAAACAATTAGTCTACCTTTAAAAAAAGAGTCCAAATTACTTGGGAGTGTGCAAGAGATTGAACAAAAAATCAAACGTTTAGGGCATACCAAAGACGAAAGTGCATCTTTGCACTAGATTTATTTTGTATGATGATTGTTTCTCCCTTGTTCTGTATATGGCGTAATTATTATAAGCATGAGTTTATGGCGACGGATTGGAGAGAAGAACAAAAGAAATGTCAAAAGAAGTTTATGAAGTTGGTAACATGCAAAATGGGTATATTTTGTATTACACTTCTAATTGTGCGAGTGTTGTCTTGACGATTTAATGATCTTTCGCTTTCTTACGCATTTCTTGGATTTGACAATTTTACACGTTTCGAAGTTTCATCAACTTCACAGCTTTAAATGATCACAGTGCGGAAAAAACAAAGTTCCTTTTACATAAAATAAGCCGGGGAAAAAAAGAAAAGCCCAACAAGTGCATTTAATTTAGGTAAGATCTTTAAGAAAACTACGTAAACTTTAGTTATTCACTTATTTATTTATATTTTTTTACATAAATAAACTATATTTGGACAAAATAAAAACTCAAAACACCACTTAAAAGCTTTAGAGTTCTCCCCATATTATAAGGGAATTGAGATCCATCTCTCTCACTATACTGCAAAAAGACACACAATGGTCTCTACTTCTACCGTTTCTCCTCCTAAGGTCTTCCTCCATAGTCATTCACCTTCTCATTTCTTTCTTTCTTTCTCTTTTTGTTTTTCTTATAAAATTAATTCGTGCATGTTTGCAGGAAATTGATCCGAACTCCGGCGAGAAATGGACGGCGGGAGATCCATCACGGCCAGCGAAGTGGTGGTACTCCACCTTCCACACCGTCACCGCCATGATCGGTGCAGGAGTTCTCAGCCTCCCTTATGCCATGGCTTACCTTGGCTGGTACTATTTCTTCAATCATATTTTACAAACTTTATGATTTTTTATTTTTTTTTTTAACCAAGATTTTTTCAAGCTTAAGGCCCATAAGTTCTTCGGGCCATCGACCAGAACGGGTTAATTTAGTCTCCGGTCGTAAATTATGTTTTTGTGTCTATTTCAAGCGAAGATAAAAGGCAAACAGACGGACTAATTTTGTTTGCCACTAATTGTTTAAAACTAAAACGTGTAAATAAATGAAATTCCACGTTACGGATCTTTGTAATAAGATACTTTCTATATCCGTTCGTTACTTTAAGCTGTTGATTTTGAACTAGTTGCAATTAATTAGTTCAGTTATAACTTATAAGAAGATTTATAGTATATGTAAAAAGAAACAAAAAAAGAAGAAGCAAAATGCAGTTTAAGCTGATGATTTTGACCTAGTTGTAATTAAATTCAGATATAAGAAGATTCATAGAACATGTAAAAAAGAAGAAGCAAAATGCACTTTAACCTGATGATTTTGATCTAGTTGCAACTAAATTCAGATATAAGAAGCTTCATAGAACATTGAAAAATGAAAAAAGAAAAGAAAAAAAGAAGAAACAAATTAAAGTGATGTGTGATGAAAACAGGGGACCAGGGACAATGATGCTGGCACTTTCATGGGGACTGACACTAAACACGATGTGGCAAATGGTGCAGCTCCATGAGTGCGTACCGGGAACCCGGTTTGACCGGTACATCGATCTAGGCCGGTACGCTTTCGGCCCAAAACTCGGCCCATGGATCATCCTACCGCAGCAGCTCATCGTCCAGGTCGGGTGCTGCATCGTTTACATGGTGACTGGTGGCAAGTGCCTAAAGCAGTTCGTGGATACCACGTGCTCCACCTGCACTCCTGTACGACAGTCGTACTGGATCCTCGCCTTCGGTGGGGTCCACTTCCTCCTCTCACAGCTCCCTAACTTCAACTCCGTCGCCGGCGTCTCTTTGGCCGCCGCCGTCATGTCCCTCAGGTCACGCTCTCTCACACCTTATCAACATCACATTATCATTTTGCCAGTTTACACTATACATATAATTTGTTACTACATCACAATTTTCATAAATCAATGTTTGGAAAAATAACATGAATTATAAAACACATTAAGTAGTAACAAAAGTGTAACTATACCAAGCTAAAATCAATGGTCTATAATTATCTGGTAGATTATGTTTTGAAGTTAATTGAAGATTCTACAACCATAATTTTTTGGTAGATTATTTAATGTAGAAACATAGTATTATTTAGTATTTTTATCCAAAAGAATCGAAAATTGTAAGCGCAAACAAAAACGATTACAAGTTTTCTAAAAAATATTTCTAATAATTCTTCTGAATTATACTTCTTAATATAAACAAAATATTTGATACGTTATGTACTGTAGCTACTCGACGATAGCGTGGGCAGGAAGTATCTCACATGGAAGAATGCCTGACGTGAGCTACGGTTACAAGGCGACGAATCCAAGTGACTTCACGTTCCGAGTCTTCAATGCCTTAGGTCAGGTCTCATTCGCTTTCGCTGGTCACGCCGTGGCTCTGGAGATTCAAGCAACGATGCCTTCGACCCCTGAGAGACCATCGAAGGTGCCCATGTGGCAAGGCGTGATGGGAGCTTATTTCGTCAACGCCATTTGCTATTTCCCGGTGGCTCTAATATGCTATTGGGCCTTTGGTCAAGACGTAGACGACAATGTGTTGATGAATCTAAAGAGACCAGAGTGGCTCATTGCTTCTGCTAATCTCATGGTCGTTGTCCACGTCATTGGTAGCTACCAAGTGTTTGCTATGCCTGTCTTTGATCTTTTGGAGAGGACGATGGTTAACAAATTCGGTTTTAAGCATGGGGTTGGTCTGAGGTTTTTCACTCGAACTGCTTATGTTGGTAAGACTTTGTTAATTTTTGTTCATTATATTTATATGATAATCAAATATATGTCTAATTAAGAATCTAATTATAATTGGCAGCATTTACATTGTTTATTGGAGTGACGTTCCCCTTCTTTGGAGACCTTCTAGGGTTCTTTGGAGGATTTGGTTTTGCACCCACTTCCTTCTTTGTAAGTCGCTTTTAAATTTCATCCTTCAACATTTTCCACATTTCAAATATTCTATATTGGTAAAAGAACTTCACCTTATGAGTCCATTGTTATGATGAAAATAAGTCATTTAGTAATCATTTTGTTATATGGATATGTAATGACGCTGCAGCTCCCAAGTATAATATGGCTTATCATCAAGAAACCAAAGAGATTCAGCATTACGTGGTTGGTCAATTGGGTAAACATCTATATTTACTTTTTTTTTCCCCTCCATTCTTATATATAATTTTGCGAAAATGAACAATATCAAGATAGTTACTTGGTATATCTTTGGTTTGGTTTTATTGGGCAGATCTCTATTATCGTAGGAGTGTTCATAATGCTGGCGTCAACAATTGGAGGACTGAGGAACATCATTGCGGATTCTTCTACTTATAGTTTCTACGCATAATACTGAATAGATCTTATACACTAAATTATTGATCGTTGGATCATCTAATTATAAGTGTAGGAATAAAACCATATAAATCGTCGTGTGTATCGAGTTAGAGAGAAATATATATATATATATAATCTGCTACTTATTCAATAAGATATATTTTTTGTTCCACATTGATCTTCGATGGTGTCATCCACACTTAACCTGATATCTCAACATTTTTTATCTTACAATATTATTGTTGTTTTGCTAATAAAACAGAACCATAGTTGCTGACCAAAAAAAAAAAAAAAAACAGAACCATAGTTTGTACCACGTTGAATCAAATTCTTGCATACGGTTTGTTACCCGTATCATATGGGTCTCTAAATATGCATTCACATAAAACTTCAAAAACCACATGGTTTAATAAAAAAGGAAAAAATAAAACCACAGATTATCAAAACTTTATTGAAGTCAGATGGCTGCTTCCAACCCATTTCAATATTTTCACCGTAGATAATCTTTTCAGAGTTGTTTTGTGATCACTTGTGTGTAAACATCTAATATCAAGATTAAATATCTAAGAAACTAAGGATAGTAACGTTCTTCATCGTCATCTTCAGCTCTCCCTACAAACCTGCAATTTTTTTTCCACAAAACCAATAGAGTAAGACAGAAGAAGACTATTTGTCTAAATGAATTTGATGAATATTAAGAATTACATTAAAATTCAGAATCATACCTGAAAGAAGGTTTGTGAAGGATTAGGACTAAACAGAAGTAAGAAACGATTGGATGCCAAAGATAATGAAAAGCATTCCACCAGAAAGAGCAACCTGCAACAACAAACATTAGACGACCCGAGTTTTAACTTTTAAGATTTGATGAGTCTTTATCTCAAATGTCGAAAGGGATAATGAGAGATATTTACTATTCGTTCGGATATCTGAGACGCTAAGCTCTTTCCTCCAATCACAGCAGCAGTGGTGCACAATAGCTGTGCCCTGTGTAGGCAACAGATACGTCAGCAACATTGATTCAAACATATATACTTATGTGATGCAGACGCAGAACGATTGTAGCGGTTTTACAGTGAGACTTACACAACTCCACCAAGGACCACACCGAGCGGGTTTTCATCGGCGGCCAAACCAATTGTAGCAAGCTAGACAAAAGAGTTATGGTGAGTAGTGTGAAGCATTTATACTGAATCAATCGAGTGAGTGAAAGCTACCTGACTCTTGTCACCAAATTCACCAAAGAAATTAATGGAAAATGCCTGCAAGAAGAGAGGGAGAATATGAAACTAATTCAGAAAAGTCTACTTCTTCTGAGAGGAAACCTTGAGAGGATCTTTTATTTACCTTGAGAAAAATTGGAGAGAAGAATTGCGTGAGGAATGGCCTTTTCTGCTTTTTGTTTTCGTCTTCAATCTACAATGACAACAGATATGGTTTTGTTAAGACTTAGCACGAGGTAATTCCCACACGCGGCCTGTGTGATCTTGGTCCATACCTTACTGTTATCTTTTGTAGTTTTACCATTCGCCTTCAAATCAGAATCCTGTGAAAAAAAAAACACAAGAGAGTCAAACCACAGAAGCATTTATCTAAACGTGAGAATGAGCGTGAAGAAAGACAAAAGAGACCAGTTCTGCTTCGACTTCAGCCAATTCTTCCGAACTCCTGCCAACAAAGTAGTATCAGACGACCTCAATTTCATGGATGTCAATACTCATCTCGTGATATCAAAATTTGATGAAGAAAACTATTACCCTCCTCCTTGTTTAAATCCGTCCCACAAAGACCATAGCCCGAAACCAAAGAACAGAAATGTTGTTATGTGATGGGTCCATTTGCGAGAGATCTGCAAGAGGGGGTTTGAATCAGCATTTAGTAAGAGATTGAAAAATTTCCATCACAAAAGGGAACTGGTTAAAAAAAAGCAAAATCAAACTACAATCTAAATCCAAGGAAAAAGCACTACAAAAGTAAAAAAATCATACCAGATTTGGAGCAGCCCATCCAACGGTAGCAGAGAGGATAGTCATGACCTAAGAATTAGCAAAGACATGAGCTTTCAAATCTGGGAGCAGTCACTGAAACCAATACTCAAAAGGACTGAGGAAAGCTTACAATCAGGGCCGATACACAACCAGCCAACACAAGTCTCCGAGGATAACGCATCGCCAAAATCTGATTTAAGTGAAAAGAGATTAAGCTTACAAATCAGAGTAACAGCACAAGTATCGTACTATCAAACTAAAATGGGAATATAAAAGCTACGGGAAGCTCCTTTGACTGGACACAGATTCATTCATATATGGAACAAATTGCGCAAAGGAAAGAAAAACACGAACTTGCTCAATCAACAAAGGATCTCACCACAAAGCAAGAGCAGTTTTTCCAAAAGTTCAGCTAGGTTTCTATTTAGGAAAAAGGCAAATCAGATAAATAAGAGTTTGGGCTTTGATCATCACGCCCCAGATGCAAAATTGTTTCAGAGCAGAATCAAACTCAAACTTTCATAGAAGAGCTATTGACAGGCAAATTCTCAAAAAAAAATTGCTAAGAGGAACACTTACAGCAGCAGCGAAGAACGTCTTGTCGCCAATCTCCGACACAAACGTCATGGCGAGTGACTTCGTAAAACCCTAGAAAAACCCATCAATCGTAAACCCAGATTGGCTTCCACAACGATCCCCAGAGACAAAAATTGAGTTTCTGAAAACAGATATCTTTAACTGTACCTGCAAAACCGAGCTCATGGCTGCCGAGTTGAAAAAAAAACGACAGCGAATCAGCTACAAACAGGGAAACAAAATCCGAAACTCTCGATCTTCTCCGGCTGGTACAGAGTCAACGGAGTGATCTACTGCCGGAAGAAGCAAACAGTCGGCGAAAGAGAGAGTACAGAGACGACGACGCAGAAAGAGAGCGAGGACTAAAAGTTTGTTGAAGTGCAAAAGATGAATGCTTTTTTCTTTTTTTTTTTCCGCTGAATTTAGATTCGGATTCTTTAACAATTGAGATCTCGCCACGTGGATTGATAACATCCAACGATTTTGGCAGTGTGGGGCCCAGAAAACCCAACTTGACTTTAGAAGATTTATTCCTTTGGTATCGTCGTCACCGTGGCACGAGTGAGGGTTAAGACTTTACTGCGGTGATGTATTGTCGCATCACCGATAAAGACGTCACAACATGGAGAATATCATATGTGTTCATAACTTTGCAAGTTTTTGAGAGCTGCCTAAAACTGATTGGAGAGATTAATTGATTGGCTAATCGCAGCTAATTTTTAATTTGGTTTTATCCTAGTGTATCTATATTTACTTGATTTTATACAAATTTTAAATAGAAAACGACAAAATTCTGATTGAAGCTGAATTTATGATTCGCAAATGCACGTAATTTGATTTGATTCTATCTTACTATATATACTTATTTTAACTCGATTTTATTCAATCCTAAAATTAATTAATAATTTAATTAGGTGGCCCCTTGTATATCATAAACTATTTAAACCGGACGGTATCATGATACAATTTTAAAATTTCGTTGGTAAGAACAAAAAGCCAAACCAAAATTAGAAGTGTATGTAGACTTAGTAAGGGCCCAATGATCAAAGGAACCGTTGCGTCCAAGTAAGCGTTACTCACAGGCCCGTGAGGGACCATGATCTCTCACGTATTCACTAATTCTAATATTCTATGCCATACACAAACTGTTGAAAGAGTTATTTGTAATATGATATGTGCATATTGTTGTATGCATTATTTGGTCAAAATGCACAAGCGGCTTAACTACGATTTAGAGTTGCTTTTTACTTTCTTAGGTACATTTTTCTATAGCTAATACGATATAGCTTTGTTATATCCACAGATTCAGAGAAATTGAAAGAGATGAGCTGTTAAATTGAAAGTTGTTAGCAAAAGCTAAGGTCAAGTGAGAAGATGTGAAACACAAAAGTGACTTGAGTTTTAAAATAAAGAGGGAAGATGAAAAGTGATGAGAGTCTAAACAAAACATTAGATATACTAAGAGCCACACTAAGCGCATTGAGATCATAAAACAAGTTTAATTAATCTTCACACTTAAAGACGATGAAGAAACCTCCTCTTCCTCATAAACCATTTATCTATCCTCATTCCTCAATGATACTTAATAGTATAAATCTCCTTGGAATCTGCAAAACCACCAAACAGCTTTTTTTTTTTCTTTGTTTAAAGAAGCTTTTGTCTCTCGTTTCTTCCTTTCCCCACCACAAAACTCACTTTTGTCTTCTCCTTTTCTATTTTTCCAAAATCTACTACACTCTTTAAGAAGTCACAAACCTCTCTCTCTCTCACTTCGAATCCAACGGTCGGAAACTAAAAATGGGTTCTTGCCGTTCCTTACTTTTCTTCATCTTCTTCCTCGCTTCACATTCTTCCGTTACTTCCAGAATCTTGCCAGAGATCTCTGTAACTACTTCATCGATTCTCGACGTCGCCGATTCCATTCGCAAAACCAAAGATGCGTCGTCGTTTCGGTTGAACCAGCAAGAAGACCACCAGACTCACTCGCCAACTTCATCCTCTTCATTTAGCTTGCAGCTTCATTCGCGAGCTTCCGTCCGAGGAGCTGAACACCCAGACTACAAGTCTCTCACACTAGCCAGACTCGGACGTGACTCAGCCCGAGTCAAATCTCTCGTGACTCGTTTAGATCTAGCCATCAGCAACATATCCAAAGCAGATCTCAAGCCCATCGCCACAATGTACACAACGGAGCAAGAGATCGAAGCTCCTTTGATCTCCGGCACGACTCAAGGAAGCGGCGAGTACTTCACACGCGTCGGAATCGGAAACCCGGCGCGTGAAGTTTACATGGTGCTCGACACCGGAAGCGACGTTAACTGGCTACAATGCGCCCCTTGCGCCGACTGTTACCACCAAACCGAGCCCATCTTCGAGCCTTCGTCTTCCTCTTCTTACCAAACTCTCTCTTGCGACACTCCACAGTGCATGGCCCTCGAAGTCTCCGAGTGCAGAAACGCCACGTGTCTCTACGAGGTTTCTTACGGCGACGGTTCTTACACTGTCGGCGATTTCGCCACCGAGACGCTCACCATCGGCTCCGCTTCCGTTGAAAACGTCGCCGTAGGGTGCGGACACAGCAACGAAGGGCTGTTCGTCGGCGCCGCCGGTTTGCTCGGACTCGGCGGCGGTTTGCTCGCTCTGCCGTCGCAGCTCAACACGACGTCGTTCTCCTACTGCCTCGTCGACCGTGACTCTGACTCGGCCTCGACCGTGGAGTTCGGGTCTGATCTCTCTCGTGACGCCGTCGTGGCTCCGTTGCTCCGTAACCACCAGCTCGACACGTTTTACTACCTTGGACTCACCGGGATAAGCGTCGGCGGGGAGTTGCTTCAGATTCCGGTGTCTTCTTACGAGATGGATGAGTCAGGAGGCGGCGGGATTATAATTGACTCGGGAACAGCGGTGACTCGTCTCCAGACGGAAATCTACAACTCGCTCAGAGACTCGTTTGTTAAGGGGACTACGGATTTGGAGAGAGCCGCCGGAGTGGCGATGTTCGACACGTGTTACAATCTGTCGGCTAAGACGACGATAGAGGTGCCGACGGTGGCTTTTCACTTCCCGGGCGGGAATATGTTGGCTTTGCCGGCGAAGAATTACATGATTCCGGTAGACTCGGTGGGGACTTTCTGTCTTGCGTTTGCACCGACGGCGAGTTCTTTGGCGATCATCGGAAACGTGCAGCAGCAAGGGACACGTGTCGCTTTTGATCTGGCGAATTCCCTCATTGGATTCTCGTCAAATAAATGCTAGACATGTTTTTTAATATTTCAGTTAAAAACAAAAAAAATCTGATTTTACAACAAAAAAAAAAATTCTGAAGTAGACTACAGTTGTTTTCTTCCTGTTCTTGTAGAGAGTGAAAGAGTAAAAAAAAAGGAATTTTTAAATTTTAGCATCATTTAATTTCAAATGGATTAATCTAATAAATATTAAAAATGTATAATAAATATAACAAAACATACTATTCTATTTAATACATTATAAATTATAAATAAAATAAATTTTATTAATTATTTTAATACATCAATTCTTGACAAAAAAATATCTAATATGACAAATAAAATTATATTTAACCTATCAAAAAAAGAAAAAATATGAAGATAAAAATACATAATATGTAAATATTCTCTTCAAAAATTTAAAAAAGCAAAGACAAAAAGACTAGCAAAGAAAAATAATTTCACAAATACGAAAGAAAACAACTATAATAATATGGAACAAGAAACTCTAATATTCAAAAATACACAAAAAATCATTGCTTACGCGTTGACGTACATATTTGTTTCTTAGTTTAATTTAATTACAAAATAACAGTAATTAGTGAAAGATTTGAACTTTCAGAAATTTGCCTTGGTTAACTTAGAAAATCCATTAACTCTATTGATTGGTAGCTATCTTATAGGAACTTGAGCTTACTAGTTTTACAGAGACTCTAACTTGGCGAGTCCACTAATTTTGTAATCGTTGATTAACTAATAAGCTAATTTCACAATTCCTTCCGTGAGCTAATAGTAGGTTATTTTTACGGGCATTAATCACGGCTTCCACGAAACGAGTCTAATTTAGTTAACGGAAATAAATAGTAATTAAAGAAAGTTTGAATAATATTTTCAAAATTTTAACCAGAAATTAATTCATTTGTCAACAACCAAAAAATTCATTTGATAAAATAATTTATACTGTATTATATTAGCCACGTGGCCCAATCCTCTATACGTGGCCCAATTCTCACTCTAGTGATTTTAGACCATTTTCTTGAGTCAACTCAAAGTCCCATGTATGGGAAACTAAAAGGAGTTGTAAAAAGAAAAGTTCAAAATTCTTTATATGTACATTGAATTTAAATACTTCAAATAAAGAAAATTATATCAGCATGTTCATAATAGTAGTCATAGTCGATCAGCACAAAACAAAATTAATAGTTTTTATTTTAGCATTCTTATATAATAATTTTGGAAATATTATATAAGCGTAATTTAAATCAAAATAACTAAAAGAGAAGCAAAGTATTTCTTGACACACGGTATAGGTAATAATTTGTTAGTATGACTATAAGTTATGGAGACGAAATCTAGTATTTGACTAAACAGAACATTTTAAAGGTAAAGTAATAAGTTAGTAATCTCGCACTATTAAGCAATTCAGTTTAGCAAAATGTATATACAAGTTCTATATAAACAATTTAATCTCAACATCTTGAATTGAATCCTACTAATAAATCATAATTTTTCTCTTATTGGTATGTCAAATCTAGTGTTTACCAAACTAGAGGTGTTGACCGTTAGAGAGAATTAAACAACTTACACACATACAAAAACACAAGGTAGAAAAGTAATTTAAGATGCACCTGCGTGAATTAGCATTTATTCCAATACCCATATTCGAAAATTCACGAGGTAGAAAAGCAAAAAGCTTACGTAAATTCCAAAGATTGTCAAAACCCTGCAATGAAAAAGTTGCCAAAACTTGAGGAGGTTGGTCCACAAAATTTAAGCTTCTTTGCTTCACACTCTGTTTATAGGCAAAGAGATGAAACAGAGGAGATTTAATTACTTCTTAACAAAGGTTGTTTTCACTCAACCACATGCCTTCTCAAGTGTCTGCTGCTCACATTCCCCAAGATTCTCATTTACTTTCTCCTCTATTTTTTTTTTTTCTCCTCTATTTGGTACGTACTTTATATTACAATTCTTTTTTTTTTCATTATTCGTTTTGTTGACATTTGGTTTCGTAAACATATATAGTTAATCTTATATAATACAGTATAATCTATTCACGCAGTTTAAAGGAGACGATTGATACATGGGATCTACTTACGTACCTGCATGATTATTAGTTATAAAAGTTATTGCAAACATTAAGTTACTTTGAGAGCTAGAGAGCAATCATTATATAAACCTTTTTTAATTATAAATATATCTACTCGAAAGTTAAAGAGAGAGAAAAAATGAAATCCCTAAACAAACGTTCCCAAATGCTCTCATCACTCTCCAACCACAATTCAGCACATTCAATGGAGTCACCACAATACGAGATCTCTTCAAGTTCTTCTTCTGAAAAACCTAGATACTACTTTCACTCCCTTGATATCTTTCCCAACCTCACTCAAAACCCTAGTAACAACAATACCCTAATCGAGCCTTTACCGCTTATCGATCGGATAAACTTAAACTCAAACTTTAACCTAAACCCTAAGCCATCGTATGTTGAAGAAGGAGAGGAAGAGGAAGAAGAGGAGGAAGAGGAGGAAGAGGAAGTTGAAGTTGATTTGAGCCTACACATCGGCCTTCCTGGTTCTGATAATTCGAGCAACGGTGCTAAACTGCCGAAGAAGAAAAATGGGAAGGAGATCATCACTCTTGATGCCGGAAAAGAAATGGAGAAGGAACTTTCCGGCAAGGCATACTGGATTCCGGCGGTGGAGCAAATTATAATAGGCTTCACTCATTTTTCTTGCCATGTATGCTTGAAGACATTCAATCGCTACAACAATCTTCAGGTACGAACCAAGGTTATATCATGCCGTCATGCGCATTGCGTGTCCATGCATAACCAAATAAAATCTAAATTCATATTCGATTTTTTTTTTTTTCTATAAAGAACAAACGGAGAAACTCCTATTCGATTTATATCCCCTTATCTAATGTTATGAGTATGACTTTATATATACATAACCAAACTCTAAGTTGATTAATAATTATTTCATAAAAATATTTTTATATAATTTATATATGTATGGATGCATGGTAATAATTTATGAAAATATATTATTGAATAAACCAAAGTTTGAAATTAAATTACAAGTTGATTTGTTATCGTTTTAATAGTTTTCTCCATGTAATCAACTTTTCCTTTGATAGTATTCAAAGAGATTTTATCCAAATTAATACATAGATTTCTTCAATTAAACAATATGATCGATCATTAAGAAGATTGTAATGATTAATGAACCATGTTATTAGTTGTTAAAATAAAATTTGATTCAAAGATAAGGTGGGTATTTGTTGTGAAAATTTATCTTGAAATCGTCAGTCAAAACCATTTTTATCTATTTCATTTTTTTTTTTGTACGTATGCAAATCTTTGTTGATTCCAAATATGAATGCAGATGCACATGTGGGGCCACGGTTCGCAGTACAGGAAAGGACCAGAGTCACTTAAAGGGACGCAGCCACGAGCCATGTTAGGGATCCCTTGTTACTGCTGCGTCGAAGGGTGTAGGAACCACATTGACCATCCTCGCTCCAAGCCGCTCAAAGACTTTCGAACGCTCCAAACTCACTACAAACGCAAACACGGCCAAAAGCCCTATGCGTGTCGCATCTGCGGTAAGCTCTTGGCTGTCAAAGGCGATTGGCGTACCCATGAGAAGAATTGTGGGAAACGGTGGGTTTGCGTTTGCGGTTCCGATTTTAATCACAAACGCTCCCTTAAGGACCATGTTAAGGCTTTTGGGCCTGGTCATGGGTCTTATCCCACCGGTTTGTTTGATGAGCAGGCCTCTAATTCTTCTGTCTCTGAGAATTTGTTCTTTTAAAATTTGTGCATCTATCGGTCTTGTGACGTTTGTGTGTGGTCCATCTATTCGGTCTAGAATAATATATCTGGTATCTAATAATTATTTGAGAGGATTTGGAAAAGAAAATTCGAAAGTGTAACAATCTTTTTTATTTCATTTACTACGTAGAGAGACTTGGAGAATAGTAATCTAAGCTAGCGCCAAGTATAATGAGTGTCTGAATTGGACCTAGACGTATAGATCTGACCATATCTCTTCCCGTGAAAGTAAAAATAAATGAAGAGATAAGAGTAACCAATTAATTTAAGGTTTTATAAGGCGTCCATATCTATGTAACAAACACTTGTTGCATCGATCATTCTACTGTTACCATTCACAACCTAAACTTCTTTTTTGCTAATTTTTATAAAAAATTTTTTTTTTTTTTTCTTTTTTGTCCCCTTTTTTTTTTTTTTAAAATCCTTTTTTTTGTTTTTTTGTTATCTTTTTTTTATTTTTCCTTTAAAATAAAAATTTTTTTTCTTTTTTTTTTTTTTTTTATTTTTTTTTTATTATTTTTTTTTTTTTTTTTATTTTTTTTTATTTATTTTCTATTATTATTTTTTTTTTTTTGTTTTTTTTGTTTTAGTTGTGGTTGTGGCTATATTGTTTTTAGCATTATTTAAAAGTAAAGATGCTCACGTGTTTATTCAGTGTGATGAATTGTATATGCCCATTTTTTACGTTTTGATATTCCAAAATGTGATTCTGTCAGTTATTACCATTTATATTATTTATTAAAATGTTCTATTTTATAAAAATGATTTCGTTGTATATATATATATATATATATATTATGGTATGTCAAAAAAATAATTAGAAAAACTTTATTAACTACGTACAATAACTTCTTTTAGCGTTTTATGATTATTGCACATCAATTTGTTTAGTGATTTATCTCATGTATAAATGAAATCTAAACCATTTCTTTCCTTTTTTGGTTAAAAAAGAAACTCGTTCTATTAAAATAATTATTAAAAATAAAAAACAAGATAGAGGAACATGGCACATAGAGAGGTGGCGAAGACATGATGCCACCACTTGCCATCACAACAAATGAAGTGGCAGCCATTCGCGTCAATCATTTTGTCCTTAAAAAGCTTTTGGTTTCTTTTTCTTACTTTTTCTACTTTTCTATGTCAACCTTTTTACTTTCTCCTTTGTTCATCCAAAAAGACCACTCTTTTACTTTCACATTTGCATGCTAGACATAAAACTTACTCCATAAGAGCAAACAACAAAAGCTAAGAATTCAATGTTTTCTGAACAAAAACATGCGGAATATTTTACAGCGTTTAAATGTGCTACGTTTATTCAATAGATGGTTTTGTCCGGTCCTTTCAAATATCTGAATATTTCTTTCGTACGTGAGATGAGATATACATTACATAAGTATAAATTAAAACTAAAGTTCAAAAAGAAAAAAAAAAAGTACATTAAAACATCTACCATACTGATTTTGAAGCGATTGATTTACCTGATAAAAAGTTTGTATGTATGAAGTTGGATACACTTAGAAAACCATACAAATCGTTATAAACAATAAAAACTGGTTGTCATCCGGAAAGTGTAAACAGAAATATTGTAATTTGTAAGGGATAATGCCAATGCTTCAGTAGGTAAATAAGAGTTTAGTAATTTATCCATTTTACAGCCGATTAAAGCCACAATTTTTGTTTTCCGTTTAGTTTCGTAATCATTCTATAACACGTAAATACAAACACAAACATGAATGTTTGGGGTTTAAATTCGTTATATATGGCTTAAGTATACTCTAAAAGTTCAATAACAAAAATCAAAAAGTGGTAAAGAATTGTATTTTGGGCAGAAAAGAAAATTATACGCAATCATCACTCATATTTTTATATTTTGTGAATTTTTATATCTTTAGTTTGATACTAGAGTCCAGCAAAAATCATTTACAGTTGCAATCTATAAACAGAAATAAAGCAATAAGCAAAAAAAGAAAGAAAAGAAACAGTTTTTATTTTTAGAAAGGAAATAAAAAGCGAATAGTTACGGTCCGGAGGGAGAAGAAACTGTGATCCGAAAACGACCACTCGAAACTATTTTCGCTTCTTATCCAATAAAAAGAAAGAAGACGAAGAAGAAGAGAAGAAGAAGAACCGCTCCCTCTCTCTCTCTCTCTCTCTGTATTTACTCACTCCCTGACAAACAAAAACTTAATTTTCTCGCCGGAAACGTTCTCTTCACTCTGATCATTATCATACCTCTTTCTTTGACTCATAACCCATTTCTCAAATCCTTTGCTTCTCGTTTTCCCTTCACTTTGACTATTCTCCCTCCTGTCTCCCTCTCTCTCTGTCTCTTTCTTTCTCTGTGACATATTTATTCAAAGATGCTTCCATGAAAATTTGATTCCGGTCAGTGAGTCTTCTGCTCCTACTACGTCATGAGTGACTCCACCAACAGCGTCTCTCCTTCCTCCGACTACGCCTCCATCTCCTCCGGCGACCAGGTTTTCCATCCTCTCAAGCTTTCTGAAATTCTTCGATCTGGGTCTCTTTTCTTACCAATCCAAGTTTCATAATGAATCTGTTTCTCTTTTGATTGGATTCACTTAGGTTCATAAAATAAGCGAAGCAGTTGTCTAGGATTTGAGAATCCCTTTCTGGGTTTTGCCCCTAGAATACTTACATTCCATAAAGTCTTTGTTTTTGCGAGTGAGATCTTAGCGAACTCACCCCTATGAGAGCAATTGGTCGCTACTTCTTACCTTTTGTGAATTAAATCACGGATCAGTTGCAAAAATTACTTCTTTTAGAAATGAAAAGCCCTTCTCTTTTCCGTGAGTTTGATCACTATGAAGTGTTTGCATTGTCCTGCAAAGAAGTTTCAGGGCCGTTGCTTTTGTAAAAGAACTGATTCAGTCATATGTAACAAAGCTCTCTGTAGTTTTAGTTCCATGTTATCAGAATTGGCCTGTTACAGTATGAATTTCAGAACGTTTTGGCCTCAACATCTCTGTTTTGTTTTCGTTTTGATTTTGTAGTCTCTTCAGCGGAGTCGAAGGAGTGGAGATGGAAACCGAGCTGTTGTCCGTGAGTTACGTCACTGGCACGATGTGTTCTGGTCAGCCATCTTTGTGATCCACCTGATATGTTTGGGTTTCGTTCTCGCGGTGCTTGGACTCAATAGGTTTAGGATATCAGATAGGCTAAACATCGATAGATACACTCAAGGGTTCTTGGAGAATCACAAAGGGCTCACCGAAGACTACTGGCCACTCTACGCTGTTGCTGGTGGGATCGGAGTCTTTATCAGTTGGATCTGGTCGTTGCTGCTCGGCTCTTACGCCAATGAGATGATGAAAGTCTCGGTTCACATCTTAACAACCTATTTAGCTGTAGTTAGTGTGCTATGTTTCTGGTGCAGACAGTTCTTCTGGGGCGGTGCGTTCGCCATTGGAGCTCTGTTGCAGTTCTTGTATGTTATTTCAGTTATAGACAGGTGCGTGCGAGGTTGAAATATGATTGAACCGTTATTGGTTATATCATGGTAACGCTTGTAAATTCGTTGTTTATGTGTAGACTTCCGTTTACGATGCTGGTTCTGCGGAAAGCGCTGAAATTGGTTTGGGGGCTTCCTAAGGTCATAATGGTGGCTCATGCTTTCACAGTAGCCATGCTTTTGTGGATGTCTCTATGGTCTTTTGGAGCAGCTGGTGTTGTGGCATCGAGCCTGGGCGATGAAGGAAGATGGTGGCTTCTTGTGGTGAGCTGGCAAGTTTTTGCATTTTTTTCCTTGTGGTTTCTGCTTATTAGGGTCTGAAAGTAAAACATGTTTAGATTTCATTCGAGCATTGGAACATGTACATGTATGCAGGTTCTCTCGGTTAGCTTGTTCTGGACAGGCGCTGTGCTATGTAACACTGTCCATGTTATAGTGTCTGGGATGGTGTTTCATGTTCTCTTTCAATGTGGTCAAGAAGAGTCGTCGTCGTTGCCTCCTAGCACTTTGATAGAATCACTTAGGTACGCCGTGACAACATCTTTTGGGAGCATATGTTACGGGTCACTCTTCACTGCTGCCATTAGAACACTTCGCTGGGAGGTAGTCTCCACATCTTCTTTTGTTGCGCCCCTTTGAAAATTGCTCTTACATCTGCAACTTGTGTTTTGCAGATAAGAGGGTTCCGTTCCAAGATTTGTGGAAACGAATGTCTGCTCTGCTGCGTTGATTTCCTGTTTCATCTAGTTGAAACTCTAGTTCGGTTTTTTAACAAGTATGCCTACGTCCAGGTATATATAGATTTATTAGACAGTAAGATCATCAATCTCCCGCCCTATGAGAAGTAAAGAATCAAAATGATAGCTTTTGGTTAATTTCTTCAGATTGGAGTGTATGGAAAAGGATTCAACAGATCAGCGAGAGACGCATGGGAGTTGTTTCAGTCGACAGGTGTAGAGGCACTTGTTGCATATGACTGTTCTGGTGCTGTGCTTCTGATGGGAACCATCTTTGGAGGACTCATCACAGGCTCTTGCATTGGTATATGGGCTTGGATCAAGTACAGTGACAGGGTTATAATGGTTGCATCCACGGCTATGTTGATGGGAATGGTCCTTGTGAGTGGCCCCACTTTTTGTTGCAATCTTCCAAAAAACTACAAGAACCAAATTGTTTGATCTGTTTTCTTTGTGTCCAATGTGGTTTTCAGGTGGGACTAGGAATGGTGGTAGTGGAGAGCGCGGTGACGTCGATATACATATGTTTTGCTGAAGATCCTTTGCTGATTCAGAGATGGGATGCTGATTTCTTCACTGAGATGTCTGAGATGCTTCACCGTCGTCTCCAACATCGTAGCGCTCGAGCCCGTGAAGTTTTGACGACCGCTTGATTAGCCAATGTCTCTTGGAAAACATGAGATATAACTGTAGGATATTATTATGCAATTAGGGGTGTGATTAAAAGCGGGCTAACCCGTCTGGCTACAACTATTTTGTTTTGTCAAATGATTCATGCTTTCCTCTTGTCGGTTTATGAATAGGAAGTTGTATCAAATTCAATGAACTGATTTTAACTTTGGTAGAAAAAGAAATTAATGGAAGAGACAGAGCCTCGCGCTTTTGACTCTACTTCCCATAAATTTGATACGTAGTTATGGCTATAAGTAGTATGAGTTTTCCAAATATCTAGTGATGTAATAGCATGCAAATTGAAACCAATCAACTGTGTTCTTCAGCACTCTGGACATGTAAGAAGATGAAATTAACAGAAACAAGGCATTGAACACAAGAAAATTGTAACAAAGGGAATACATTTTTACTAACATATATCAGTTCATAGCCAGCAACCAAAATGGCGTTTTACACAAACAAAAACCAAAGGAATAGCAGAGAACACGAATAACAGAGACTTAAACTTAGCGATAATACATAAGAAAGAATATTCAGGATTAAAGATTATTATATATCACTAATACATTTGAAAAAAAAAATAATCAGGAATGCGCCACTGCGGTAGCGTCAATGGAATGAAGCGCTTGGTTTGCAAAATAGCGAACATCAACATCAGGGTCCTCGCTCAGGTCCACCAAACACTGACGGATTGTTTTGTCCACCACCTACAAAATTTCCGACACAGCAAAGAAACCAATAAAGTTAACACAATCTCCACTGTATTTTCGATATACAGTAATCGTAGAATGTTTCATTTTAAATCTTACTGATTGGTCGACTATGGGGATGAGGGACTGCAGAAGTTTGGCAACATTGAACTTGATGTTTGGAACTCTGCAGAAGATTGAACATGTGCAGCAACAAAACATTAATAGCTAAAAGATGTGTTCTTGAAGGAGTTTGGCCATTTCATCTTAATCTATCTTACCTGTCTTTTGATGCTTCAACCACCACAGGAAGAAACTTCGAGCATGTTATTTCCGATCCCATCACAGGAGCCATTAGAGATATTGCACGCAGAACCATCATCCTGTGTAGGTAGTGCGGATTGTTGACCATGTCCAATACCTGCTTGCATGAAACAAACAAAAGGCTCAATTTGGAGATCCCTATATATATATGAAGCTTTACTGTTTTTCAAAGAAAATAGATCAGACCTGGGGAACTAGGTGCTGCATAGCCCATTCAGGACCAAACTCCTCTGCGAGTCGCTTTAGGTTGTTTGCTGCAGCTTCACGGATAGAGTAGACCTGTCCAAGGAGAACAGTGTCATTATCCAGAATCACAAGTGGATGAGAAATTTTGCCAAAAAAATCAAAGATCCAAAAGCAAGGATTCAAGATAAACCTTGTCTTGCAACCATTGCATGCAAAGGGCTCCAAGTTTGTCATCGAAAAACCCTATACCTAACTGGCTGGCCAACAGAGGAACATACTCTATTATAGCAAGCCGGACTCTCCAGTGCCGATCCTCAGCAAGCTCTACAATCGCCGGCAACAAGGATTGTGATAGTAGATCAATTCCAATAACCTGCCGTAAAAGATATTCAGTTACCAGTTGAAACAAGGAAGCAATGTAAGTAGCTAAATATAAGACAAACAAACCTGGTTGACTTGGTCTAGCTTGCTTATGATGTTGAGGCGTACATCAGGAAATTCATCTTTCAAAAGGGAAAGAAAAATTGGTAGCAGATGCTCAATGGTTGAGTCCTGTATTGAAGATTTTAGTATGTTAATAATTATTGATAAGGTTTAACCGAGCCATAACACATGGTGTGGCTATCAGCAGTCTACCTTCCCAAGGATAGGAGCCATCCCCATTATTACTGAAGCTAGAGCAGAGCGGACATGTTGAGAAGAATCGGACGATAATTCCTGAAGACATGAGTTGGAATCAGAATATTACGACATGAGACATCAAACAGCCTGCTTGTATGGAATTAGAGCAAATTCATCAGCCGATAGAATGTACCTTCACACAAGGAAGGATGTGCTCAATCGCAAGCTCTGGATTCAAAAGCCGACAGAACTTGGTCACTTTTCCAGCTGCTGCTATTCGCACTTCAGCCTCATTGTCCCGTAGCAATCTCACATATGCTGGAACCAAATCCGTCCTAGAAATATTACAACATAAAGTGTCATAATAATAAGATAGGTGTACAAAAAAACTAAAAAAACTTGCAATAAGCGCGCTTAGATGTATATGTGCTTGATGTCACAAAATTGTTTTACGAGAAAGAAAGCATAGCAAGGATAACCAAAAAAAATACCCTAGTGTCACAAGGCACATACCTAGTGCAATCAGGACCCACTGCTTCACAAAGTTCATATAGCTGATTAGCAACCATGTAGCGCACCCTCCAAGATTTATCCTGCTCACAGTAAACAAACCATATAGCATCGAGAAATATCAGAACTGCAAACTTTTACCAATGAAAACTACACATGCATACCAGAAATATGAATATATAATCTCGAGGCGACAGATAAAATAAGCCATGAATGCAAAACCAAAGCTCAATTCACCTGAGAGAAATTAACAATAACAGGTAAAATGCGTGCAACACAATCCTGAGGTTCCAACAACTTTCCAAGAGCTGCACAGCCTTCGACAGCCAACAGTCTAACAGAATCTTGGTCTGAAATGAAGGATACAATTTAAACAATATTAGCATGGATAAGAAACAAACATTTCTAAAGAGGTATGCATCCACTATAATTAAGTACCATCTTTAGTAAGATCATCGAACATGGTCATGATCTCAGCGTTCAAATAGGTTGACTCCACAGTCGTAGCAAATTTCCCCAGGTTAGATGCAGCAGCTCTTCGCACCATTGGCATATCATCTTGGCACAACTGGCTATAAGTAGACCGTAACTCTGTCTTCAGCACATCAGTACAGCCCTGGTATGCAACATGAAATAAACCGCATGCGGAAACTCTGGCTGCAAACCATTCACCAGCTGCCAGTCTCTACAAGAGTACATAACAGAACCAAAAAAATAAGACTTTGATTGAACAAACTTTAGTGAAGTAATAAGAGGGCGAAATATATTATTTCCTGTCTCATGATCTAACCTTCACAAGAGGGACAAAGGAGTCGACTAGGTCACTCTCTCTCATTTGAGATCCAATCTTGCAAAGCGAGTCCACAGATTTTTCTCTCACGCAGGTCTCTTCAACAGAGCAGAGAGATTCCAGGGGAGGGAGAAGCACATGTGCATGCTCAATTCCTCCGACATACGGAATAAAAACTCCCAGTTCCCCAGCCATTGCAAGGAGAACCTCATCGTCATCGTCACTGTTCTCGCTCAGAAAGGGGATTAACTCCTTCCTTGTGCGCTCCTCTCCAAGGGCACGTGCTATTGTAGATAGCCGGCGGATCGAGTTCAACCGAAGCTGTATATCATCATTCTTAAGCTCGTCTATGAGCACGGCAATGGGATACAACGGTTCATCCACCATGGCCATCCTTATTCCCACCTTACGTCAAAGTTCGATCAAGTCACTGCAATGAAAAAACACCAAAACAATCCCAATGAGGAGAACTTAAAAAGGTAAAGTAGATCATTACAAAACCCGTTACTGTAATTTCCCAGGGCAAAGCTAATTGCTATAAGAGATCAATCAAGAGATTTCGGATCTCGGAGCAACGAGGATTTAAATATTTAGAAATAAATCCGATTATCATCACAGATCCTGGAAAAAACTACGGCCACTCGAGTGTTATCTTCTCCACCCCCATTAAATTTCCTCTACTTCCAAAAAAAAACGATAAGAAAATACCGCAGATTCCGAAATGAATCGGGAATGAAAAAGAGAAGAAGCGAGAAACTCGAGATACGCCCCCAGATTTAAACGCTCGAAGTAGATGAAAGGGAATGTGAATCGGAAATGAAGCTGTAGAGATGAGATCTTATGATGCGTACGAAGAAAGTGGATATCATCTTACCGATCCAGGCGCCTAACGAGAGAGCTGCTTCAGATTCCGAGGAGCGAGAGAAGGAGAGAAGAGGATTTGCGAGCGAGAACAAATATTCTGCGTTTGATTTTACAAAGGACTAAAAAAAATGAAGGACCAAGGAAAAAAGGACAAAAAAAAAAAGTTATAAAAACAAAGGTAAGTTCCTATTGGGCCAGATATATCTATTGGGCTTTTCTTATAGACCCATTAATCGATTTTTGTTTCTACATAAAATCTATTATATATAGCAAAACCATTTTAGGTCATATCATATTTTTTTATAGGAAAAAAAAAGTTTAATCTAACGGTTAAGTTTGTTTTGATTTTGTATCTAACGGATACAATTGGTTTTGCTGATGTTACTAATTTTTTTTAAAAAGAAGAAACTTCAATCTCACAGTTAATATTCTTTGTTTTAAGATTGAACGGTGAAAATTAGATTTGTTTTATTTATCGAACAGACACACAATTGAAACGTTGCAACTCTTGTGAATCATTGTGATTCTCCGTCATGAGATGCAATGAGGAGAAACAACTTTTTAAAAGTCAAATCACCAACAATTGTGACTTTTCACAGTAAACAATATATATATTTCTCCATCCATGTTTTTTCTTATTGTTTATTATTTTAGAAATTTTCTTGATCAACATTGGTGACTTACTTTTATTGTGTATTATTTGTTGATTTGACGTTGATCAACAACAAATATATATATATATATATATATTTCTTTTCTTCTTAATCAACGTTTGTCACTTTCTTTCATTGTTTTTTTCTATTTTTTTGTTATTTCTTCCTAAAAATACTTATATTCCATTGATTTGCCTTTGTCATTTTCTCTCACAATCTTTGTTTCGTCGTTTTTTGTCACTACCATCCCTTCTGTTACTCGCTTCGTCGTCTGTTAATCGATAGAGGTAAAATAACTCTTTTGGATCGATGTTTCTCATGTGGTACACCAATTGAAGATCTGGTTATTAATTCACAATCTCTCATGTCGTTTGCTCTATTTCCAATTCAAAATTAAAGGTAATTTTTTTTTAATGTAACTTTGTACATTTTAGAGAGATATTTCAATTAATAAAGTAAAATTTACAGTTTCACCATCTCACATCCATTCCACTCGATTACTTTTATTTTCTTGTGTATCGTTTAGTTTTAATATAAATAATTGATTAAAATTGTCATAATTTTATATTTGACAATTATAGCTATTTTGGTCATTTATTGCAGATAAATGCCACAAGTTCAAAAAACTGAAACGAATAGTTCTATAATGATAGATGAAGATGATCAATTTTATTATCAATCTATGTCAAATAATAAAAATAAAATGGAGGAGAAATGTTGAAGATTTAAGTGAATCGTTGCATTCGTTTCAGTGAACCATTACAATTCTTTAAATGAACATTTACAACTGTCTCAATGAATAATTGTAACTGTTGGGTTTATGGTTAATTTGATTAACCATTGCAACCCGAATAACAATTGCAATCTTTGGTGGCTAACCTTTACAATTCTTGCTCTCTATAAAATGAGTTATGGGCATTTACAAAAAACAACAACAAGAAACAGAAATAAATGATCATACGTATCTACGATCCAATAAATGATAAATAAATAAACTTTATTAATTATTTTAATATATCAATTTTTGATTAAAAAAAATACCCAATATGACAGAGAAGATGCTAAGAAAAGATATTATTGCAGTTAATCTACCAAAAAAATAAAAATATGAAAGATAACAATGCATAATATATAAATAATTCTCCTCAAAAGGAAAAATCAAAGGATAAGAGTTTAGAAAAGAAAAATGATTTAACAACTACAAAAGAAAACAACTTTAATCATATGTAAAAAGAAACTTCAATATTCAAAAAGGCACAAAGAAAGAAGAATAAAATAATTGACTTTGATTTCATCTATTCTTTATAGAATTTAAAGAAAATTTAATTTTATATTTTGTATTTAAAAGATAATAGTATTGGATTTGAGATTTTAAATAAAGCTATATTAACAAATAACTTAATTTACATTTAATCATCATTAATACATAATTTTAATATCATTAAAATTTACATTTACTTTTTAATGAATATAATGTGATTTAACAACTAATAAATAAATAATTTATTGAAGTGTAGAGTGTATACAAATTTTTCAAAAGCAAACTTCATTCTCATGTTAGGAGTAAAATAATCAAAAATCTAATTAATTTTTAAAGACCATAAAAAAATTAAATTATAATAAAATAAAAACACATAAATCATATTTGAATGTCTCAAAACATTGAAAATGATATTCTATTTATTTTGTAAATGTAATTTTATTAAATAATTAAAATATATTATAAAAAACAATTATCTGCGCGGATTTGTTTCCTAGTGATGATATAAGCAACAATCCTTTTGGTTTGGTTTCAGGTTTTGAGTTTTTGGGATTTTTTTATTCATAAATATACTAGCAACCAAAAATCAATTTATATAGGCTCCGATTAGTTTCAGTTTCAGTCTTGATCCAAAAGAGAAAGTTGAGTTTTTGATAGATTTGGTTTAAATTCAGTTTTGTTTTTTCGAATATATAAAAAACGAATCCATTTTTTTAACAACTAAGATTTTGCATGACTTTCAAAAAGATTATTTTGGTTCGGTTTCGGATCAAATCAGTTGGTCGCAGCATCTCTGGACTAAATTGAAAGTGAAAAAAACTGTATTCAACAAAACAAAAATCCACTTGAGTTATGACTTGCCACAACAACAAAAGGAATTATGAACTTTTTTCACGACCAAAACAAAACAAATACACATTAAATGTCTATACAAATCAAACTATTCGCCCCATAAATAAATTGCAAGTGCTTCTGTTAATCTCTGGAGCGGAAGCAGCTGCTGATTCTGGTCCATAATCCAGCTTTCTCTACCTTGTTCTGTGTCTCGCTAAGTGGTTCTTTGAAATCGGCTTTGGTGCTTAGCTCCTCAAATGCGTTAACAACATTCTGGAGCCTCGCAACAAACTCGATCAGAAGAGACGCAAATGTGGCAAGAGACAAAGAACTCGCGCTCTCATATACTTTTGATTCTATCTCATTGATCATAGAACCGCCTATGAAGGAGACGCTTGGCCAGTTTTCGCGGTTCCTAAGCATCATACTCTCTGTTGAAATCCATAGCTGAGAATCATTACCATTTTGTGGATTCTGATGTTGGTGGTTGTTATTAGTGTCCCAAATCTGGCTGAGGGATTGGATCACTTTGGTCTCGTCGTCTTTGGCTTCGTGATAGTTTTGTTGCGCTTCTTCAGCATCGGCTTTCTCTTTCATAGCAGCCCAGCTTTCTGAGTTGACAAGAAGGAAAGAGTTGCTGTCAATTTTCATCTGCAGTTCCTCTGCTGCTCGTTGAACTTCCTTCAGGATGTTTCCTGGGCTTAGCTTCTCCATTTTCTCCACTTTTTCTCCAAACAGCCTCAAGACTTTGGCTCCTTCGTTTCCAACTCTCTGAAGTTCGTGACGGAAAGCCTGTCTTTTTTCTGGAGCTGCCTGCAAATCACACACCCATTGATAACACAAGTTTAAGACGAATACAAATACTCTCATATTTTCCAATCAAGATAGAAGAATTTGTAGTAATTAAGCACAACAGCTTTTATCAGGTTAAAAATATATGTCTATCAATCACTCCATACTAGGTGAGTGGAGATATTCGAGAGTGTATTGTGTACAACACGATTAGAAATAAAAATATATATTTCTTCAACAACTCCTTGAAGTTGTAACAGAAACCTTCCTCATTAATGTGTCACAATCTAGAGTTGAAGAGCATACGGTAAGCACTGAACGCAAAGCCTACTGACAACAATTCACTTGTGACAACAGATTCTAAAATAGGAGATCTCACTCTGAGCAATATGGTTCCTTTATATATTTTCTTGGTTTCAAGCACTTTTTGAGCAGTTGAATGACAGATATTACACTTCTTTCTTAGAGAAACAAATCAGTAAGAGTAACCTACCAGCATTTGGAGCAGTTGGGCATAGTCTCTAGCAATTATTATTATAGCACCTCATTAGCAAAAGGTACAGCCAAAAACATCAAGAATCTCGGTGTCATGCCAAAGACAAAATTGATATAACAGGAATATGGTAAGTTACCTGAATTTCTGAAAGAATGCAGCCATGCATTGCCATAACCATGAAGGCGCAATGCCTTACCGCACCACTAAGTTTGACATAGTTTGCCCACGGATGGTGGAAAGTCCTGTAAGGTCCATGTGGAGGCTCCCATACTGCAAAATCAAGCTGCAAAAAAGGAGGTACTTTTTTTTATCACCCTTAATTCTTTTTAAGTTATCTAGTGCTGCTCAACAGAATATCCAACGGAAACACACACCAGAGAGTCTTCTTGGCTCGTGGATTGGACTACAGACCTGTATCCACTGTATAAAGGGTCATCCGAAGCTTGGTACGTGAGAATCTTCGAAGGCACCCTTTCGTATTCAACACATTGCAAGTACCCATTAACACATCCTGTACAAACAAATCCGGAAGAAAAAAACAAAAAACAAAACAAAATCAGCCCAAACCCAAAACAAGACAAGAGACACAGCCATGTTATGCATCTCTCTACCTTCGAGGGAATTGGCCACACTCTTGAAATTCTTAACCACTAGTTTATGGAGATCTTCTCCAGCCCAAATCGGGAGTATAAATATGTTGACACCTAAACAGATACTTGCACCAACCAGGATTAGCAAAAACCTGTAATAAGCAGTGCTGAAAAAATCTCTGGTGTTGTTTCCCGACACAAGAACGATGCAGTATGTCAACAAAAACACCCTGAATGCATACTCATACGACTTCATAGCCGGGTAGAGTTTCAGATAACTTGCACAAAAACCTGATAGACAAACCAAATGGATCTATGAAAACGTCAGTAATTAAAAAGAGGTTAATTTATAATATGGATTGAGAGAATTGGTACTAATTAAGTGGTACAACCTGCAAGGAAAATACTGATAATAATAATTTCTTCCTCGAATTTTCCAGCTGAGACGGAGAGCCTAGCTATGCCAAGAGCAAGCCCTCCAGCAGAGAGTGTGCCTATGGCTCTATTGAATCCTTTAACCAACGTTGCTCCTGCAAAAAGCAGAGTTCCACAGAGAGTATTCAGGGAATGAGCCAAAAAGACAGAATTTCAGATTAAAGATCTCTGGGGACAAGTGGTGTAAGATCAAACAAGAACCAGATTTTATGTTAAACAGAATCGTAATCATTCAAAAACACCATAAAAACCAAGAGAGATCAGATGAGATTTTGAATCGAGAAAGCTCAGGTGCGGATTTGTTGGGGGGAAAAATCCAAAATCCGGAAGCTTCAATCGGGACAACAAACAAACAAGCACCTGAATCTATTAGATCCGAATCTAAAAAAAAAAAAAAAGGATTCCGGAGTCAGCAGTACCTATGCTATACTCGAAGACGACGACGACAGTAAGGATCGCCCAGACGGCGTATTTGCTAGCGTCACGGAGTGGCTCTTTGAGGTAGATGACGAAGGAGCAGAGTGCGAGAGCCATTCCCATCTTGACGGAGAAGTAGAGTTTCCGGCGATCGGAACGGCCCATCTCGTACAATTTGGCGGAGGTGTCGTAGAGAGCCTTCCAGGAGGCGGTGATCCCGTCGGAGAAAAACCGGAAACACCGGAACTTGGATCGACGATCATCGACGAAGACGCTGGAGTCGCTGAAGCCGAAATCGGAGCAACCTTTTCGAGAGAGAAGCCCTTCTCTGGTCTGGTCCCCGAACAACTCCGATTTGCCAGCCATTTCCTCCTGATCTCTCTCGTCTCAGATCACACAATTCACAGATTCATAAACTGATGAGAGTGATGT